>CM040978.1:7362377-7399689 GCA_022985145.1 Pangasius djambal
CAGAACAACGATAGTGCTATATGTGGTGTGGAATTAAAAGAAATGGGAGATCAGTTTCTTTCAGTCTTCTTTCCCATTCGCTGTACAATATCACTAGACTGCCCCTCATCTATCCTTCATCTCTCTACATCTTTCTTTGCATCTGTCTTTAACTGTGTGCCATCATTATCATCATCTACCTTACACGTACCTACACAATGAAGAGACCAGTGTTAATGGGAATGTCTGAGAAAATGTCTTCATTTGTGTAGTTTGTATGTACAAATAGTACGGAATACTAAGGGTCTATGCATGGGCTTTAGAAGAAGAAAATATAGTGTAACCAAGTATATAATAAAAATGTTTGATCCTTATGAAAGTAAAGGGAGAAAAGTTTTTGGGTTTTGTTTTACCATTTTTCTTTTTTTGTTGATGTTTCATGATTGTTTTTCTTCTGTGAAACGACCAGAGTCAAATGAATGGGAGCCTTGAGAGGAAGTGAAAGGACTAGAGACTGCCCCCTGTCCCTCTCAGTTTCTGTGGATGGGGTAAGTTGGGGGTGACCCTCGCTCTGTCCCCTTAGCTTTACCAGCCCCGAAGGAGCTGCTCTACACAACGCTGCACCCTTTGAGTAAATAACTACCCAGCGCCACCCTCCTAAAACCTCCACAATGCGAGTTTGCTACACTGGTCGATGTTTAGTTGCTTTTTGGGAGAACAGCACTGGTTTGGAAATGTGGTGAAGCTTTGTGTGTACCACTTAAATATTGTGCAATGGCTCTCGGAGACCTTGTACCTGACCGGGTACTCGAGAGGGTCTTGAGAGTTGTTCAGCTGACGCTTTGGTTTCTGTGATATGTTGGATGTTGTGCATGATATATTTTGCTTTTTTTATTCCAAAACCCAAGAGCGAAACTTTCTGACTCCACTGTCCCAACTGAACTAGGTCCCCCAAAGGAACTGTGGACGCCGTTGGTGGGGTGAGGACAGTTAGCGTCGCACAATGCACAGGAAGCTCTCTCTGTCTCCATGCAGGTAAAAAGCACTGTGCTTCGCCCCACCCCCCTTCCTCTCGTCCACCTGATAGCGCCTGCGCCTGTACTGAACACCTGCTCTTCTCCCCCACTACCCCACCTCTCCCTCTAGTCTCTACTCCTCTGTCAACATCACCACAGCCAATGGGGATCCTCCATGGGCCCAAGTTATGCCACAATATTTTGCTGAAAGAAAACACTGACAGGTTTTGCTTCGCAGCTTGAGTGACAGCAGGGGCTAACAGTATGCTGCTGCTTCTGTTGGGCTGATATTCATGTCGCTGCGAGTGAAGGGTGAATGTGGTAGTGCCATGAAGACTGGGTGAATGTTAGCAGTTATAGCTGATGTGTAAATTGTGTGAGTGAGTGAGTGTGTGAAGTGGTGGAGTGACTGGCTGAAGCTGTTGCTATAGTGAAGAGTGCTTGGGTGTTGGTCTGTTCAGCGTCTCGAGGCTTGGCAGATGTGGACTTTGCTCAAGAGCCCCACTTAGTATATCGCCGATCTCGCTTGTCCCCCCAACTCTTGCTTTACACCCTCCCTTTTTTTTCCACCCGGCCCCCTTCCTCCCCCAGACCTTCCTGAAGTTTGTTCGCCGTACACACAGCTTGCCGCCGTCCTCGTCGCCTTCCCAAAACCGGCTCTTTTGAGTTTGTTCGGTATTACGCACTTGCTGCCTAACCACCTGAACGCACCCCTGAAACTTCCCCTTTGCTGGACATGCTCTGTCAGGCACTTAAACTGATAGTCCACCCTAAAGCAACATCAGACTCTGTAACTAGCGCTTCAGACAAAAACGATATATGGTTTTGCCCTCCCATCGAGAGATCACAAGTTTGATCCCCCAGCCTTCCATGGCCAAAAGTCATAATTGGACCAGTGTGGCTGCAGGATTTCAATCCAGCCAAGCAGGAGCCACACCTGATAGTTGATTGCAGGCAAGAATCAAGTGAATAAACAAGAGGAATCACCTGTGGCTTCTGCTTGTTTGGAATGAAAAGCCTGCAGACACACCATCCCTTTGCTGATAAGATTGGACACCTCCTGCTCTAAGGGGACTAAACAAAGAACCTTCTAGGTGGACCCTTTCTCTACAAGTATACCGTGTTAATCAAAGCCATAGTAGCTGTATCATGAGTCAAACATCTGTTGAATCATGGATGCAGAAGAGAGTTCTTCATTGTGAGTTTTGCCTTCTCATGCTGCATGAGCAGGAGTTCAAAAAGATCTGGTGGCTTCATCTGGCCCACATCACATGTATATTTTTGTCTAGAGCGCTAGTTACTGATTATGAGATTTTGGGTGGAAAATCACTTTAACACCCTCCTGTAGGGCTCGTAGTTTAAATCCTGTGATTACACATTGACAGTTGAAAGCTACCCTTCACCCCAAGAGGGTGTGTTAGTGTCAGATTTTGTTCCAGAAGACCTAATCTAATCCAGTAGACATGAATTAGGTAAGTCAGGTCTCCCTTTTATGGGCAAAACTGGAACAAAAGGCACTTCCTGTAAATCAGCTCTTTCGCAGGTGTCATTAACTGTCTTCAAGTAATATCCACCGAAAGTATACACCAGATGTTGAGTTTAAAGGGACGTGAGTGGGACTCCAGGTGTATACGAGTGCAACGTCTGGTGAATACTGACTTGAAGATTAGTGAATTTGGTTGACACCAAATGTCGTTTGTGTGAAGGTGTGCCTACTTTCAACCCACTTCCTCTAAACTCCTTTTGAAGTATTGTAACTTTGTACAACGAGTCTTGTTTGAGTTTTCAGCTGACACTGAGGACATCTCAAAATAAGAACACTGATCTTTTGACCAGCTTCTGACCCTGCCTCTAATTACAATTGTGTTTCATAGAATGTTACTTGCCCTACACGCTTAGAAAAATGGGTTTCTCAAGGGTTCTTTGCATGGTTAAGGGCTCTAGCTTCTAAAATTGGGTTCCCAAATGGAACTTTTCCTGAAAGGGAGATCCTCTGTTGTAGGGTTCTACCTACACTATGTTCACATCAGACGTTTCACTGCACACTTCCAATTTTATTTTGCTCAGATTGGATCTGTCTATCTTGATGGTTCACATCCATAACCACAAGTGACACACCTGTGACCTGAAACACCCTGCATGCCCACATCAGTTTCTTGGATCACTACGTTATCGTGTAGTGGTTTTGGTAAATTCCAGTTTTGCTTGAATCGTTAGGCCAAATTTCATGTCCTTTACCAATTTCTCCATCCTTTTACTGGATGGAAAACCTTAAGGGGACTTGATGGAACCATTTTTTATTCTAAGAGTATAGATCCACACTCCTCCTATGAGAAAAATGTTTAGCACAGACCAGTGTGAGGCCAACTGTGAAGATCTTAAACCCTTCATGTGAAAAGACAAATCCTTCACAAACATTACCCACCTGTAGGTCCGATTACCATTTTGGCTGTGACGTTCTTATAGTCATGCATTCATACATACAAACACACACACACTCTTGTGCTGTGTCATAGGATTTCAAACAGCTGAGTTGGTGGGAAAACTGGCCCTGAATCTACCTGCCACTTGAGAAAGGATATACAGGCAATTCATCCTTTAAAACCGAGGGCTAGATCAGGGGCATTCAACCAAAATTTGTAAAGATCCAGTTATATAAAATTCCTTGCAAACAAAGGTCAGGATAAGCAAATAACATGACTGAAATATGACACCAATGCTTAGCCATTAATGAGTAGTTCATGGCTATAAATAAGAAAAATCTATTTGAAGTCTTTATTTTTTGGTTCGCACCGGCACATCTGTTTTGATACTGTTTTAATCTTTTTTTTTTTCTTTTTTTTTTTTTTAAAAATAAACAATCCATGTTGTCACTCTACTAATCAGAAAAGAGAGAGTTTAATTTTAAAAAATCTATGGAATACTATGAAATCCCTTTCTTGAAAAATAATTTACATAAATGCATGTGATTGGCTGTGGCAAGCCCCAACAAAGGATCTGCTTCAGAAGCCACAATGGTTCGTGTTAAAAAAAAAAAAAAATAGAGTCACGCTACTACGACCATTTTTTTTTCATACATTGGTCAGCACTGCTACAGCCTTTTTGAGTGCTCGGCCCTCTGAAATACCTCCGGACCACAGCCTGCTAGTTGATGACCTATGGGTTATGGGAACCCTATACATGTGGGTTTGCCCTTTTACAAAACATTTCAAACACAAGTACCCTTCAAGTACCCTTAAGAATCCTAGAAACATCAACCTATCTAAAGAACCCATGAGAAACCCTCTTCCCATAAGATTGCAGAGAGAAGAAAATAAAGGTGAGTATTCTCTAGCATATGATGGAATATCTCGCCATGGCAGGAGATCTGTGCTTACTGTGGAAAATAAGTGTTTCTATGGAACATTCCTAGAGAGTGGCGTTAACACTGACCTCTGACAGCAGTCTTAATGTTTCCTACACACTACACCAGATGCTCTTTCCTTAGCTTGATGTTCTCTAACAGCTAAAAGGCTGCCCCCTACTTTTCTCCTTTTACTCTTGGTGTGCACATTATCACACAGCACTGCCTGTGGTAGCATTTTCTTTAGCCATTGCTTTAAGAAATCCCTTTTTGCCCATTTATCTACATACTTCTAGCTTTTTGTACATTTTTTCTTACCAATTCATCTTCTTTTCAAATATGACCTTTTTTGGTGACAATAAACAAAGCAGTTTTTGTCACAGGGATTAGGATGTGTGTTGCCCATAATTATACCGCTTTGGAGATGGTGGGGTAAATGCATGCTCTATAATAATGTTAACTGCACAAACTTGGTAACTGGATAACTGTAATTACTGTTCTACATCAGCTTATGCATACACACAATGTGTTGTCGCATGCAAACCTATAATAAACTAGTCCTATAAGAGAACTCGTGCATATTGTTTTTCTTTTACTGCTAAAGTTTTTGCATAGCTTTTGAATTACCACAACCAAAGGTATGTAAACAGGTTACATTATTTTGGTGCATTGTCCCTCTTAGTGCTGTGATTCCACAGTATATTTTAGATTATCAGTTTAAAAGTCTGAACGTCCCAGAAAAAGTATCTCCCACAGCAGTCAAGATGGCTTCCCACATATTAATCCCCATGTCCAAAATGGTGCCCTACTCTCTCTTTCCCACAAATAATTTATGGGTTTTCTGTGCCTTTTAGATGACGTCAACAGGACACACGAGCTATTACACACAAGCTATGAGTAGTCGACAATAAGCAAAATACTTAGTGTCCAGCAATTTACTGCAGAAATGATAGGATTTGTTCCAATCAAAGCACACATGTGCTAATGGCTTAATGTTTAGGTCTGATACACACACAGTAAATAATCTACTCTGATTTTCCTTAATCTCACTTGGCTTCATCACATTTTATCAGAATGTCCTTATCCACTGACTTTAAAACTAGGCTCTCAGGAACATTTTAAATCATATTTAAAGAGTATGGAGTATTTTTTGGCTTCATGAAATTATTCTTGATTTTTTCCCCCCTATTACTTATGGAGTTCCACAGGGTTCCACTTTAGGTCCTCTGCTCTTGGACCTGCAGTGTTACCAGTACCTTTCAAGATAGATGTAAAATTCTGTAAATACTCTAAATGGTCTACTATCAACATAGCTCACTGAATGCTCTTGTGGCTGAATGAGCACAAATCCCCACAAATCCAGAGGAAAGCCTTCCCGGAAGAGTGGAGGTTATTATAACAGCAAAGGAGCGATCAATTTTGGAATGGAATGTTCAACAAGCACATATGAGTATGATGGACAGGCGTCCACAAACTTCTAACCATATAATATGTGTGTGCAAAATAGCTCTGTGAATTAAGTAATTAGGCTAATTATTATTACACCAAGAACAACAACAGGCGTTCCTCCTTCACAGCTCCAGGATCCCTATGTCAATCCTGTGCAAACATCTCCCTGTGTCCATGGGTTTCTTCCAGGTTCTCCAGTTTTTTTCCACCTCCCAAAAACACACTGGTATGTGGATTGGCTTCTCTCAACTGCCCGTATGGTCCATGGTGCCCTGTGATTGGTATATTCCTGCCATGCGCCCAGTGTGGGTACTGAAGATGAATTAAGATGAATGAATGATATTATTATTATTATTATTATTATTATGCATTCCTCTTGCTTTCAGATATGGCTACAAAATAGTGCACTTTAGAGAGAATAAGCTGAAGTTTCACACACATTAGAGTTTAGTAATGGTGAAACAGCCTGAGGTCTCTGCAGCAGTGGGAAGTCAGGCGGTTCTGGTTACACCTCCTCTAAGGGCAGTTCTGGAATCAGTGGCTCCACACACTTTTCTGTTCATGCCTGCTGAAGCTAAAGTGTGTGAACTGACCTTGAAGCAGTGCCTTAACCGGCTCGGGGCTTCTGGCCATTCCAAGGGCAACAGGTGTCCTCCGGTAGGCGGGGCCGCTTCTTTTGGGCGTGTCCGGCCGTCTCTTCCCCCATCGTTAAATTAACCACGCGCTGATTGGTGGATTAGTTTTAGCTCCGCCCACGTGCCCATTTGGGGTGCTGAAGCCGCCGGGCGCTGTTACTTATTGGGGAGCGGTCACGTGTGGTGCTCTTGACCAGGACAGGAGCACTGGACAGACGGTGTCCCGCACCTCCACACACGCAACTCCGGACAAAGTGGAGTCTGGCCCTCGCCTCCTCGGTCTCAGTCCCGACACCCGACTCAGGCGCGCTCACACTGAACCTAGGCAAAGCTTGAGATTTTTTTTTCTTTAAAGAAAGTGGTTTATAGAGGGATATCGGAAGCCCTTTAAACATGACGGCTGTCGAGACGCAAGTGCAATACAACACCACTTACACGGTGGTGACGACGGATCAATACATGACTCAGGAGGAGGACTGGGACAGGGACCTGCTGCTCGACCCTGCCTGGGAGAAACAGCAGAGGAAGGTAGGTCTGAAAACAAAACAACAACAACAACAACAACAACAGCCCAGTCAGTCTGAAACCACATGCACACAAAGCACGCACACAAATAAAGCTTCATTCAGCATCTGCTACACGTACACGAGTGGAGAAGCAACTCAGGGTTGCCCCATTTGGCTCACAGCTGTTCACTTCGACGTGTGATGCCCAAAATGACTCACCCACTGATTCGATTCTGAATGGAAGTGTGCGGGATTTGATTCATTTGATTCACCAATTAGAAGTGAACGAACACTACTCATTCACATAAAAAGGTATGACATATTTTCCTATGTATTTAGTCATGCATCTGTGTTATAACTCTGGCTGTTATGCTATAACATGAGAATATATTTATATATACATTATACCTATTAATCTGTTTGGATGAGCATTTGCAAAATGCTGTAAACGTACATGTAAATATTGACCACTCCTTACATTTAGAATCATAATAATATCGGTTTTCTAAATTACTTTTTCATGCTTAGAAACGAAAATGTCACTTATTTCATAACAGAAACCCAATGTTTGCAATTCAACCTCTATTTCAGTAATAGCCTACACATCATATAAACACACATCAATATAACACACCCTTAAAATAAAAGAAAAAATTCCACCAAAATTCTAAGTTTGTCATAAATTCTTAGGAACCGATTCAAAGAGGAGTCGTTCAGTAAGAACCGATTCGTTTGTGAATCTGTCACTGTTATTAGAATTGCAGCATTCTCAGTGTTGTCTTGCCGTGTGCACCCCACCCTCAGCCTGCACCTCATGAACTGAGTGACTAAATATATCCAGCCGTCCAGAACCTATATTAACACACACAGTAAAAGGCTTTCACAGATCAATACCACACAGGGTTGTACGTTTATACTGTTCTACACGATGTGATGAGATGAAATGTGTGCTGAAACCCTAAGAAGCACACATCTGATTAGGGATTTTTGAGATTCACAGATTAATGAGTTATCATTTAAAAGTCTCACACGGTAACGTTAGAGTTCATTTAACCGAACGTTGAACAAAAGGGGTTGTAATCTGGCTGTGTAGCCTGGTAATCAGCAGGTGGGACGCAGGGTTGAGCCCGACAGGAGCTGTTTAACTGAGTGTCACAGATGCCACTGAGTGACATCAGCATGTTCATACCACAAACACTTTGGTGAACTGTGCAGACTGCAGCTTTATGGCATCAGGTGCAGAAGACTGTTTCTCCCAGAAATAGAAATGGGTGGCATTTATTACCTGGCCAATACACATGCATGTTTATATGTTTGTATGTATAGTCTATTTCTAGCTAAGAAAAATATCCAAAGTTACACTGTGTCTGTTCAGAAAGAAGGCAGAAAGAAATGCACGGTTACTAGCAGATTGCATTAGTGTAACCTTTTTTTTTTTTTTTGTCTGCGTCCCACCCCCCTCCAAAATAAACCCAGTAAATCCTTTATCATTTGTATAAAGTGCCATGAAATTTATAGCACATACACATAAAAACAACTAGTCCAACACTGCAGTTTTAAAGAACAACACTTTTTCAAGTATGCAGTTTAAAGACACCATTATACCTGCAGTTTGTCTAATTTCTAGGTGTTGTTTGAATGTTAACGTCTAGAAGTGTTTAATCTGTAAATGCTGAATGCTGACGAAGCAGAGTGCTTTCTCTTTTTATGGACCAAAAGTTTGGAATTTGCTGCCATTAATCAGACAGTCAGGGGGAAAGACCTTGCTTAGAACATTTGGTTTTAGCTTATCCATCCTTCATGTGTTTATTTATTCATTTATTCATTTATGTATTTAACAATTTAATGTCACGTATCAGCAAATGAGTCTAAATGAATCTTTTTTTCTGTTGTTTGTTACAGTGGGCATTTTTTCAAATTTATATTAAGTAAATAATGAAGTTTCTGAATATTTCCTGATAAACCGTCTGTCCCACACACACACACACACACACACACACACACACACAACTCTATATAGGGTTGACAGAGGTGAAAGATCTCGACAGATGGCTGTTCTCAGAGAGAGAGGCTTGGAGACGTCCAAGGCTTCATTACACTCTACGAATAAACATGTCCTAAAAATAATCTCAAACCTTACGGCTGCTCCTCCTCCAATATCCCTCCTCCGTTCTCTCCATCCTCAAGGCTGTCGTTCACTCTCTGTCACTCTTTCTCAGCAGGGCAGAGCAAGAAATGGTGAAATGACAGCTGTCATTATTTCAGTTAGCCTATTATATGAATTATGAGGCATTTTTTTTAAGAACATAAATATACAGAGACATCTCTACAGAGGGGCTAAAACTTAATGGAACAGTTGGTTAAGTTTCTCTGATAAGGAATTAGCTGCATTAGCATGTCCTGATGGCCTGTAAAGTCGCTCCCTCCCTTTTAGCGTCTCGGTGTCGGCGTTTCGGAGCAGAGATTCCCCACACACTCTTAGCTATGTGGAGAGCAGCTTCAGGAGCTGATATCATGATATGAATATAGAAAGGGCATCATTTTGTGGTGAAATGAATATGAAAGGGGGGCTTTTGCACCTGTTCTTGCCCCTATCAACACATTTCAACGCAACACAACTCACTCACACACACACACACACACACAGTACAGTCACAGTAATAAGGAGGTTGCTAACCTTTTTTTTTCTCTATGAGCTGTGCAATTAATTCGATTTTAATTGTGATCACACATTTTGGCTTCCTCAGTTGACTGAGATATTGATGAGCTTTGTTAGAGTTTTTCTTCTGGACTCGAGTGCATTAAATTACTGTTCCTCATTTGTATGTTGTGATTGTCTGACCAATCACAGTGCGCTCAGTCAAAGCTTTTGCCCTCTGCTTCCCAAACAGGCTAGGACTAAAGTCAGAAATAAATGATCACTAGATAAGGAAGGCTAGACTTATAATAGCCGTGATTACACATTCACACAGATTAATACATTTTAAGAAATACAGGTTTACATCTGCGACGACTCCACAGGCAGCAGAAATAGACGTGACTTTTCTCAGCACAGGCCTGCTGTTGACTTGTAAATTTAAATTTTGAGCTCCAATTCTTGTGTCCAGGCCTTTAAATAGCTGCAGGTCTCCAGTATCTCTACCAGCATAGAAGTGCAGTGTGAATGGGATTAATCCTTAAAGAAAGACCCTTGTGGTGGATCTGTAATGGCTGTTACTGCACAGGCCCCCTAATGAGTGCTGTAATTTAAACCAGTAACGTCCATGAGGATGATAAGTTTGGAAATCAGAGACTTTTGGAGAAGTGCACTCAGGAAAATTTGATTTAATGACTTGCATCTGATTTTACTGTAGCATTAATGAGGAGCTGATGTGTTAAAGGTTAAAGGTTGCAGTACACATATATACAGTACAGAATTATATAGTACGCCTGTATTTCCTTTTCATTCCTATACAATCTAATTCCACTGTCTAATTAAAAACATGAACGGGAAGATTTTGTCAACTATAAATATCTGTCGAATAGGCCAGACTGAACTCCTTATTAGCGTGTATTAAATGTGTACACACAAGGGAGCAAATTAATTTAGCTGAAGTGTAGATCAGTCCTTCAGTGCCAGTCAGTGACGCAGGAAAGGTTCACATCCAGGTTCCTGGCTGAGTAGAGTTACAATATTTCCAGTGATATACTGGTATGTGTACAGCGTGCAGTTTAAGGGACGCGAAAAGACTGATTTCACATAAAGACTCGACAGGCATGCTCGTTCAGAATATTGTGTGACACTTTTAGCTTTGCTGTAATGTTGAGTGTGTGTGTGTGTGTGTGTGTGTGTGTGTGTGTGTGCACTCAGATGATCATTTCATGTTGCATACTAGTTCATTTTGTTGTCTGATATACAGCTGGTATGATGCATAGTACAAGTTATGCAATATTAAGTTTTAAGAAAACAAAAACAAAACGAGGATTTTTACCTCCTAATTAAGTGATGAAATATTTGTAGTTCAATATTTTGACAATGTCCCAAACTGAAAGTAAAAATATTTAAATGCATGTAGGTACAGAGAAGTATGTGCATCACACAGTGTGACACAGTATACAATCAATACATATGTCTAATATGTGACATCATCTAAGTTTAAAAGTCCCAGATGCCTATCTGTTTAAAAATGGTGTTTATTTATTTATTTATTTATTTATTTATTTAATTATTCTGACACCATATAGTTGTATTACTATACTTTATATACTTATATTTTAATAATATCCCTGATGCATATAATTTTTAAAATTATATTTTCTTTCTTTCTTTCTTTTGTTATGGCTTTTATATTTTTTATATTTATATATTTTTTTTAATCTCGAAACTTGATGCATATATTTTTTAATTATATTAACTTTATTAATTAATTAATTAATTGTTCTATAAGTTGTATATTTTAATATAATTCTATACAAAACATTTTAATATTTAAAACAATATTAACTTTATTTATTTATTTATTTATTTACTTATTTATTTGCTAGATATATTTATTTGCGTGAGACATCATTATTATATTATTATTGCTGCAGATTAGTACCATTGTTAGAGCTTCCAATTCTACTTCATTTTTTCGTTTATTAAAGGGATGACCTTGTGACACGTTCACCTTCGTGTGATTGACCAGTGAGCTGTAATGTCAGGCAGGAACACACTCACACAGAATATACACTATATATCAGTTTCACTTCTGTCGTAGCAATATACAGCATATCACCGCTGCTATTTTCCACCTCTCTCACAGCGATATACGATATTGCGCCTCTGCACTGTTCCTCTCTCTCACCAAGGGGGCTTGATACCTCAGTGGTCTCTGGAGCCTTACCTAATGCCAGTATCAGTTCAGTGACTTGCTGTGTCTTCCTTTGATACTTCAGTGGCCGTTTAGACTCGATGTTTCATTCGTGCAAGATCAAACTCACTAGCTGTATTTATGATAATTAGCTCCGGTGATCTTACTGCAAAAAATCACATGTCCATGGTTATGTTTCTGTAACTAGTGGAGTTTGGGGAAGATTGGGTTGTTTGGATTGTTTGGTGGTCCACCTCTAATAAAGCTTGTTTTCGAGTTATTTAGATAAGGACACTTTCATTTTTGTCCATTAATGAGTCTTGAAAAGTCTTGAACACTGCGACTCCAGAAGGTTAAAGGTTAAGTTCCCTCAATCACTACTGTGGCTTTCTGTCTACAATAATACCAAAAGCACAGAGGACGTGATACGACTGAATGTGTGGACCTTCATGTTGGGTGTGGTGTGCGCTAAGCGTGAAACCCAGCCTAGATCTCAGGGGGACATTGTACAGAAAAAAAGATGTGTGTATGTCTATGTCCATATCCATGTCAGCTGATGCTAATTTGTTTGAAGCGATTCAGTATTGATGTGTTACCGATGTGGTACTGATGTCATCATGCATCCCTAATACTTACTTGATTGAGAGAGAGAGAGAGAGAGAGAGAGAGAGAGAGAGAGGGAGAGAGAGAGAGAGAGATTGGAAAAAACAGAGACAGAAAGAGAGACGTCAGCTCAAATATCAGTTACTATTCCAGACGTCGTGGCCTTGTAGGGCAGCTGCTATAAACTACAGCGGAGTGCACTGAGGCCTCAGGAAGGGCTTACGTGTGTGTCACTTTTTTAATGTCGTGTGTGAGTGCGCTCGTGAATTTCCGCCCTCATTTTGTGTGTGTGCATTTTTGGTTTTGTGTGTGTCTATGAGATACATACCTTTAATGCTGATTTTTAAGCTTTAAGCTTGTATAAAACCCATCACACTGCCTTCTAGACTTGTGATGATATTATTCTTATGTTGTAGTCATTGATTGTTGTATCAGACTTTGGTCAGCTTGAGGTCTTCTGTTCCTGGGAATATATGTGACTGCATATTAATGTCTTGGAAATAAAAAGCTTGATCTGACAATTTGGTGATTTCAGTATATTGGGCTATAGCTTCGTGGAAAGGCCTTTATAGTTTCATTTAATATTTCAGTGTAAAAAAATCTCACATATTCAATGGCGTGTAAATAACATTTACAGCATTAACGCATTTCCTGTTGTGTTTTCTTTAATTGCTCACAGTGAAATCTGATTTAAACTTAGCTTTTCATCAGACTCAAACCTGAACACATAGCTTTATTGAGATCTTTGTTTCCTTGCTTAATTTTCAGAAGTGTCACAATGAACTGATGACATAAAAGTAGAGTAAATAGAAATAGAGTAGCGCTCTAAGCAAGAATACATCATCTAGTGCATCTAGTTATTGCAAATTATGGAACTGAGATGTTCATTGGTTTGTATATTACATGCTATTCACATAAACATCAATGGTTTTAGTTGAACAAACGTATGCAAAACAGATATTTCATTTCAGGGAAAATATATTACATACAGTTACTAATAATAAATTGTGCATGTAAACTTTTCTAGAGACTATATCTTAACTAAAACAGACAATCAGCAGCTTTTTTCCCCCCAAAGCTGCTGGTGGTTACTGTAAAGTCCTCGCATTCCAGTTTGGGGGCACAAAACAATTCTCACACCTTATTATAACATGGAAACACTTATCTCCACTTAACACTTAACACAATTCCCCCAACTTAATTATCTCGTTCTCACGCCTTACTAAGCTATGGCCACTACGACTGGACAATATGACATATAATATCGATATTGTGATAACTTATGCCACAGTACACTGAGATATCGCAGATATCATGATATATTATTATAATATTTTAATATATGTTAATATATATTATATATGTTTTCTTTTTTAAGTACAAACAGATTAGAAGCAGTTGATTTGATGTTAAATGTTGTACTAAATCTTAAAAATTGTAAAATTTTGAATTTTGATATTTTCTTTTTTTTCCACAGAATTTACTTTCCCATCTTTTCAGTGTTCATTTATTTTTTCTGGACATTAAATAAAAGAATCATCTAACACAGTTCTTAACAGTTTTTTTTTTTATGTAACTCTAAGGTTTTGCTGTAGGTTTTTCTTTTAACAAAACAATATATTGTGGTACCTATCGTGTACCAGAGATGTCTTTGACAGTCGTGATATAATATTTTAGTCATATCGCCCATCCTCGAATTAGGATGGCCATGAATTAGGATATGGTTCCCATGCTTTAAAAATATTCCCACGTTATTTTTATTAAGTAGGGATGTCACCAGCGGAGCGCCATGGATCTGGGCAAATTTTCATTCTGCTGAAAAAGCTTTATCCAGCATATGACAGGTGTTTTGTTGAAGGTTAATGCTGATCCACAATAGGCTCCATCACACTTCACTGTCCATCGCTGTACTCACTGTGAAGTGTGTTACTCCTGATAGGGAGACCTTTCAGGTTTCCATGGTAACCTTTCCCTCCATGAGGGATGGTGGTTCTTCTGAGAATCTGATTGGCTTATTTGTGGTCACATGACTGGGGTGGGAGACGTAAATAAGGCATCAGTGAATCTCAGCTTTAAACTGAATCTCTCACATATACCTGAGCGTCTAGTGTGTGGAGAGGTGTAATGACTTGAGGAAGCTTCTGAGGTAAACTAGTCAGTGATGAAAAGCAACTTCCTGTTTGTCTGTTCTCCTGAGAAGTGATGAACTCGAACTCCTGTAGGCCTCCTAAAGAAATTTACCAAGAAAATATACCAAGAAATATTTTGATTGTTATATAATATTTAATTATACTATGTAAAATGTATATCAAATTATATTGCTATTTAGTAACATATATAAGACAGAGACACCAGTGACACTTCTCCTTCCTGTTTTGTTAAAATGGTGGTGGTATTGCAATGGAGTGGTGTGTGTGTGCGTGTGTCTGTGTGTGTGTGCACACACTATTTTAAGAAACCTTCAGTGTTTCACAAGCTGCTCTTACTCAAGACTCTCTAAATGTTCATGCATTATATAGACATTTGGAACATTTGTTTTCAGAGAGACGTACAAAAATACAAATGGTGAAATGAAATAAAATACAGCAGGAATCATTGTGTGAAAGATAACACGCTACTGTTGGCTTGTATAAGTGCTATCGAATTAGTCATCAGCTAAAAATGGACAAATTCAAACCTAAAAAAGAACCTAAAAAGGAGAAGAAGTGTTGTGCTAGATATGGTGTGAAGCAGCGGGTTATTAGCCCGTTACAGTAGGAATGAAAGGAGGAATCAAAATCACTTGTCTGTGATGCTGCATTATTTCAGAAACTGTTGCCTTTCTACCAGCTGATAAAGATGGTCTACCACTTTGACCAGTGTGTTTTGGCAGCTGATTAAACTGGGAATTGGAGCAGGGATATTAATACATCACACCAGTGTCATGGCTTAGGTAAAGTATTTACGTGGAGATTAACATATTTACGTGGAGACAGGCAAAAATCATTCGAACAGTTTTTCGTTTTCTCCCTTTGTTTATCAGCCCTAGTTTCAACAAATCATATCGCATTTCTGCAGCACTACAGCTCTGTCCTCTGCACCACAGTTTAGCTGCTCAGAAAAATGTCACCAGCAAGCCGAACTACACAAGACTGGTTCACCTCGTGCAGTCGGGTTGATTGAGGATGGAATCGCTTTCTCACTGCAATCGAGCTTCACTAGATTTCGATTGGAACTGGACCGAGACCACCTCGCTCAGACGCTGTCATCCGAGTGAGACTGCCGCGTTCTCACAAATGAACTGCACCAAGGACAAAAACACGCCAGGGTTTGATTCAAAAACAGACTAAACACTGCATATGTAAAGAAAATGTGTAATGCAAAGATGCTTTTGAAGTGACTAATGAAGTAATGAAGTGAACTATATGAATATATATATACAAAAACACGAAACAAAATAACTAAAGACATCACTGTATATAGCAATAAAAGTTAAAAAATGAAATCATGTCAATATTTGAAGTGACCAGCCCTTAGTTTTATACTGTATTAGTTCTCTCAGATAAATTGTCATGCAGTTTTAAAAAGAAATTGACTGGTAGGTATGCTCCCTTCATATCTAATAAACCACATTAGGTAAAATTTGTATCTCTCAAGCTAAATTAAAAGTAATGAAGAAGTGATTTTCATAAAATGCAATGTCTCAGCTTTATCTTTAGTTATTTACAGTAATATTAGTTCATCACTGATATTTAACTAGATATTCCATATATTACGGTAATAAGGAGCCATATAAAATTCACCAACTTTTTTTTTTTTTTTTACTGCATACAGTATGCTCACTATGTAGGGCATAGAATAATGTAATGTTTTTGTAGTACAACTTATACATAATATCTATTTTAGGACACACAATTTTATTTGAGTATTATATTACAAGTAAAGTACAAGTAAAATAATCCCAATTTCCCAAAATAATTATAAGACCTGTGTTTTGAAGAACTTGGATTGTGCCACTAAAAGTAAATAATGGGTTACAATGTGATATTATTACAATGGGTTATTTTTGAAATATATATGTATTTCTTCTCTTTTGAATGTGCAAATATTTTGATCTGTTTCATTTGAATGTAAATTGGGGGATTGGCGGCTTAGAGACAGCAGGAACCTTTACATTATCATCGTGACAATCCTAAATCCGGGGTTCGGAACAGTCAGAGTGAACACACGGGGAAACAAATCACAGCGTTCCAACCAGATGAAAGCTATTAATATAATGTGTGTGTATGTGAGTGTGTGTTGGTAAAACAGAGATGCTCTAGAGGTTTAGAAAGGTGAGAAGACCCCCCACAGAGGAGCGTAACACACACTGAGGGATACCTGACTGTGTGTGTGTGTGTGTGTGTGTGAGAAGGTGATAGATGACATTATTAGTGGTGTGGGGGACTGTGCATGTCTTTTCTTGACAATGACCTCATTGCTAATTTGCTAATTTAGTCTTCTCTACTTCACTAGTAAGTGTTATGCGTTATATTTAAAATAATGATTAAACAGCCTTCCAGTGGACGTCTAGACCCTGCTTACTTCAACTTGAGTATCAGGATTCTATTCAGTTAGAGATTTTCCCTATGAAAATGAATGTGTAAATACACCCAAGACACATTATTAACTCAAACCACTTCAGGACGCCTGAGACACATTTTAACCACAAGTGTGAATGTATCTGTCTCTTCAAACCACATTTAAACATGTCAGAGAGATTGACAATGGCATGAAATAATCGTGATGTTTAGTATGGCAGCCATCTTATTCATAAAGAAATTAAATGAAGAATGATGCAAATGAATAAAGCAAGTAAATAAACGAAGAACGTCACTGTAAGTTGTTATAAATAATGAGCTGATTTGCATATTAATGCGCAGGACAGCTAAGATATTTCAGTCTGTATGACAGGAGACACATTTGTACAGACACAGATAAATGCTAACTGTGGAGACATGCACATGCACGCGGTTAAAGTCTTGTCAGGATGCAAAATAGATACACGACGCATCAAGTGATCAGGTGTAAACAGGGTCTTAGGCTTGAGATCATTTTCTAGCGTGGTTTAAACATGGTCAGCAGTGACTAATTTTTATCACTGTGTTAAAAAAAATGGACAGTACCATTTCATATCACAGTGTACACATAGTCTGGCACTTCTGATGTCAATTTAAATTCAAAATGTCACTGGAAACGTGAAGTTTAAAGTATGTAGAAAAGCGAATTTTTATTTGAACTGCAATAGAGCAAATTTCCAAACAAAACATTTTATAGCACATAAATTAAAATGTGCTGATTAATAAACCCAGTCTGGCGAAAATGCACGAGGTTTAATTCATCCATAACTAATCTTCTAAGTTGCTTTGGATAAAGACTTGTGCCAAATAAATGTAGATGTAAATATAAGCTATATTCTCAGAATCTGTCACTCACACTCACACACACACACACACACACACACCATGCTGCCTCCAGCTGAGTAAACGCAGATCTCAGTTACCCCCAGTCTCACAGGAGGTAGTTTTAACACTATGCATTATGCGTATAAGAGAAATAGAGAGATGATGGACAGGATGAGGGTGGTGGAGGAGGAGGAAAGAGAACAGCCTTGTAATTTAGCAGTGTGAAAAACCTATACGCAAATGAGCAGGGTAGTGGTGTCCGTTCAACTTCCTCACTCTCATCCAGCTCACACACAAATGCTGTGATATATATAAAGAAATCTATTTCTCTTTAGCAAATGATTTATGATGATGAAATGATGTTCAGGCTTTTGCAGTTCTCTCGATGGAGCCACGCTGCCCCTAGTGGTCACAAATGGCATTACCATCCAAGTGAAGTCATGATAAGAGCGGGCTGTAACGGCTGTTCAGAGAGGGGGTGAAGCAAGTGTGTGGGCGGTGGGGGTGGGGGGTGCAGGGGGTAAGGGGGGCATAAATATCTGGACAGGCATTCTCTCCCGGCTGATTGTACATGACCTCATTTTTAAAGATCGGTCGGGGGAGGCGAAGCTGAACAGCAGGTGGGGATGGATGACTGCATTTAACAGCTGCACACACACACACTGCACTGCGCGCGCACACACACACACACACACACACACACACACACACACAGCTCTCATGCATGGGAAGATCAGTTTTATTTAGAAGCATTTAACTCATTTTGAGTTTAAGACACGCTGGCTCAGTTTGCCTCAATTTATAGAAATCTCTCGCTCTCTCTCTCTCTCTCTCTCTCTCTCTCTTTCTGCCATTCTGGGATCTTGCTCTCTCAGCTGTCTCTCTGGTGTCCTGTATCTCCCCGATTTAGACTCCTTCACCCCTCCTCCCCTCCATCCTTTCCATTCCTATTGCTTCCCTTTTTCACAGCTCCATCTCTCCACAGGTCTTTTTTCTCGTCCTTCTTTTTCTTACTCAGTAATCGTTCTTTTCCCACATTCCATTCCACTTTCCTTCCTCTGCACCTAGTTTCTCTTCACCTCCTCCTTCAGCCATACTTTCTTCTTTCTTTTAGCTCTCTTCCCTGCTCTACTGCCTCATCATTGCTAAAAACCAGAGTGCTCGCTGAAGCCCACATTTAGCCTCAGAGCTCTAAATCACACCTCACACCTCCCTTCTTCCCTTTTTCATCTCTCTCTTCCTTTTCCCAAGCCTTTCCTGTCATTTCCCATTTGTTCATCTCTCTCTCTCTCTCTGTCTCTCACACACACACGCACACACACACACAGAGCGCTGATACATCATCTACTCCTACACTTGACTTTTTCAAACTTCCTTTAATGCTCTTTTATAACGATCACTCAGCACACACAGACAAACACGAACTCAGTTTTAGCACACCGCTGCCGCTGTGCCCTGAACACCCACACGGTTGGATTGAGGTTCAGAGGAAACTCGCTCGCTGGAAGCAGACACGCAGTCGCAGACGTGGGTTCTGGTCCATAATAACAGCCTGCGTTCGTGCGTGACGCATTGCCAGCACCGCAAGCTGAAATAATTTCAGTTGGGCTTGGTTAAGTGAAAGTGAAACTCTGATTCATTATTCAGAAGCAAGTCTCAAAATAGCACAAATTTTTAGACTAAGGTCTGAAGAGGTGTTTATTTTTCTTCATACCTGCCACTCAAATCTTTCTTACATTGTCTCTGTCTTTCTGTGTGTGTCAGACATTCACAGCCTGGTGTAACTCTCACCTGCGGAAGGCTGGCACTCAGATCGAGAATATCGAAGAGGACTTCAGAAATGGCCTCAAGCTCATGCTGCTGCTCGAGGTCATCTCAGGTATCCGTGCTGACACGACTGCAAGTCCAAAATAGCATCGAGATCCTCCAAAAAAAAGCAGTTAATAATAAATCACTTAAAGGCACTGTAGAAACTCAGAATAGCCGCCAATGCTCATTAAAAAATAAGTGACCATGTGACAGAAAAGATCAAGTGTTGATTAAGATATTTTTATTCGGCTACATTCAATATGTCCAAACTAAAAACGTAGGCATGCTTTAACCATACTGTACAAATATCTGTCTCAAAAGTCAACTGTATTATTCATTAAATCTAATTAACTAATATTCAAATACTAGGAGATACAGCTTTTCTTTATGCTAATGAGGCATTTTATGAAGGCCAACATTCATTATTACAGTGCCAAGAGCAATTATAGCAACATTTTTACATATTCATCAAACTCCTAGAGCAGGGATTCTCAAAATGTGGTCCAGAGACCTCTGCAGGTCTGTGAAGTACAGCCAGGAGGTCTAAAAAAATTTTTAATTATATTTAATTGCATAATTATAGTACATATAGGTAGCCTGTTTGACTGGAATTGAACGGGTTTAATTCAAACCTTAATAACACAAAAACAAGTCAATTTGGACCTAATGTGTTCTGTCTGCGGTGCCAGAAATATTTAGAACATTGTACACATTCAAAGCTGCAAAACATTTGAGAGCCCCTGCTATAGAACATCAGTAGGCGCTAATGCAACGCTTCTGTGTTCTTGCAGTTTTCTAGTAATGTTAACAAGAAGGCTAGAAAAGTATCTCCTAACAGAATTGTGCTAAAAGTTCTGTTATTTTCATAAAACTGTTTTTATAATGTTAAAATTGATGCAGAAGGAGTAATGCGTCAGGGAATATGGGCAAAAATCTTAGAGTTTCTCATTGGGGATGTGTCTGATTCCTCCACTGCATTTACTAGTTGAAAATGTAAATGGCCACAGTCGACTTCTGAGCAACGGACAAGAGAGGAGCAGCAGAAAGCAGGGCCGGTTCTACAAAAATTTACATTTAATTGAATGCAGCTGACTGAATTTCGACCATATGGCAACATTCCGATTATTCTTTAGTGAGAGACTGCCAGTGTTTCAACATTAGCCTTAATAAAAAAGAAACAGTTGCTTTCATTAGGCCATAGCATCAGCATTTAATGTTTATAATTGGTGATTTCATGCCGCTGCAGCTGTAAGCTCATCAACCAGAGCAGCTGTACTGATGCAATATTGACAGAATTTTACATGACCGTTAACTAGATGCCCCAGTGTTGAGATGTGTTTTGAAAATGATTTACACTAATCCTCTATGCTGTATTACAGAAAAAAAAAACCTTTCTATTACTGTACTTCTACTAAGGAGGGACGCTAACTGACATCACTTCCCGTTCTTCATTTCTGTTTATTAGCATCTCATTGATGTCTGAATCAAATAGCTGTGTGAGTTTGTGTTTTGGCTGATGATTGGTGATAAGTGCTAATCTGATCGACAGGTGAAAGATTGCCCAAACCCGACAAGGGCAAGATGCGATTCCACAAAATCGCCAACGTGAACAAGGCTCTGGATTTCATCTGCAGCAAGGGAGTCAAACTGGTGTCCATTGGAGCTGAAGGTAAGGATCTGTGTGTGTGTGAGTGTGTGAGTGTGTGTGTGTGTGTGTGTGTGTGTGTGTGTGTGTGAATGATCTCTTATGTATTCATTCAGCAAGTTGTGTGGCATCATTTGCTACTGATGTGTTTTTCTAACTCCAGCTCTTTGTGGATCTCTCTCTCTCTCTCTCTCTCTCTCTCTCTCTCTGCAGAGATTGTTGATGGTAACGTGAAAATGACTCTTGGAATGATCTGGACCATCATTCTCCGTTTTGCTATCCAGGACATCTCAGTGGAAGGTACACATTCAGGCTGTCAGTTGTAACTCGTAATCTGTAAAATTGTCATCATCATCATCAGTGTATGCATTGAATACGTTCGTATGAGCTTTTGCTTAAAAGTAATTGAATGAAAGACAGAGTTCAAGCAGTGTGCACATAATTACCCAGTGATTATTCTGCTTTTGTCTCTTCAACACAGAACAGTATACCAGCGTTCATTCATATGATGATAATAGAGTTTATTACAGAAAGATTTGGACACTGAATAGACATGAATCCACTGAGAAATTAATTTGAGAGGAAAGTGTAATTCTGCCCACGTGAATGACGAACACTCTACCAAAGGAAATGTGTAGGAACTGTGAACGTTATCATTATGCTGGAAGGGTTCTGTGTACATTCACATGACAGATACATTCACAGATACATTTTGGAGTACACTGAGTATCAGTACCGAGGCTCATACTTGCCTGAAATGCACAGCTGGTATCACATATGATTTAATATGATATCTAATCTGATTCATTGATGTATTTTATAGCATGACTGTGTACAATGATGACTAACATGCAAACACGTGACACAAATTGTCTTAAATAATATGTGACCACAGCAAAAAGCATGCAAAGGGTTGCTCAGGGACTGTGAGGATGTTAGTATGGGATCCGTATCAGGTGTAATTCAGTACACAGGACTATAGAGGTGTCCATCAGGACTGGCATATCATGGGAGCAGCCTGTTAAATCTGAAACTCGCAGGATAAAGAAAAGCCATGTTCGTTAACATAGGAGCATACTGGACGTGGCTCTGTGGTTGTGTAAGTTTATATTATTAATAAATTTATTGCGGTGCATGCAAAAATATCCGTGGGAACAGATTGTTCAGGATTCTTTGGGAGCAGAGTTTTATTAATTTTATTATAGAAAATAGAGAGAGAGAAAAAGAAAAAGAAAAATGGGATCGGTTCATCTGTAGAGAAATATTTCTTTCTGTAATTACTTCCAACATTGAGAATCATCCTGACATACCTAGTACACACATTTTAGTTTAAATATAAATTGTGTGTAATGAAATCAAAGTGACATCATCATGTTAATGATTTATGTCACAACCAAGCTGAGATAATAAGAATAAGAAAAGCATGACAAGTCTGTGTGTGTGTGTGTGTGTGTGTGTGTGTGTGTCACCCATGTAGAGACCTCTGCTAAAGAGGGCCTGTTGCTGTGGTGCCAGAGGAAGACTGCCCCCTACAGGAATGTTAATGTACAGAACTTCCACATCAGGTGAGAATCAGTGAGTCAGACTCTCAGAATGATGTCATGTGAGGGTTAATTTTGAACTGCCTCTATTTCCTATATTCCTTCCCTGCGGCAGCTTTCCTGATCCACTGTTCCAGCTTTCTTACTGTGTGATTTATTCTCCTCATCTTTCTCTCCCTCTTTCCTCCGGTGTTTCTCTCTCCGTCCCTCTTTCTCTCCTTGTCGTGGCTGTTCAGCTGGAAGGATGGCCTTGCTCTGTGTGCCCTCATCCACAGGCACAGACCTGACCTCATTGACTACTCCAAACTGAGAAAGGTGCTTTCTCTCTTCCTTCCTCTAAATCTCTCTTTTTCATTTCTTCTTCTTCTTCTTTTGTACACGTCTTCCTGCTGTGGTTTTGTGCAGTGACTGTATTTAAACTGATCTTTTTTGGTGTTGTAAAGGACGACCCCATTGGAAACCTGAACACAGCATTCGAGGTGGCTGAGAAATACCTGGACATCCCCAGAATGTTGGACGCTGAAGGTGAGGATGCAGGATTGAGACACAGCCAACACTTATCGCATGACAGGAGAACACTAGACTGATTATAAGAAACACCGTGAAAAAAACATTTTACATGTGTTTCTGATTGACTGGCAGATGATAAATTTTTTTTCTTATATCAACAAGTGAATAATACTTACATTATATTTATATCATTAAATCATATATAATTACATAAATTATATCATAAACAACAACTGAAACAAATGACATGGCTCTAGGCTGAAAGAAATGTTTCCCAGGTTACAGTGCATTGAAATGTTTTAAACAAAAGTGACAAGAACAGGGCAATAATATCCTGAGGCACATTACTGTAATTACTATTATATCATGCTATTGTTAGCCTGTGAGGGAGCAGAGCAATGGAAAACCTTTTTTTATACACTGTGACAACAGCAACAACAATGTCATTCTAACATCGTACTAACATCATAATAATATTATTCTAATATCATACTACCATCATAACGTCATTCTAACGTAATAATAACGTCATTCCAACATTGTACTAGTGTCATAATAACAGCATTCTAACATCGTACTAACGTGATAATAACATCATTCCAACATTGCACTAACATCATACTAACTTCATAATAATGTCATTCTAAGAACGTATTAATGTCATTAATAACATCATTCCAACATCCCACTAACATCATAATGTCATTCTAACATCATGCTAACATCATAATAACATCATTCAAACATCATAATAACGTCATTCTAGCATCATACTAATGTCATAATAACGTCATTCTAACATCATACTAACATCATAATAACGTCATACTAACATCGTACTAACGTCATAATAACATCATACTAACGTCATAATAATGTCATACTAACGTCATAATAATGTCATTCTAACCTCATAATAATGTCCTACGAACTTCATAATAACGTCATTCTAACATCATACTAACTTCACAATAACATCATACTAACATCTTACTAACGTCATTCTAACCTCGTACTAATGTCATAATAACGTCATTCTAACATCGTACTAACATCATCATAACGTCATACTAACTTCATGATAACGTCATTCTAACATCATACTAACTTCACAATAACGTCATTCTAACCTCGTACTAATGTCATAATAACGTCATTCTAACATCGTACTAACGTCATCATAACATCATTCAAACATCATACTAACTTCACAATAACGTCATTCTAACATCGTACTAACGTCATCATAACATCATTCAAACATCATACTAACTTCACAATAACGTCATTCTAACATCGTACTAACGTCATAATAACGTCATTCTAACATCATACTAACTTCACAATAACGTCATTCTAACATCTTACTAACTTCACAATAACGTCATTCTAACATCGTACTAACATCATAATAACGTCATTCTAACATTGCACAAATTGTACAACATAAAAATCATCACAAAGCAGAGGGGCCTGATTTATACTTGATTATACTTACACTTGACACATGATTTAGCACATGCGTGCTGAGGCAGTGGCAACTTGAATGGCTTTGCTCACACACTTGCTGTGTATCATATATACATTGAAAAGATTTAGAAACCTCATTCACTAGATGGAGCGCCAGTGCCAAAACTTCCCTGTCTGTCAGGTTTCCAAGGCGACCTATAAAATGTTTAGTAATTTTATGCACAGCAATGGTAAACACACTGACAAGCCCTGTCCCTCTTAAAACTTGTCATGGCCCCTAGTTTGGAAACCCCTGAGCTATGATTCCATGACACTAATTTCATTCAATTCAGTTTTATTCGTATTGCGCTTTTATCAGTAGACATGGTCCCAATGCAGCTTTAAATCCAGATGTAAATCTGAATCCCTAACGAGGCGACAGTGGCAAGGAAAAACTCCATGAGAAGTCATGAGGAAGGTATCTTGATAGGAACCTGAACTGGGAACTCATCTTCTTCTGGGTGATGCCAGATAGTGGGATTATAAGTCATGATACTTCTATGAAATCAGACTGTCCTAAATGTGTTGAAAGGATGTTTAGTATGAGCAGGTTGTGAATATGAGTCCTGGGATGAGCACAGGACAATGATTATGATTACACCAGCAGTTCTGTACAAATCTACTGTATTAGGTGAGATTATCGTCTAAAGCAAGCATGAAATTTGGGCATTAAGTAGTTTCTGATACTAAAATGCACCGTTAAACAATTTCGAAAATGCTTTCAGAAGGAGTGCCTATAATTTAGCGACTTGGAAATGGGATGGATCGTAAATTTCCTGTTTCCACTGGAAATTCGATTATGAACTGTTTCCACAATTTAAAATCAGCTGACAAACAACGAGCATGAACTGTTCCTTATGGTGTAGTACAAAGTTCATGCTCGCTGTTTGTCATGTATGTTTAAATACATACATATTCTCCTCTTCACACATATTTTGTTCTAAACCTCTTGGTGAAAGCAGTGATATCTCAGCATATAAGGTTTTTAACTGCTCAGAGTGTATGCTTGCATTGCCTGCTACCTGTAAGTCACTCTGTAAGTGTTTGCAAAATGACTGAATATAAAATCATGTAATTTACATATGAGAGCACTCAAACCGTAGAATCAGTGTCAGCTGACATTTTATATTAGGTTTGCGTGCATGCTTAAGGTTTCCATCTGCGCTATTGGACGCATCATAGACTACATCTTTTTTAATTCCAGTTGTCACTTCAGATTCTCCAAAATTGTTGTGACCCGTATAAGTCGACACTCTTCACATTATGCTGTATTGTCAGTCTATATTTTTGTCTCTCTCAGATATTGTGAACACTCCTAAGCCTGATGAGAAGGCCATCATGACCTATGTGTCCTGCTTCTATCACGCCTTTGCTGGGGCTGAGCAGGTACAAAATGAACAGCTTGTTCTCTAGAGACAGAGAAGACGCTAATCTCAGCCACTCAGTTCAGCACCTTACTACATTACTCACTCTTTCTATCTAATATCTGTCTTTTTCTGTCTCTCTCTCTGTAGGCTGAAACTGCTGCTAACAGGATTTGTAAAGTTCTGGCAGTGAACCAGGAGAATGAGAGGCTCATGGAGGAGTATGAGAAACTGGCCAGTGAGGTGAGTGAATGATTATAGTTTACTCAAGCATCTCATTTAATGAACGATATTCAGTGGAGAGGACGTTTCAGCTTTCAGCTGCATCACTGAAATGGTTTTAAAGCTCCATTTGGGACTAGGGGAAGTTTTTATTATGTGTGTTATTTGATATTTTCCACTTTCTCCTCCTTCTGTTTGGTCACTTTGTTTGTCTCATTAGTTGCTTATTTTGTCTTTTTTTATTTCCCCTTGATTACCAATTTCTTTCTCTCTCTCTGCTGTAGTTGTTGGAGTGGATCCGTCGGACGATCCCATGGCTGGAGAACCGTGTTGCGGAGCAGACCATGCGTGCCATGCAGCAGAAGCTGGAGGACTTCAGAGATTACCGCCGTGTGCACAAGCCACCACGCGTGCAGGAAAAATGCCAGCTGGAAATCAACTTCAACACCCTGCAGACCAAACTGAGGCTCAGCAACAGACCCGCCTTCATGCCCTCTGAAGGAAAGATGGTTTCGGTATGTTTAAGATTACAGAGGATAAATTTCACAGCAGAAAACAATATTTATAATTTCAATCAACTGATCTGACACCCTTGTTGTGCACTGAATATAGTGTTTAGGAGTGTGTGTGTGTGTGTTTACAGGACATTGCCAATGCATGGAAAGGCTTGGAGCAGGTTGAGAAAGGCTACGAGGAGTGGCTGCTGACTGAGATCCGCCGTCTGGAGAGACTGGACCACCTGGCTGAGAAGTTCAAGCAGAAGTGCAATCTCCATGAGTCCTGGACTACAGGTAAACACACGCGCGGTTCGGTTTTTATTTTTAAATTCATAAACATCACAAAATGTCCACATCTCTCATTTCACCTCGCTTATAGGAAAGGAAGACCTGCTGTCTCAGAAAGATTATGAATCTGCATCTCTGATGGAGATCAGGGCTCTTATGAGGAAGCATGAGGCATTTGAGAGTGACCTCGCCGCCCACCAGGACAGAGTGGAGCAGATCGCCGCTATCGCCCAGGAGCTCAAGTGAGAGAGAGGGAAAGAAAGAGAGATGGAAAGATATTGAGGGGGTTGGAGGAAGGCAATGAGAAGAGAAAGAGCATGACTCAGTGTTTGCATTTTATATTTTATTCAAAAAGTGTCATCCATTCCATGTTTGTAACATACTTCTATTCAGTTCAAGTCAACTGAGATTTCATTATACATGTACATACAGTATATGTAGAGTATATCAGAATGCTTTTTGCGTCAGATCAATTGCAGATCAACATTTATTTACCATGCACAAGCAGAAGGGTAAAAGTTTTTATTCATAGCTCATTCGCGAGTGTGTTTTGTGGGTGTGTTCAGTGAGCTGGATTACCATGACGCTGCTACTGTGAACGCTCGCTGCCAGGCCATCTGTGACCAGTGGGACAACCTGGGCACTCTGACCCAGAAGAGGAGAGATGCTCTGGAGGTATACGCACACACACACACACACACACACAAAACCAGGGCTTAAAATTAATTATTAACCACCATTCACAACCATGGATAATTGTTTTCAGATTCACTCCAGTTTCAAATTCATTGTATCAGCTACAAATATCATGTATTTTCCTGAGTTGTTTCCACAGTTTTTAGCTGGGATATCATAGTCAAGCCACGTGAAACTTATTTGCCACTTTCAATGAAGCTTACTGTCTGTTCCATCACTATTTTTACACATTTGGCTGAGATCCATTCTTTACGTATTACTCAGCCAAATTACTCAACCAGCTTAACTGCTGAAGAAAATGCTCATAATAAGATCATAAGATCATAATAAGACAATTGTTGCAATAATTGCTCTCTAATTATATTATACTTTAAACCACAGCACTGTTTCTGGTTGGTTGGAATGTTGATTCATTTTCTATAATTAGTAGTAATCCAGCAGTGATTCCACTGAAAGGTTTACATGAATGCATTCATTGTAATACAGTATGTTTTTGTTTCTATAGTAGCAACTCATTCACACGAACTTGTGTGGTGAATTCTCTACATAAAACAAAGCAGCTAAAAATGTGTTGTTATTTAACAGTGATGAATAAATGTTGTTATGGTGAATTGTTCTGTAAGGAGATGTTTATTTAACATTTATAGAAGGCGTCTCCAGTGTCAGAACTCTGTAAGAGTCAGCAGGTTTTCCGCCTAGTTTTCGTTCTTTAATGAATAAAATATCGTAGTAGTTGACCAATTGCTGTGGCATATGAGGAATAGCTGCTGTTATGGGAAAATAATCAACTTTGGGCTCAACCCTTTAGAATGCAATGGTTAGCAAGCTCTTTGTCCCTCCCCCTGCAGCGTGTGGAGAAACTGTGGGAAACTATTGACCAGCTGTACCTGGAGTTCGCCAAGAGGGCGGCGCCATTTAACAACTGGATGGATGGAGCCATGGAGGATCTGCAGGACATGTTCATCGTGCACAGCATTGAGGAGATCCAGGTAGCCATGCTTTGTAATTACGTCATAATCAGAGTTCTTTGTGTTTACAAGACAAGAGGTTTGTGATTTTCAGCAGCGTCTGCTGCCTGGGAGGTGTATTGCTATTACAGTTTTCCCCCATCCAACCCTATGCCTTTAGTCGAAACACCATAAACCTGGTTGTTTTTTAAACCAGAGGGACACAGAGCTGATCGACTTTCTTCATACTGGGCACAGGGATCATTTCTGGGCTGGAAAATTTAAACAGGAGTCTGAAGTAAAAAATATAGAGAGAGATTCATTGCAGAGTTATATTAGAAATTACAGTGTCTTTAAAATAATATGATTATTATAGGCTTAGAAACATTACAGCCAGTCATTCTGGACAAGTCAAGCATGATATAGATCTCATACTGGCTATATGGTAGTATATTTACTAAACACACACTTTTTCTTACACAATAAGTGTGTGTTTAGTAAATATACTACCATATAGCCAGTATGAGATCTATATCATGCTTGACTTGTCCAGAATGACTGGCTGTAATGTGCATCATGTACTACAGAATATACTATAAAAGTTAAACACTTAGAAAAGCAAGGCTGAATCTAGAAGAATTTTTGTTGGTTAGTCTTCCTTTCAGAAGAGCTTTCAAGTAGAAAAATGTAAAGCACACCACGAGCTTTATTATGCCATGTGTATTATGCTCATCAGAGTCTGATCACAGCTCACGACCAGTTTAAGGCCACTCTCCCAGAAGCAGACAAAGAGCGTATGGCCATCATGGGTATCATGAACGAGATCATGAAGATCGCTCAGACCTATGGCATCAAACTGTCTGGAATCAATCCATACACCAACCTTAGCCCTCAGGACATCACCAACAAGTGGGAGACGGTGAGTTAAACACTGAACATTCAGATTGTACCATTTTGTACTAGAATCCTCATAATATTGAGGAATAGACCTATTTAGTAGAAAAAATGATGAGAGAATATGTTATGGCAGGCTTCCAAGTGATGTGTTTGAATCCTGATAATACAACAGCCATCAATGGCCAGGGGTCCAAACAACCAAAAATGTGCTGCCTGGGTGGGATGGTGTAACTCTGTCTCTCCTGTCAATCATAACAACGCTAGCCAATCACCTGTGAGCTCAAGTATGCAGAAGAAGGCAGCTAGCACTTTCCTCAGAGTGCTTTGAGCTAGCCTGTGAAATAGCATGAGCAGTAGTTTGAAAAGACGTTGGCTTCATGTGTCCCAGAGGAAGCACGTGTTAGGCTTCACCCTCGCTACCTAGAGGGCAAAATGAACAAATTGGGAGAAAAATACAAAAAAGAATATGATGTTTGAGAACATGTTTGAGGAAGGTTTTATTCTGAGGCATTTTCTGTGACCACTGTTTTTAATCTGCTTAGGAAAAAGTAGACTTTGACAAGGCTTGAGATATGCAGATATTCACTCACACTGGATGATCTACAGGATGTGTTCAAGCTGGTATAACGGGCTGAGAAAAAAAAAAAGCCGCAGATCATCTGCTGTGACTACTGATCTCTCATCCAAATGGATGGCACCGTATGGGAGAGGCATATGGCGCAGATCGAGCTTTTACTCTATACTGTAACATGTCTCTCGTCAGTTAGGCTTGATAAAAGAAAAGACCATTTTTAAAGAAAAGTGTTGATTCATGGTCCAGCAATGTGACATTTAGCCCTGCTGTGTGTGTCGCTCCTGTAGGTGAAGCAGCTGGTGCCGCTCAGAGACCAGATGCTTCAGGAGGAAGTTGCCAGACAGCAGGCCAACGAGAGGCTGAGGCGGCAGTTTGCTGCCCAGGCCAATATCATTGGACCCTGGATCCAAACCAAGATGGAGGTATGTACCTGAGGACTTCATTCTGTGGTGGTATTTTTTTTTAAATAATATAAGAGTTTCACATGAGAGATGACAATTCCTAGGTAAGCACATTCCACTCTGAAGTTTTCAGGGCAATAAAATAATGTGAGGTTTTGCTCAAAGAAAATGGAGAAGTATGTTAGTCTGGCTATAGCTGAGTTTTTGAGCCGTATAACATCTTTTGAAAGAAATATAGACATACTGATTAAAGAGCCACTGCATGGTAGATAACGAACTCAATGCGGCAGGACACTTTATTTACAGTTTAGTCAGTTGTCTAGATTTGTTTTTTTAGCTAATTTTGGCCAGCTATATAATTTACTACTAAGCCCTACCTACTTTTCCAGCTAGATAGATAGAATGCTAACACAGGCTACTTGATTATCATTTTCACAATGGAATTAGGTCATCTAGCGTTTGAGTAAGAGATTTTTTTTGGTTTCATGTGTATCTGAGCTATCAATACTATAAATAATGTGGTAAATAGCGTTGGACAAGCACTAGCTGTGGCTAGCATTGCTTTTACAAATATAAAATATGTATGCACATAAATTGCAAATATATTTTTTCACCTACTGACAGGCAAACAGACATAACAGAGGTGTTCTGTAGTAGTGGCTATCAATCGTATTCATAAAGACCCTGTGGCCTCCGAGTTGTTGTGCCTTTTCCAGACTAACTCATGGGGCGTGCATGTTTGCATGGGGAATAACCAAATGTGTTTAGTCAGGCGGGTTAGTGCAGGAAAAATGGGCTAAATGAGATTCATCATTTTGCATGTGTGTGTGTGTGTGTGTGTTTAGGAGATCGGCCACGTGTCCGTGGACATTGCCGGCTCTCTGGAGGAACAGATGAACAACCTGAAGAATTACGAGCAGAACATTATCAACTACAAATCCAACATCGACAAACTGGAGGGAGACCACCAGCTCATCCAGGAGGCACTCATCTTTGACAACAAACACACAAATTACACCATGGAGGTACACACACACACATATATACACACACACACACACACACACATGCTGAAAAGTGACGTTTAACATGCCATTTTATTTAGCGGGTATCTTGCAAGAATTTAATATTTTGTCATGCCATACTGTACATAATCACTACACATTTCTTTTCTGGCCTAACCGTGTACTTCTCTCTCTAATTTTCTCTGTCTGCGCCTGCAGCATATTCGTGTGGGCTGGGAGCAGCTGCTCACCACCATCGCCCGCACGATCAACGAGGTGGAGAACCAGATCCTGACCCGTGACGCCAAGGGCATCAGCCAGGAGCAGCTCAACGAGTTTAGAGCCTCCTTCAACCACTTCGACAGGGTGAGAGAGAGAGAGAGAGAGAGAGAGAGAGAGAGAAGGGTGACAAGAAGAGTTTAGGCACGTGATTGTAAAAGATAACAAATGCACTTGGTAATTTTACCTTTACTATATATAATATATATACATAATGTTATATTAGGGCCATCAGATTACATTCAAATTTTAATGACTTCAAATATTTAGAATTTGAATGCATTTTAACTTCTGCCACAGACAGTATCATGAGCAGTAGCACTACATGATGTATTTCGATCACAAACCACTGCAAGTGATAAAAGGATTCACTTTGGTAATGCAGAGAAAATCAAATATAAATTCATCATTATTTTTATAACTGAAAAAAATTGTTTTCCTCTCAGTGATGTTTAGCTACATTTTTACATTTATTAACGCATTTGGGTCAAATCCCAACTACTATGCATGCTCACTACATAGAACGCCATCTGAGATTTAATTACAGAAAAAATATTCATTTTTAATTTATGCATTATTTACAGCATATGTGTAAAAGCACTTTATTCAGAGCACTTTATTATTTGGAACACTTAATAATAGCCGATAATATTATAAAATGTGTGTTAGTAGACATGGGATCTTATGCATTTAAAGTGTATTGTTTGCCTTTAAATACACAAGTATAATGAAAAGTGAACTAGTATATAAATGGTGAAATTAGTCCTGACAACTCCTGTGTGTGTGTGCGTGCGTGTGTGTGTCCATTATATGCCATGTCTATAATTATTACACCTCTGTCCTTCATCAGAAGAGAAACGGCATGATGGATCCCGACGATTTCCGCGCCTGCCTAATCTCCATGGGCTACGATCTGGTGAGACTGGACACACATACACTGTTCCTCTGTTAATATGTGGTGTGTCAACAGTTACATTTATACACACTCATACACACATACACATTTTTAACCTAGCCTTGTTTCTGTGAGACAGGGTGAGGTGGAGTTTGCCCGCATCATGACTCTGGTGGATCCCAACAATACGGGCGTAGTCACCTTCCAGGCTTTCATCGACTTCATGACCCGCGAGACAGCCGAGACGGACACAGCCGAGCAAGTCATGGCCTCCTTCAAGATCCTGGCTTCCGACAAAGTGAGTGAGCCCAGCGATACACATGGATACTTTTTGATATCGTTAGATAATTAGGAAGCACATGGCAGTGAGTTTTGTGAGTGCACGTGTCATATAAAGAACATTGCACCCATTTTAGTTCTTCTCTCACTCCTATTTACTCTCTAAATCATCCACCCTCCTGATCCTCTCTCCCTCTCTCTCTCTCTCTCTTTCTTCCCCTCAGCCCTACATCACGGTGGAGGAGTTGCGCAGGGAGCTTCCCCCAGAGCAGGCCGAGTACTGCATCAGCCGCATGACCAAGTACATCGGGCCGGACCTCCCTGCAGGCGCTCTCGACTACGTCTCCTTCTCCAGTGCCCTCTATGGCGAGAGCGACTTATAAATGTCCTTCTCTTCTCTGTCATTTATCTCCTTTTTCTCTTGCTTTACTCCTTTCTTTACCCTCTTGTCACTCCCCTTGTTTCTTGCCCTGATTTCATGATCTAAGAAAGTGATGTCAAATAGCCCCACCTTCTTAATCCCTTCCTTTCCTTTTCATGTGTCCTGTGTGCATATAGATTTATTTCCTTCCTTTTTCCCCCCTTTAATCTTTTGCTGTAGTGTTTCATAAGGAGAAAGTGCACAGCAGAATCACCAGCTCTAATGTAACACCTACAGTCTTAATATTTTCTCCCCAATACACTGTACGTGTTCATTCACGACTGGAGATTTTACTCTGTGAAACCTCCTTGTCATCCTCCTCCCTGAACCTGTTCTTCCTTTCTGTTTTTCTCTCTCTCTTCCTCCTAAACTCATTTATGTGTGTGAGCTGTGATCCTCCTCCCACGCCACCCCCAAGCCGCAGAGCCCCGAGCTAAAGGAAGAACGAAGGAAGATGCTTTGCTTCTCTGGAATCGCACACTTAAAGTCTGATCAGTTTCAGATTTTGAATAAAAAATTCAGTATCACCATAAATACAATCCAAATGACGCAATAAAGTCATGTGACTTCCACAAATCTCTAATTCTGGTCCTGTGCCTCTAGTATCTAAACTTCGTTGGTGCTGTCACTGTGCCTCGCACTGCTGAGCTCACATCAATAATGTAATCTTCTCTAAGTCACACTCAGCAGATTTTCAGAGCGAACCTCCTCCCAAGGTTATAGTCCCTAAGCTTCACCTTACTTAAGATGTATTGAAGCAGTAAAAATGTTTGTGGGCTCTCACAGTCTCACACGCTTTTGTCATGTCTGTAGAAATCATTATCACTTATATTTCTATTTAGACTCTTCTTTTTTTTTTGTATGTCTTGATTTGGTCAGTTCTCAAATGTATTTCCTGTGAAAGTGCAAAAAGAAAATCAACTGTTAACCCCTTAAACTCACTGATTATTATTTAGATATTCTATCTGAATAATTGCACAGTTATGAGAGTGAGGAATCTAAGTCTGGGAATTTTAAGGTGTTAACAGTAGTAACTGAATGCGGGGATACTGGGGTGAAAAATATTTCTGAATTCACAACAAAGGTGTACTCTAGGCCAGGTTAGAGAGCTGAAGAAAATGCCATGGTTACAGATGGACAGAGAAATCGAAGCAGTCATTAAATTATTGTCATAGCTGTATCAACTCATAGCTAAGTGCTCTACTTGCCTGGTCTGCCTGGTTCATCGACAAAATCCCCTGTTGAATTAACACCTACAATGATCAGGAATGCCACTGAGCAAGAGTGATGTTGGATTCTATATACATTCATCTTAACCATTCTCAACTTTTTATATAACTCGGTGAATTCTTATGGATTTACAATTATGAGAGCTCTGTATACATTGTCTGTGTTAATTCACTACATTTTCTGAGGAACTAAAGGGACAGAATTGAGGAGGCAGCAAGACAGAGAGAGGGACGAAATGTGTTTGATCAAGTGAGAGATTTTGGAAGGTCCTCAATTTAAAAAAAGGAAGTAGGGTCTGATATTTCTGGCCCCAAGTGCAAGTGGAACTGTACTAGGCCTTAAAATGCTAATAATCATTCAGGATCTGAGATGATGATGGGGTAAAATCTAGTATAGGAACTAATCAGCCTTGTGCAGTCTTAGACTGTAAATTTCAGGAGCTGCTGTGTGTGTGTCTCTGTGGCTGAAAACTCAGTCGTCTGATCCTAGTTTGTCTGCGTCCCTCAACATCCTCTCATTCACCGCCATGATCACTCGCTTTCACCCTGCCACTGCTAAATGAAAACCAAAATCTCCCAAATAAAACTTTTCATTAAGTTTGGATGAAGTCTGTTCCTGTATGTGTGTGCGTGTGCGTGTGTGTGTGTGTGTGTGTGTGCGCGCACATGCTGGTATACAGTAACTTTTCTACTTTTGCCCAGTAGAGGGTATGTGTGGAACAACGATCAGCTTCTGTTCGAGTCCAAACACCACCTCAGCCGGTTTCTCAGAAGCATTCACCCATGAAAACAATCATCAATTTTAATATGTAAGAAATAAAACTCAACAGGGTGTGCCATTATAGGAAAATAATCACCGTCGAGCTGAATTACTGTTACCACCCAGACGCTGCTTTTATCTATTAAAGAATGTCATGTTACTTTTTATCCATTTATAATTACATTTAATGTCTGTGAAACAAATTAGTTCCTTTAATGATGTACATTGTAGCAGCGTCGGTCCCTGTTTTCTCTCTCTTGACGTTAATAAGACAACAAAATGCCAAGAGTAGCCAACACTGCTGCAAATTACAGGTGTCGTTTAACGCACTTGCACTAATATATGATTGTTATTATGCTTTTGTGAAACAAATTTGTGGTCAGTATTCTGTCATTGAGCCTAGTTTTATTTTCAGTTTAACAGTGATTCATTGCTCTGCAGCATTACTACAGAGTTTGGGTAACACTTTACATTACAAATTGATCATTTATAGTGCTTTTGATACATCAGTGATTACCTGTTTTTAATTTATTTAATGTTGCTGTTAGTGTTAATTACTGCTGAATAGGTTTTGGGAGTGACCCACTGAGAACACTTTTAATCAATAGTTTATCTCAGAGTTTTGCTCTAATAATATCTAATAGTATACTGTATATTTATTAACAGTCTAATAACTGATGGTTATTGTAATGCCAATAAACTGATGGGGAAGTTTACTCATAAACAGAAGTAACATGAAAACTAGTAGGTATGAGTTAGTCTCATTTATTAATCCATAGGTTTCGCAGAGGTGCTATTAAATGCCCAGGACAGTCCAGTGTCCATTTTGTCTCAAATCACTATGAGCTATTGATATTGATCACAAGAGTCTGAAATGCAATGTGTGTGTGTGTGTGTGTGTGAGAGAGAGAGAGAGTAGAGTGTAATCCTGAAAATCTGAAGGGAGATCAACAACATACACTGAAAATCCAAAGTGATGGACTCATATGAGACCATCTGGACACGAACTCAACACTGTATGTGCAAATCCAACACAGTTGGTGTTAATTCATCACTATAGGTGCAAAATGAGCTCTAGAGAAGTTAAATTCATCCTTACAGAGTTAGCTGTGCTCAGACTAGCACTGTTCCTACAGTGTGCTATGAACAGTGGCATTCATTCGTATGGTAATCCATCGTTCTGAAGGAACAAAATCAAGACTCAACGCATGTATTTGATGCTGTTGGCACTAATGCATTGCTGTAGGTGTTAGGTGGTTAAGGGCTCTTAACCCTCTCTGCTCCAGGAGTGCCACGCCATGGCTGACTCTGTGCTCTGACCCCAGCTTCCTAACAAGCTGGGATATGCAAAGAAAACTGTTTCATTGTGCTGTAATGTATATGTGAGGAATAAAGGCTGCTTCTAATTCAGCACTGCAGGCACAGATTCCTCTCTCAGAATAAACCAAGCTGTTTTTTTTTTAATTTTTTTTTTATGCACATCCACTTCTTTTTCTTCATTCCTGCATGTTGCTGAAACAGGATGGAAATAAGATTATTGACTGAAATAAGATTATTGATTGATTTGGGGATTAATAAAGGCGTTGTCACGTGACCCATACGATAAGCGGATGAAATGGGGGGAAAAATCATAATTAAAAAAACATAATAAGTGATCTAAGTACAGACATAATAAGAGAAGAAGATACAACAATTAGATAGGAAGAAAACCCGTGCGTACGTGCGTGTGTGGCCGCACGCGCATTGGTCACCGAAGGGG
>CM040978.1:7399789-7439395 GCA_022985145.1 Pangasius djambal
TATATATATATATATATATATATATATATATATATATATATATATATATATATATATATATATATACAGTTCTGTTCAAAAGTCTTAGGCACCCTATTTTTTTTTAGTACAAACTTTATTATAGATTTTTACATTATGACTTCTACATTATTGATTCAGGACAATCATAATTCAATCATATATGTCTACGCTATCATATTTTTATTTTTACAATCATATTTCTTTACATAATGAATTACACACATTAGTTTTTCCAGGACAAAATTAAATGTTAAAAGAAGAACTGTGGCTGCTTCTGCTCAGTAAAACCTACAGCTCATTTCCTTATAAAAATGCACACATTGTACCCGAGACTGATAATGAAAAAAAAAAAAAAAGGAGGAAAGAGTCGTCACACCAAATATTAACTTTGTTCATTTACTGTTAAACATTTATTACTGTTTACTCTTCCTTATAGTATTTTTAAAAATGTAGAAACATTTCATTTCATTATTTTTGAGGCATCTTATATATATATATTATACATTTCATTATGATACAATACTTTGCAATATGATACATTACAATATGAAACATGAAACGAAATTATGATACACACCCTGATATCTTGATTACATACAAAACACGTTACCCTTCTCTTTGGTTTCACTAAAAAACAACCAAATTCATTGTTATCTTAATATAAACTATCATCTACTCTTCTGCAAGTAGTTTCTTTTTTTTAAACTTTAGGTTGTGTATATTGGCTGTCTAACTGCATAGACTCAGCATAATCATTTGGCATGTCAGGAAACTATGATTCAACAATAATTACCTAATTTTCAGTATAAAATATTTGTTGCACTTGCGTCAGCAGGTGCAGAAGGTGTGTCAGCAGGTACAGCAGGTGTGTCAAAGGGAATAATGTGCTGATTATTCAGTTAAGTGTCTACGTGATGTGCAGGCATGTCTGAGATTTTTGAGGGGTTTTTTTTTCCAGTTGTCTTGGTTAATTATTTTAGTCAACCCAGTCCAACATTTGCCTGTAGTTCAATGGATGCAAAACTGTGCATTTGAATAGGGTACAAAAATACATCTGGATGAAAAAAAAAAAGGATTTTCAATTTGACTGAACTCAGTATTTGAACTGATTTAATTTTGTTTGTTTATTTGCTTGATTTATTAGCATCATTTTTAAGAGGAGTGGTTCTCAAAAAGCAGGGGTCCTGGGTACCCCAGTGGTCCGTGATGCATAAGCAATTTTTTTTATCAAATTTTTATAAATTTTGCTACAGCAATCGAAATCACAGCACACAATTATCAGAGTTATTGTATTTATTATTGATGAGCTTGTTTACTGTTTACAGTTTTGAATGATTGTTTGACTGGTCTCTTAATTTCAAACTGCAGTAACAGAACGCTTTAGAGCGCTTTATGGCTCTAATAATTAGAGAAAATATGCACTCACCATCCATTTTATTAGGAACACCTTTACACCTGCACATTCAGTTATCTAATCAGCCAATCATGTGGCAGCTGCGCAATGCATAAAATCATGCAGATGCAGGCCAAGAGCTTCAGTTAATCCCCACATCAGACATCAGAATGCGGAAAAAATGTGTTCTGTGTGACTTTAACTGTGGCATGGTCGCTGGTGCCAGATGGGCTGGTTTGAGTATTTCAGATACTGTGTAATCTACAGTTTACTCAGAATGGCTGATTATATAACTGCATGAATGTGTAGGTGTACAGGTGTTCCTAATAAAGTGAGCAGTGAGCATATATTGTAGACATTTAAATAATGTTCATGAAATGAATCTGTGATGAGAGGGTCAACAGAATTGATTTTATCCTAGCTTTAAAAAGTTTGAGAAAAATTTATTTAGAATGTACATACATTACATTACATTACATCACATTATAGCCTATTTGGCACAGACTTTGTGATTTACAACTGAGACAGGATGACGATGATGATGAGGATGATGTCACTTTAGACATCTATAGATAAATTTACACTATATTGCCAAAAGTTTTGGGACACCCCTCCAAATCATTGAATTCAGGTGTTCCAATCACTTCCATGGCCACAGGTGTATAAAATCAAGCACCTAGGCATGCAGACTGCTTCTACACACATTTGTGAAAGAATGGGTCGCTCTCAGGAGCTCAGTGAATTCAAGCGTGGTACTAAATATTCCACGGTCAACTGTTAGTGGTATTATAACAAAGTGGAAGCAATTGGGAACAACAGCAACTCAGCCACGAAGTGGTAGGCCACGTAAAATCACAGAGCGGGGTCAGCGCATGCTGAGGCGCACAGTGCGCAGAAGTCGACAAATTCCAGAGTCAATAGCTACAGACCTCCAAACTTCGTGTGGCCTTCAGATTAGCTCAAGAACAGTGCGTAGAGAGCTTCATGGAATGGGTTTCCATGGCCGAGCAGCTGCATCCAAGCCACACATCACCAAGTGCAATGCAAAGCGTCGGATGCAGTGGTGTAAAGCGCCGCCACTGGACTCTAGAGCAGTGGAGACGCGTTCTCTGGAGTGATGAATCACGCTTCTCTGTCTGGCAATCCATCCAATGGACGAGTCTGGGTTTGGAGGTTGCCAGGAGAACGGTACTTGTCTGACTGCATTGTGCCAAGTGTAAAGTTTGGTGGAGGAGGAATTATGGTGTGGGGGTGTTTTTCAGGAGTTGGGCTTGGCCCCTTAGTTCCAGTGAAAGGAACTTTGAATGCTTCAGGATACCAAAACATTTTGGACAATTTCATGCTCCCAACCTTGTGGGAACAGTTTGGAGCGGGCCCCTTCCTCTTCCAACATGACTGTGCACCAGTGCACAAAGCAAGGTCCATAAAGACATGGATGACAGAGTCTGGTGTGGAGGAACTTGACTGGCCTGCACAGAGTCCTGACCTGAACCCGATAGAACACCTTTGGGATGAATTAGAGCGGAGATTGTGAGCCAGGCCTTCTCAACCAACATCAGTGTGTGACCTCACCAATGCGCTTTTGGAAGAATGGTCAAAAATTCCCATAAACACACTCCTCAACCTTGTGGAAAGCCTTCCCAGAAGAGTCGAAGCTGTTGTAGCTGCAAAGGGTGGGCCAACTCCATATTAAACCCTACGGATTAAGAATGGGATATCATTAAAGTTCATGTGCGTGTAAAGGCAGACGTCCCAAAACTTTTGGCAATATAGTGTATAACTAAGTCAATGTAATGAACACTAACAAGAAACAGAGAGAAGCGGTGGAAATTATAAGCAGAATTTCTGTTTCTATTTATTTCTTGCTACATAAATTAATACTCACATTCTGCTGCTGTTGATTATCTAAAGATTTCCCAAAGTTTATGCCCAAATCTCCCCCTTGCTTCAGTGAGTAGTCCTACCTGTAATACTGATTTGTACCTAAGAACTGCTGCCATAATCATAAAGAGTGTGATGCTCGTACTGCAGATCCTTTCAATACACATCGTACTGTCTGACTTTATACTAAGCAGCTGTAGAAGAGTAATGATTTATAATCGCACTATCCGCTGTCACCCAGAAAAGGATGGGTTTGCTTCTGAGTCTGATTCATCTTTGTTTTCCTCATGTCGTCTCAGGGAGTTTTACCTCGCCACTGTCACCTCTCGTGCCCTTCTTAGGGATCGAAATCTCCATCCAGATTTCTATAAAGTTATTTTGCTTTGATGTCTATTGTTAAAAGTGCTAGACAAAGGAAACTGAATTGAATTTTTATCATTCTTTCTACTGGAAAAGTCACTTGAAAGGTTTTGTTTGCATTTTGTCCATATGATACAAATCAGCATTGTGTGAAGATTGTTGCTGTGATCAGCATAGGCAACATATGCCTGCAATCACACACATTTTCTCATTAACAAGCACTAGCATGGCTAAACTGATGTGACACGGCTTTAACGCGAATGCTGACAGAGACAGACTGAGTATGCAGTGAGATGGACTTGTGAAGGCTGGCAGAGGATCAGAGCTGATCTGATTTCTGAGCGAATCATTCCTGCAATAACTGACAGGAAAGGTCAGTTAGCTTTTTATCTCTGAACTGCCAGTATGGAATCTTTAGCTTTTATCCTTATTAAGGTCAGCATGATTATGTGTGTGTGTGTTTGTGTGTGTGTGTGTGGAACAGTAGATTATATTATAGAAGTGTGTTCTGGTGTATGACACAAGAGAGACAGGCGAGCGATAGGCTCGATGAGCATGTGTAGATTAATTCTGGTTAATTCTTTTTAGATTAGTCTGAGTCTTATATACTGTAATAATCCTGACAGGAAAATTGTTTCACATTTACCAATATTGCACAGAAACCGGGGTCAGAGTGAGGATCAGCCACCGTATAGTGACCTGCAACAGCTGTGGATTAAATGTATGGAAACAGTGCTAGTTCATAAATCTTCTCATGAGCAAGATAAGAAATGGTCGTGCGCATGCATGTGTGTGTGTTGGCATTTAAAACGGGAACCTGATTAGGCTGGCCTATGATTAAATATTTACTGGTGGTTTCTCCATAGCCACAGAGAAGTGTGTGTGTGTGTGTGTGTGTGTGTGTGTGTTGTGGGTGTTGGATGGTGAATGAGAAAGAGTGAAAGTGTGTAGGCCTGCGTGTATCCACTGCCTCACTCACACACCGGAGAACGATTCCCGAGACGGCAAACACTGTTGGAGCAATGGTACAGTCTGCTGCAGTGTAAAAGTCGGACAGTTTCGTATATAAAATGTGTAACTTTTAACGTTGCAGATTGTAGTTTATTGTTTGTTTGTTTGTTTTTAAATAAGGAACTTGCCTCTTGAACAGAATGTGAACATACACGTTAGAATTGAATGTAATTCCTAAAGGTATGATTTAAAACTGTGATTTTAACCAATCACATTTATTCTGTGCATCTTGTTCCTTTTTTTTTTTTTTTTTTCTTGGGATTGCTGAATATAACACTTCCACATATCCATCGGCACTGTCATATCATTTTAAGAGGTTAACGTCAGGGTTGGGGCTAAATGATAGTTTTCTTACAAATTAATTCATTTAAAATTCATATAAAATCATATTCATGCACATTTTTCATGAGATTAGGATCAACAATGCGCTTTAGTAATGCTGCTTCCTGATCAGTAAAAAATGTAATATCTAAATGTAATATCTCATTAGATGAACACTTGCCACAAACTGAACACACTTTGTGTTACTGTGTAGCTAGTAACTTGTATACATACAGAATAAAAAATTTGGGGGCATGCAGGTATAGGAAAATAATCAACGACGTGGTGGTTTGATTCTTCTTTTCTGATTCTTTCCCAATAACAGCATGTCCTGAAGTGTTTTATTATTATTATTATAATACCGCAGCAATTTGTCAATGACTACAACTACCGGTTTATTAATGATGTACTTAATGCTGTGGAACATCCGTGAGACAAGTTAGTTTCTGTTGTGCAGCTTGTCATGTTACCAAGAAACCAGAAACCCAAACTCCTCTGGCCTGAAGACTTTCCCATGGTGGAAAACTTACAGACCATTTCAAAGCGCTGACACTGGAGACTCTTTCCATAAATGTTAACTTCACCATTTTAATGATTTGTAAGTGGAATAACAACAGGGTTTTTTATTTTTATTTTAGATCTGTTTATTATTAATGCTTTGATGATGTGGAGAGTCTGCAAAACCTGTAATTGTCACTGGGAATGTGCTGTTACTGTAGAAACGATAACGGTTTTAGAATGAGCTCATTGATATAGCACACGTGGCACTACTGCTGGTCAGAGCTGCTGTTGTAAACATTTATTGCAGAACCAATCAGAGTTGAGAATTCAACAGCTCTGTAGCATAAAGTACATCAACAGTTAATAAACACACCACTTGTTTCTTTGATTTTAGACAGTAAAGTCTGACTAAAAGACAGAAGAAGTAGAAACACGGACACAGTTTAGTGGGTGAAGCTCAGCTTCCGCTTATTAGGTAGCCGTCTCTGTGAAAGGTTTATCACTCTCGTCTTTTCCACTTTCATATCCTGTTACTGTATCAATGTCACGTTTCTGTCTATCCCCAACTCAGTGTTTTGACCTCATATGTTTATGCCTCTGTCTGCTCCCTCTGGTGTCATTTGTGTTGTCTGTTCTGGAAAAAAAAATGTAGTTCTTGAACAGTAGATTTGATCAACATGTTGTTTTGACAGACACAAGAATCTTTCTCTTCCTCTCTTAAATGATTATATATGCACTTTCAGAACTGATTCACTAACTCTATGCCTCAATTTATGCAGCAGAGTACAGTCTACACTATATTTAATTCTTCTTTAGTGTTATATATTAGCTGACATCTTCTTTACAAAGTCATTAATAATTGAATCTTTAAAACTTGTAATGAAATGAGTCTGTGACTGCAGTTTGCTTTTATAGTATAAATATAAACTCGTTTTAGTACTCCAGAGACCACAAACACAAACATGGACAGTTTATGATAAGAGTGATTTAATAGTTATCATTTCTATAGTACACAGGGTCTTGTACGGCGGATGATTCTAATAACTTAAAAATAAACAGAGTAAAACTTGTTACTTAACCACGAAATATGTACAGTCCTTAATATGGTGAAGTTTTCGGAAAGGAATTATTTATTAAACGTTCATAGAAGATTAAATGTAGCTACAGTATAAACTCAGAATAAGTATGATGTGCTGTTGTTTAATATATAAAAATAATTTGTAATCGTTGGCAAAGTTCAAACAGTTTGGGACACGCTTTTATAGGAAGATGATCAACTTCAGGGTGGTAAGAGCTGACTGCTTCACATCTGACTGCTTCACACCACCCCACTGTTGATTTTTTTCCTACAACAGAATGCGCCCAAATGTTTTATTCCTATTTAACGCACACTCAGAGATTAATTTAAAACTTTAATTTTGAAGGAGTAAATCAACTTTGCAAAAGCAAAGTAAATAATCATTTCAGTATTGTCGCTTTACTTTTCATAATGCTGAGACCTGGTTATAGTAAAATCAAATTAATGAGCGTTTAATTTACCGTAGTTATCTAAATCGATAGATTTAACTCTTTTCTAAAAGTGTAGAGGCAGAGACATTAACTTGGTAGCAACAGATGTCTGTAATTCTAACGTCTGAAGCGAAAAACCACATTAAAGGGTTTAAGTGGTAAGTGGTATGGAAAATGAAAGGAAAAATAAGTTTCATGGCTTTGCTAAAAAAAAGAGATCAAAGCCACCACTGGAACTACAGAGCAAATATGAAGCAGGTGCAGTAATGTCATTATATGGCTATTCATTTTGCACAAAGGAACAAATCAGATATTCTGCAAATGCAACCATGCCCTTTACATAATTAAGTGGTGTCCCCATTAGTATGCTTCAGCTCTCTTTTGCCATCAGTGTCTAAAAACCTGGACACGCCACTGTATATACTGTGTGTACCATATGAATAAGAAGATTTGGTGACTTTTGGTCAGGATCCATGCCAGGCACAGGATCATTGTGTAAGAGTTGAGCTTTGATAAAACAGTAGGTTTTTTTGGTACAGGGCCATAATTCGAAGATCCAGCTATGACAGAGCAGAAGAGCACGGTTTGCCCAGTGTGGCTGTAATTCCATATTAAATTCATCATTTGAAAATGAGACAAGCACACAGACTGACTGAGGTCAAAGAGAGATTGAATTTAATTATTGATATTGTGGTTGAAAACCACACATATGTCTGATGCCATTCACTGTTCCAGGGCCTGGGCAAGACTTCCACGCACACAGCTTGCTCAGAAAGTAGTCATATCTATAGTTTATAAATTGGCATGACTCGAATCATATAAAAAGTTATGAATGTTAAGGTTGGAATCGGGGGTCGGGTTAGTACTTTGGATGAGATCATATCACACAAATGTTTTTTTTTCTGCCGCTGACCCAGAGGAGATTTTCTTTGCTTAAAAGTTCAATAGTAATTTTTACTTGTGTTTCATTCAGGTATCATTCATTCAAATGTTACTCCTAACAAAATTTGAAAATTTGACAAGTTAGTTCCTGTTATGACTTGCAGGAATGATAGATAACCACATCAATAGATAGATCTCTCGTCTCTCCTTTCCTCTCTCTCTCTCTCTCTCTCTCTGTCTTGTCATTTTACTAAGAAACCAGAAAACGTAAATTTCTCTGTCCTGAAGACTTTGCAAAACATCATGACTGTTACAAAGCGCTCACCGAGACTCTTTCAATTAATGTTAAACGTCCCCTAACAAAACACTTCACCACAACAATGATTATGTATTTCTTCATTAAACATTTAATTTTGTTAAATGCTTTTTTTTCTGTTCAGTCTCTGTGTATGAGCTATTACTATAGAAAAAAAATAATGTATTATTATATTATACATCATTTTTCAGTTCAGACCACAACTTTTCTATGGGATTCAGATCAGGGCTTTGTGATTGCCAAAATGTTCAATTTGTTGTCTTTAAGCCATTTGTTTACAACTTTGGATGCTGGTATGCCTAGGATTGCTGTCCTGCTGGAAGACCCAGTAATGACCAAGTTTCTGGCTGATGTCTTGAGGTTTTGCTTCAGTATTTCTAGATAATCCTCCTTCCTCATGATGCCATCTTCACTATATGGCCAAAACTATGTGGACACCTGAGTACTGAAAGATGTGGACACCTGAGTGTTGAACATCAATGCCCAAATCCATGGGAATTAATAGTGAGCCTCCACTCTTCTTGGAAGACACTAGATTTTGGAATGTGGCTCTGAGGATTCGTAAACCAGTCCAACTAGTACTTTTTCCAGCACAACACACCCACAGCAAAATACTGCCATGTTTATTTTTCAGAGTTGCAAGTCAAGTCGAGTGGAGTTTATTGCCATTCAACCATATACAGCCAATTAGTACAAGACCCAATTCCAATGAAGTTGGGGCGTTATGTAAAACGAAAATTAAAACAGAATGCAGTGACCTGCAATGACCCATATTCAATTGAAAACACCACAAAGACAAGATATGCAACATTCAAACTGATAAACTTTATTGTCTTTTTCAAATATTCACTCATTTTGAATTTGATGCCTGCAACACGTTCCAAAAGCTGGGACAGGGGTATTTTCACCACTGTGTTACATCACCTTTCCTTTTAACAAAACTCAATAAGCGTTTGGGAACTGAGGACACTAATTTTTGAAGCTTTGTAGGTGGAATTCTTTCCCATTCTTGCTTGATGTATGACAGTTGCTCAACAGTCCGGGGTCTGGGTTGTCGTATTTTGTGCTTCATAATGCGCCACACATTTTCAATGGGAGACAGGTCTGGACTGCAGGCAGGCCAGTCTAGTACCCGCACTCTTTTACTAAGAAGCCACGCTGTTGTAACACGTGCAGAATGTGGCTTGGCATCGTCTTGCTGAAATAAGCAGGGACATCCCTGAAAAAGACGTCGCTTGGATGGCAGCATATAGAAGGATGGCACTATAGAAAAAAAATAATGTATTAGAAAGAACACAGTAGTATAACCCTTGTTTCTGTACCAGACGGAACTACTGTCTGATACACTACTTTCTGTTACAGAAAATTAATCAACACTTTCTGACCAATCAACAGAGCTGTGATATATGTGATACTAAAACAAACCATTTTTGTGTATTGTTCACCAGTCAGTTCACTAAGTCAAGTTATTATTCACATGTTCAATCAAGTTAAATCAAGTTAAAAGTGTATTTGAATAAAAGCGAATTGAAATCTTTTCTCAATATTTCATTTCAAATGACAGATAAGGGTAAAGCTGTGGTTGTCGCCTGTACAGGTATGACTGACTTCACCCCTTACAGGTGGCGTTCCCATGAACCTTTGCACTGCTGTGGTTTCCATGAAGAAAAACAAGCCTCTCTGAGGGGCAATGAACACAAAACCGTTCGACGCACAGAAAAAAAACCTCTTCCAACAAAGACGCTCCCTGTCAGACCAAACCGTGTTACGTTTCCCTCTGTCGAGTTCTGATCCTCCGCCATCCCCAACATTTCAACTCTGACCTCGGCATTAGAACGAACCCAAATTAGCCTCTGTTGTAGCATCAATAAGATTTAATTTCAAAGCATCAAAGCCATTTTTATCTTCTCAGTGAAGTGCAGGAAAAATAGACACGCACTTCATCGCTTTTTCTTTCTATCTCTGCATTTCCCTCTCACTCTTGCTGTTCCAGTCCGCACTTGTCATCAAGTGCAAAGGTCAAAATGATCTAAATCACATGCCAGTGACACACTTCTCTGACTTGTTTTTTGAGAATTTTCCGGGCCCCACTGCAGCCTCAAGCAGACATCTGTTACAGACAGAGCAACTCTTTTTTCCCCTTGTTTATGCTGACTCTGGAAAGCTGGGGCATTATTTTACGTAATCTTTCACCCAGGTCCTGACTACAAGTGATCTATTTTACATGTTGTAACACCACAGTGTTGCTGATTTGGCTGGGCATGTGCCCACTTGCTATTAATATACAGTAAGCAGAAATGAATCCACCTGCACTGATGTGGGTTAAGCAGTGCAACAGAGACTGTGAGATCCAAACCAGTTTTGGATCAACGTTTAACATTACATTACATTATATTACATTACTGCTTTCCTACACCCAAAAGGCAAAAAAAACCCCAAAAAAAACATTTAGTTGACCTCAAGTGAAATCCTCTTCCGTTTCATGCATCCTGCCTTACCTTGTTTTTAAAGGGAATGTCATTCTTAAAGGGCTTAATTTGAGTATTGAGGCAGTAGGATGCCTTCTCATACTTTGCCGGAATTTTTGCTCATTCCTCCTGACAGAACTGGTGTAACTCTGTCAGGTTTGTGGGCCTCCTTGCTCAGACATCAATTTTCAGTTCAGACCACAACTTTTCTATGGGATTCAGATCAGGGCTTTGTGATGGCCAAAATGTTCAATTTGTTGTCTTTAAGCCATTTGTTTACAACTTTGGATGCTGGTATGCCTAGGATTGCTGTCCTGCTGGAAGATCCAGTAATGACCAAGTTTCTGACTGATGTCTTGAGGTTTTGCTTCAGTATTTCTAGATAATCCTCCTTCCTCATGATGCCATCTTCACTATATGGCCAAAACTATGTGGACACCTGAGTACTGAAAGATGTGGACACCTGAGTGTTGAACATCAATGCCCAAATCCATGGGAATTAATAGTGAGCCTCCACTCTTCTTGGAAGACACTAGATTTTGGAATGTGGCTCTGAGGATTCGTAAACCAGCCCCACTAGTACTTTTTCCAGCACAACACACCCACAGCAAAATACTGCCATGTTTATTTTTCAGAGTTGCAAGTCAAGTCGAGTGGAGTGGAGTTTATTGCCATTCAACCATATACAGCCAATTAGTACAAGACCCAATTCCAATGAAGTTGGGACATTGTGTAAAACAAAAATTAAAACAGAATGCAGTGACCTGCAATGACCCATATTCAATTGAAAACACCACAAAGACAAGATATGCAACATTCAAACTGATAAACTTTATTGTCTTTTTCAAATATTCACTCATTTTGAATTTGATGCCTGCAACACGTTCCAAAAGCTGGGACAGGGGTATTTTCACCACTGTGTTACATCACCTTTCCTTTTAACAAAACTCAATAAGCGTTTGGGAACTGAGGATTCTTTCCCATTCTTGCTTGATGTATGACTTCAGTTGCTCAACAGTCCGGGGTCTGAGTTGTCGTATTTTGTGCTTCATAATGCACCACACATTTTCAATGGGAGACAGGTCTGGACTGCAGGCAGGCCAGTCTAGTACCCGCACTCTTTTACTAAGAAGCCACGCTGTTGTAACACGTGCAGAATGTGGCTTGGCATTGTCTTGCTGAAATAAGCAGGGACATCCCTGAAAAAGACGTCGCTTGGATGGCAGCATATTTTGCTCCAAAACCTGTATGTACCTTTCAGCATCAATGGTGCCTTCACAGATGTGCAAGTTACCCATGCCATGGGCACTAACACACCCCATACCATCACAGATGCTGGCCTTTGAACTTTAGTTAGAGATACCACGACTTAGGTGAGACCCTTGAGCAAGGCACCGGACCCCCAACTGCTCCCCAGGTGCCGCAGCAAAAAAAGGCTGCCCACTGCTCCGGGTGTGTGTTCACGGTGTGTGTGTGTTCACTACTGTGTGTGTGCACTTGGATGGGTTAAATGCAGAGCACAAATTCTGAGTATGGGTCAGCATACTTGGCCAAAAGTCACTTCACTTCACTTGCGCTGATAGCAATCTGGATGGTCCTTTTCCTCTTTAGCCCGGAGGACGCGATGTCCATGGTTTCCAAAAACAATTTGAAATGTGGATTTGTCAGACCACAGCACACTTTTCCACTTTGCATCAGTCCATCTCAGATGAGCTCGGGCCCAGAGAAGCCTTTGTACTTTGCATGGTCCAGTTGTAGATGTTGCGACGAACTGTGTTAACTGACAGTGCTTTTCCAAGGTGTTCCTGAGCCCACGTGGTAATATCCTTTACAGAATGATGTCTATTTTTAATGCAGTGCCGCCTGAGGGATCGAAGGTCATGGCCATTCAGCCTTGCCGCTTACGTGCAGAGATTTCTCCGGATTCTCTGAATCTACTGATGATATTATGGACTGTAGATGAGGGAATACCTAAATTCCTTGCAGTTGTACGTTGAGGAACGTTGTTCCTAAACTGTTGGACTGTTTGCTCATGCAGTTGTTCACAAAGTGGTGAACCGCACCCCATCCTTGCTTGTGAATGACTGAGCCTTTCGGGGATCCTCCTTTTACACCCAATCATGACGCTCACCTGTTTCCAACTTGTTCACCTGTGGAATGTTCCAAACAGGTGTTTTTGGAACATTCCCCAACTTTCCCAGTCTTTTGTTGCCCCTGTCCGAGCTCTTTTTGAACATGTTGCAGGCATCAAATTCAAAATGAGTGAATATTTGCAAGAGACAATAAAGTTTATCAGTTTGAACGTTGCATATCTTGTCTTTGTGGTGTTTTCAATTGAATATTGGTCAACAATGATTTGCAGGTCATTGTATTCCGTTTTTATTTACGTTTTACACCACGTCCCAACTTCATTGGAATTGGGGTTTGTACATAGTGAAACGAAACACCGTTTCTCCAGGACCAAGGTGCTACATAAGACAAACACAGAACAACACAGAACTACAAGGGACTACATAAATTAATAATAATGAATGAATCCCCCACCACATACGATGGTGTTCTTCTGATTAAAAGCCTCAATCTTTTCCTCTATACATTGCGCTGATAGTTATGGCCCAACAGTTCCAGAGACCCAGAGTCTTTCCCATCTGCCTTAAATCCCAGAACACAGTGCAAATGCAGAAGAGCAGAACAACATTCTGCTGATGGTTCCATCACACTTGATAATTCAGTCAAGCTGCAGGCGATATGGAGTGTGCCGTCAGGGCATGTACCATCCTCCAGGGGATTAACTAAGGGAAAAACAGAGGGATTTAAATGTAAAAATGAAACATAACTACTGGGAATTATTTATCTACTTGTACACAACTAGCATGATTTCTCAAAATCTTGAGTATATGGTAAAATTGATCAGAGTAAACAGAAGCAAACTGAATGTATGCCATATGTTTGCTCTTATAAAGCTCTCTGAAGCACCCTGATACAGTTTAACCCATCAAGATGCTCTTTAAATGTTAGGCTGTTTAAAAAAAAAAAAAAAAAAAGGGTCTGGCAAAGCCTCACAACTTAATGTCTGCCTAATGTTTGCAAATGTCCAAGTTGAGATATTGTTCTCTTATTACTCCTCTGTCTGCTTATTAATCCACATCAGCAGAAAGAACGAGCCACCATTAACACGATGAGCAGAGCGACTCATTCCTGCTCATGTGGAATTGTGCTAAATGCTAAAGTCAGGATTATGCAATGAGCCACAAACACACACACACACACACACACACACACACACATATTAATATCTTAATATCACATTAATATTCAATTTCTTAAATATATCCTATTATTTGAACAAATATTACTTACATGTTTACACCTATAGTTACTCTTAACCTCAGTATCCACAAATATTTTGCTCTTTAGTCCCCCCTTCTCACCAAACCCAGTCATTTTTTTTTCCTTAAAAAAGCGATATCCAGTTCAGAAGTGACATCAACAGAACAGAAGGGATGGAAATTTGGTGAGTTTACTTACAGTCTCTGTCAGTGCCACTTGGCCATCATTCAGCAGTAGTTTCAGCATCAAAATGTTCAACTGGCTGCAACTGCTTGAGGTTGAGGGATGAAGGTAAACTTTAAACTTTCTCCCAGAAAAAAGCAATCTTTCCATTGGATCTCACTTGGATTCTGAATGAACGAGTTCATTTGAAAGTGAAAAATATTTTTATTGTGACACAAATTAGTTAATTAATTAATTATTAGTTAATTAAACAAAGAAATAAGAAATTTGTTGGTTGCATAAGTATTCACCACCCTGGGTCAGTGCTTGATAGCACCACTTTTGGCCACATTTACATCTGCAGACCTTCTGGATTGCCCTGTATTTGGCTCCATCCATCCTACTAATGAAAAGCATCCCCACAACATGATGCTACCACTACCATGCTTCACTCAGGGTGATCAGCAGTGTTAAGTTTCCGACAAATGTAGCATTTTGTGCCGAGGCTAAAAAGTTTGGTCTGTTTTGGTCTCAACAGATCAGAGAATCTTTGGGGAGTCTCCACTCCCGTTTGTTTTTTTTCCAAAAACTGTTCTAAATATTAGCGTTGTGGAGTGTCTGGGCTATGCTTGTCTTGTGAAGAGCTTCTCCCATCTGAGCTGTAGATGTCTCCAGGTCCTACAGAGTTACCCTTGACTTCTTGTTTTCTTCTCTGACTAATCCCCTCCTTACTCAGTCTCTGACTTTTAGGCAGATCAGAGGTTGTGCCATATTCTTTCCATATTTTAATAATGGATTTAATGGCTCTTCGTGAGATGTTTAGGACTTTTTTAACCAAACCCTGATTGATACTACCCTACCCCCCCACCCCCCACTTCAATATTATGTGCTATTTTGTGTAGATTCATGATATCTAACCTCAATTTAGTCTATTTCAGTTCTAGGATACAACACTACAAAACAAAGAAACGTTCAGTGTTTGGGGGGATCCTTTTTGCAAGGCAATGTATCTATGGCCAGTTAGTGTTATGTTCTATTTTGGTGTGTAAAATCTACTTCAGCGAACAGAAATGTTTACACCATGACTCACGTCAACTGTTTGGCTGTACTGTGTATGTATTTCCACCTGACCTTGACTTAATCAGAAGAAACACAAGAAGAGTACAAACATATGAGCTCCAGTAGGTTAGTAAAGGATAAAAGTTTTTTCTTGCAGACAAGAAATCTAGCAAATCAAAGCAAAGCTAGATACAGGTCTGTCACATGTCACAGTATGGACCAAGACTCATCAATTCTAATAGATCTCTGTTACCACTGGCAAACTGCTTGCCAATTTATATTTTTTGGTTCTGACTGTGACCATTTCAGTTGTAGTATGAAGCATGGAACACTAGTGCACTTTGGAATAAAACTGAAAACTGGAAAATGGGTGAAATTTGAGAAGGCAACATACCCGACATACCTTATATAGCTAGTTTTTTGTGTTTTACATGTGGACATGTGCAGTAGAGCTTGAGTTAAACTTAGATTTTTATGTTCTGACACTTTTATTCAGAAGATTTTTATGTTCTCAATCGACAAATCTCTCAGGATTACAACACTGAGGTCGGATGCTGTAGACACACCATGAACTCACTCTCTCTCTCTTTCTCTCTCTCTCTCTCTCTCTCTCTCTCTCTCTCTCGCTCTCTCTTTCTCAGTTCCAGTCACTGTGTCTCACAGATAGATATAAGAGATTTAGAAGATAATGCCACTATCAAATGCACACAGCTCAAAGAAGGAAAGGGTGATTTCCTGCTTTATTAAAAAGCAGAGTTCTAGGAGCAAGTTGAACAGCATTGTTAGTAGATTTTTTTCATTTGCATATCTTTATCTCAACTTGCATCAACTGTATGATTCATTTATGTGTATACAGGTCATTGAACCTTCTAGAAGTTTTTTTTTTTTGTTTGTTTTTCAGAAACACATACATTATTGAATATCAGGAGCAACTTGTCTGTTTATGATATGCCTTCCACATTCTCACATTGGGGTTTGTTACCAGGTTAAACCAGACATCAGATAATTATTTGATTTTTTGGCTTTAATTCAGGTCTATTAAACTCTATTAAACCCTTATCCACACCAAACATTTGGCAACAGCTGGTTCAAAAAAAAAGAACAGTCTAAGTTGGAAACAGGGTAATCTTTATGGTATACGTGAAGTTTGCATGAAGACCATGCCTGAATCTCCAGCTCCCCTGTTCCTTGTGATGAACATTGACCCTGTTCCTTTGTCATTCCTCCGCTAGTGTTTCTTCAGTGGGGGGGTCTGGCTGTATAGTATAAATCAGAAACCACCCAGAAGTTCTCAGAGTACCTATCCTTCATCTTTCCACAATAACCTCTAATACTAGATGAAAGTCTGCAAAATTCATAGTAATTAGTTTGAGCAAGGTTGATTTTATATGATATGTCAACATGGTGCATTTAGTAGTGCTGGTGGAGAAGTAAAATAAATAAATGAGGGCGAGAGACAGGAAGACATGCATGAACAGAATAATCAAGAAAATCTAGAAAGACAAGTGAGTGAATGGAAAATAACTCAAGAGATAGAAAAAGAAATAGAGACTGATCAGGAAGTGAGAGGAATCATTTGCCCTTTATACCAGAGATGCCTTACCTCTGACTTTTGTTCCGATACATGCAGTGCAAACAGATATGATGAATGAAGTGTGAATGTTAGGTGAAATGACATTACAGTGCTTTTGGGTGATACTTTTTTTTTTAATGCATGACATCATGTGCTATATTGTTTATAACCATATGTGGATTTTATTTACTTTTCAACAGTGCATTAAGAAGCTTTCACCCAAATTCATCATCGGTTAATATCTCGAATAATGAAAGACAGTGTGATACGCATAACAAAATGCAATTCTAATATAAAGTTAAGAAGTGAACTAAACACAACCTAGTCTGGATCAAAATAAAAAATGCTGAATGCAAGAGCAATGGCATAAAACTCATTTAAGGCTATATTTAATGCGATACGGTAGCTGGAGCGCAGCAGTAAGTCATGTGAGGCAGCAGCCAGGGCCTTTTACTCATTTTATCAGTTAAATCTTCTCTTTATAAGCATCTCTGGCAAGCCTATCCCAATGATATTTAAAAAAACTATAAAAAGGACATCAAGGAGCAAAGGGCCAGATGCATCAGCACTCATTGTTATCCTCATATAATTTACAAGTCAAATGTGAAGGCTGTGACTTTAGCGCTATAGTAAAAAAGATTTTTAAAAAAGTTACTTTATAAAAAGTTACCTACTCTATATAATGAACTCTACAAAAGACCAGGCAGTATTTAGTGTGTTTAACTGTTAATTAAACACATTTTTAATGTTTGCATCATTAATTGAGGCCCATAGCATTTTGTCTTGCTGTCTTGCGTTCATCCTGTTGTCTGTAAAACCCAGACCACTTTCTGGTTCTCTCAGGAATACATCATGTGCCTCAGTGTGATTCTCAAATTTCCCTCCTCTCTGCTGTCATATCTCTGTGGATCGTTAGAAACCCAATCAGCCTGTTTAATTAAAAGGGGGATGGAGGGGGGGTGTTTCTTGTGTTTTCCAGCATTGAGGCAGTCTCCAATGGGCTGCCTCTTTAATCCCTTTCTTATGAGCTTTAGCTCGATACTTGATCCAGCAGCGTCCCAGTGGACTGGAGGGCCCAGCGCTCAGTACACCAGGGAAAGCTCGCGTTACGACAAGAAAAAAAATGGATATGTCTTTGTACTGCTGTCTGTCCCAAACATTCAGCCCCACTCCTCTGGTTTGGCTGTTGGGTTAAGATGATTATGTATTTGTCTCTTTTTGTAACATGGACAGAAGAAGATTTTGAGACAGCACAAATGTCACAAAGATATACAAACAGATTCAGTTCAGAAATTTACTTTACTTAACCACAAGTTCCCAATTAATCTTAATGAATGTCATAATAGGAGATTTACCAACACTTGTGTTATAATGCTGATTTTCAACATTTCAATGAGCAGAGCAAAGTTTCCTCACCAAATATGCAGTATGTGGATATGCAACAAAGTCTTTGGCTCTGGCATTAGAGAATAGCAAGAACATAGAAAGAATAGAAAGAACAGTATAACTCGAGCCACAACAATATCATGATACAGGCAATTCTGCAATACATGCTATATTGCAAAACATTGAGCTGTTATACCTCCAGACATGTGTAACTGAAAAAAATAATAATGTCCATAAAAAGTCTGAGTGGCAGATGTAGTAAGCACTTATATGCCTGTTTTTAGGTGTAAAACGTGTGCTTCTCCCCTCATGCATATGCATTTGAGGGGAAAATTGTGCAAAAAGCAAAAAGTGGGAAGCTGGCGCACAAAAAATGGAGATATTCGGATCTGATTACTAATTCTTTTTGATCTAAAAAAAATAATAATAAAAAAGGGCTATCGGCTACTTTTCAGTAGGTGTAAATTACTGGCCTGCAGGTTGCTCAGGGCAGTGTGGGACCTTGATGAAAGAACTCTCCAGGAAAACTACTGTATGTATTTTAATACTGCTTCTCTAATGGGCTGCATTTGTTATGTAAATCTGGCATCCCTACTCATAGCACATATGTCAGGAATACATACATGAATAAACTGTGCATGGCAAAAAGCGATTTTTTAAAATGGGAAAAGTTCAGAATCACACAAAAAAAACCCGTGCTTTGATAAATTTTGCGGTGAGTTAATCTAGGTAAATTCACAACCTTGGGAAGTTGAGCTAATAGAAAATGAATGGAGGATGGAGTGATAAATGTACTTTTGCTTTGATATTCTCTTCATTTAGTTTGTCACTCATGGATAAAACAATAGCTAGCTACTTCTTTCCTACAGAAATAACATGCTGCTTGAAGTGAGTCAGTGGTCACCTGCAGTACCGGCACTCCAGTATTTTGCTCTTTCGAGTTTTTTTCGCGTAACGCCATTTATCATAAACCTGCTACTCCAGTTTACTCATTATTTTTTTGGCTTCACACCTGAAACTAAGTGGAAGTTAAATTCACAGTATTGAAGCTCAATCAATTTTACTTCACTTACGTGTAAGTTAAAAAAAAAACAGAAAATACAACATGATGCAGGGGCATACATTTTATGTGCCTCTAACATAGCTGGAGTAAATTGAAATGCTTAATAAAATGTAAATCTCCAGTTTTTAATTATCACATTCTCAAATACAGGGCCAGACTGGAGCAAAAAGTCATGCTGGGAGTCTCATGCCCACCCTGGCCACCCCATGCACCCGCAAGACATTCTGAGACCACTTACCTCCGACTGTAATGTACACTCACTGACAAATTTATTAGGAACCCATGTACATTTTCTCATTCATGCAAATATCTAATCAGTGAGGAAAGAAGTTTTTAAAATGATTTTCTAAATGACCCACATACACGTAGCTTCAATATTAAATCAAACCATGGCATTTCTTTAACGCAAGATCTTAATATAGAAATATTGAGACAAATGACAAATAGCTTAAAATGTTTTTTTTTTCTTTCTGTCCAGCCCTGTAATTAATTAATATCAGCAATATGATCAGTCCGAGCTGCACTTTAAAAATTTAAGAAGTTCTATTTGTTCACATATTGTCAGAAGTCATTCACATGGGTAAATTTAGCTAGCTAATATAGAAGCACTGATCCAAGAAGCACTGTTTTACTTACTACCTAGAGCTTACTAGCTAGTTAGATCTGTTAATTACTTGGCTTTACTTTCTTATTAAAGGTAGAAGTGATAATGTATGAAGATACTGAAGGGATTCCCAAATGTGGTGCTTGAAAAGGCTACTTTTTGGTTCAAATTTTTCCCAGCAACACAGTTAAAAGTGTAGTATTTTTCCTACTATATACTCATAATATAGTAAACCTGGAAAAAGTAAACCTGTCTTTTTTGCACACTGGTTAAGTTGCCGGTTCTATAATCTAACTTTATTTCAAATTGCAGTGAAAAGCAAAGCTTAGCAATCCGCTCTGACTGACGCCAGTGCAGCTACCTTCATTAGCAGTACTGACTTACCTGCGCCTTTTATATAGCCTTTCATGATAACTAGTCTCAATAATGGTAATTAAACTAATTTACCTTGATATCTGGGTTTGATCGCTGGGAAACAGGATGTTGTGTTAAAGCGTTATTTAAGATGGCTGAAGTGAATGGGGAAGGGAAATAAGATAGTGTAATATGGCGCTTGGTGCGGCCATGTGATGCTAGTGAGAGTAAGGAGGGCACAGACCTCCTTGGATACTCTCCCAGAATTCATTTGTGCTGAAATGGCCTTATCAGTGTATCCAACTCCAGATGCTAGTTTGCATTTGTCTGTGGGCTCTCACGTTCTCCCTCACATCATCATTCACCAGAAACTACTCTCACTTTAGTCAGGTGATTAACCTGTCCGTCTGTCTGTCTCTCTCTCTCTCTCTCTCTCTCTCAGTAACAGATGATGTCTCAGAAGAAGATTTTCCTGATTCTGGTGGCAGTTAGTACTGTCAGTTTGCTGTTGCATCAGGGGGGTCACCTGAGCTGGTAAGAACATACTAACTAAAAGTTACACTGATTTCAATGGTCTTTCTCTCATTCTATGTAAAACCACAGGTAATATTCATTTTCTGTTTCTACAGGACCATGGAAGTATTCCGAATGAACTGCCCATCCCTGAACCCTCCTCAAACTAGCACCACTTTCAAACGCACCAATGTGGTCTTCCTCAAGACGCACAAGACAGCCAGCAGTACTGTGCAGAACATATTCTTCCGCTTTGCCGAGCGCAACAACCTCACGGTGGCACTGCCAGTCACCCATTGTGAACACCAGTTCTGCTATCCACGCATCTTCAGCAGCCATTTTGTCCACCCCCACACCATGCCGGCGAACATTGTGACCAGCCACCTGCGCTTCAGCCGCTCTGAGTTGCAACGCTTTATGCCCAATAACACCATTTACATCACCATCTTGCGTGAGCCTGGTGCCATGTTTGAGTCCCTGTTCAGCTACTATAATCAGTACTGTGATACTTTTAAGCGAGTCCCCAATGGCTCTCTGGAAGCTTTTCTGGACAATCCCTGGGCTTACTATCGTCCACAGGACAAAGATTCGATGTATGCCAGGAATACGCTGACCTTTGACCTGGGCGGCGATAAGGATCGACCGTCTGCAGACGTGGTGAGGTATGTGAAGCGATTTGCTGCAGAAGTGGAGTATGTCTTCTCACTGGTCATGATTGCAGAATATTTTGATGAATCGCTAGTCCTGCTGCGGCATCTGTTGTCATGGGACTTAGAGGACGTGCTCTACATCAAGCAAAACATGCGAATGCCTTCGTCTAAAGGCAACTTTTCTGAAGCACAACTGAGCAAAATTCGGGAATGGAATGCTATCGATGCCATGCTGTATGACCACTTTAATGCTTCACTTTGGAGGCAGCTGAATGAACTGGGGCTAGATTGTGTTGCTAGGGAAGTAAAGCTGCTGCGTCATGCCCAAGACCAGATGATACGTAGGTGCTTTGGCAGAAATTTTCCTCAGCTACGCTCAGCTGCAGAGATCACCAACAAAGAACTGCGGCCCTGGCAGCCCAGCTCCAAGGTGGCTATTGTTGGGTACGACTTACCTGTCAATGCATCAGAGGAGTCTGGCGTGTCAAAGGACATATGCCTGAAAATGATCATGCCCGAAGTGCAATATTCAAAGCGACTGCTGCACGTACAGATGCTGCGTTACAGGAGCAGGTATTTTTTAAATAACGTGCAGAAACCCTCTGGCCAGCACCAACAACCCACCGGTTCCATTTTACGTCATTCAGTCACACCGGGGAGGAGCCCCAGAGCACGGTACTTCCACCAGACACGTCAAGTTGGGTCACACAATTAGTCCCATCGTTTTCTTCATTCATCTTGTGACACAGACTGCAGGGAAAGATCTATGAAGCACAGTGAAAGTCCAAGATTATACCAGCCATCTAAAACTCCCTCCTCAGGACCTGTTTACCTGTGCCATTTCAGTGTATGGCTTAAATAGTTCCTCTAATGAGGACTTTGCTAGCTGGATCTGTGAATCTCATAAAGACCAGAGTACGTGTATGTGTGATGCTGTTTGTTAGCTGTAGGATGTGACTGTATCAATACAGCACTCTCTCACGTATACATGCACACACATACATACATGGTACAAACATACATTCTGCCTCTGCAAGCACATATCCTGAGGACATACTCTTCATTGCTTTGGTCTTGAGGGAAGAGGTGTTTATCTATAGGTTTATCTTTGACATTTGGCAATAATGTGGCTTCATGACAACATCTGGAGTAGGCAGTAGAGGTATTTGCAAACAAAAACACTGCACCATTAAAGGGACTGTCAGCAAAATTAGCAGGTAGAATTTAGAAATTTAGCAAATTTAGACTTTTTAAGTTTTCTAACTTTAAAATCAAACGGCCATGCTCATCCATGTTTCCTGCTAAGCTACACCCGAAAACATATAGACGTGTGCTGCCCAGGCTACAATGCCTACATGCTAGTGCAAGAAGTGCTGCATACTGAATTGACAGGCAATATGATTGACTTCCTAGTCTTGACTGGTTGGATATTGTGGCCCACATCCTTTGGGTTTTTTTTTCCCCCCAGTGTAAAGAATCTGGGGCAGCACAGAGACTGTGTTTTTCTCCTGAGTACATTATTTTCTCACTTTATCTAAGCAGGCAGAATGGAAGGAGAAAAGCATTCTGACCTGAAATTTATCAGGGCTGTGCTTCAGTCAAACGACAGAAGACATCTGTAAACTCCTTCGTTTGAATCACAACAAGTTCTCGCCAGACACTGAAGATGCAACCCTCTTATAGGGTGAAATAAATATTTAATCATTTAATTTTCTTTTTTTTTTTTTTTTTTTGTTGGATGCTGCTTGGGTTACACTGCCCTGCATTTTCTTCCAATTGTTGCAGGAGCATGCTGATCAGCTCCGAGCAGAGGATGGCAGAAAGAATTAATGAGGGACAGAAAAAAAAAAAGCTAAGACAGATGAGAAAATGGACTGTCATGCTACTGTGCAAGACTCACTAGTTTCGGGAGGCAATTTGCAGTAACACAGTGACCTTGAAACCTTCCTCATGCCAGGTAGTACAGTGTTTTCACACTGTTGTACAATTACATAGAAGGCTTAACTTCTTATCTGCCGACAGTCTGACCGTGAAAGCCGTCCTCACAGCAAATGCACAGGATGTAATCTATAGTTTATATTTAATATTGAAGCTATTTGAATTGCTTTAAATTTTTTCTCTTAATACTGGTACATGATTAGAGTGTATTCAGGTTCTTTTAGTCTGAGTTTCTCATCTGTGCACCACTGGAAAAATTAGAGCTTTATCAGAATATGATTTTATACTTTCAGGTGTTTTAGCCCTGCCTGTACTAGGTAATAGACCCCACACATACACTTTGCTTTAAAATGGATTGGAATGTGCATTGCATAATAAGTGCAAACGATGTGCCTCCCATGATAAGTGAGTTTAACTACTATGACAATTTAAAATTGATCTGTGAAGCCAGTGGTTGTGTAGTCACAGGTGTGTGTAGATGCCGTTGATGCAGTAAATTGAGAGCCAGTCTGCAATGTGAGCAGTGGACAGGGTCATAAACCAAACCGTGTGAGCTATGCGCTTTTAAAAATTGCCTGCTCTTGCAAAAAAAAGGTTTTTTTTTCATATTGGATTCTAGTTTAGAACTGTTTATTAATGGAGGTCATACTAATACATGTGAACAACACACACACACACACCTTTCTTCTTCTCTTTCATTTAGGTTAATAACAAAGTATTAAAGATTAGGTGAGAATACTGTCTCGCTGAGTGAGGCGACGCTGTACTGGGCGACGCTGACAAGCACCTGATGCTCACACACATCAGCCAGTTCACACCTCGTTTTCACACGCAGAACTGTGTATCTTATCCGTCTCACACTGTTGTGAGCAGGAGAGAGAGCGATAAGATAAACCAGGGCTCGGATACTACTTGAATCATAATAGCGGGATCTTCAAGATCTGAGATTCCTTATCATATTAATAAGTGCTCTTGTATTATGAATTATTACATACATATATATAGTTTTTTTGAGTAATAGGCAGACACCCGTCAAGATGTAGGATGTGACCTGCTTCATTTATTCCTGAATTCCTAAATAAAAAATAAATTCCTTTATTTTTCAATGACTAAAAAAAAAAACTGATTGAAAACAATGAATTGTACTGTATGTGAATATTAGTTGTTGGGATTTTGTCATTCTGCTTGAGATTAAAAAAAATCAGATGTTAAAGGGTACTCTAATGTATACTGTGCTACTGTTCCCATCAGATGGACATAAAAATAAAACACGACTGTGTCGTGTGTGAGACACTGGATTTATTCTAAGTTCATTTTCAAACGGCATGTTTATTTTGAACAGGAGCTTTAAATAAGATGTTTCTGACAATCAGATTTAAGATGTATTAAGTTATGTAAAGAGAATAAAACCAATAAAAACTAAAACACATGGCTCTTGTACTCATTCCCATTCGCCTTATAAGTTGATTAGTCATAATGAACATAATGAACTAATATCTGGGTTAAGTACAATTATTATTATTATGGAATAGCTGTGGATGAGCTCTCATACCATAAAAATAGCACTTGTAAGGTTCTATCTAACTGTTCCTTATTAATGTCTTAATCTCATTAAATAACTAAAAAAAATGGTAATTTTATAGAGACATGCTGAGCCTGTTAAGGCCACATTAGGATTATACTGTATATGCTTTTCAGTAAGCTTTAGTTTTATCTATATTTTCTAAGATGTAAAATACAAGATATTTCAGTTTTCAAAATCTGAAATTTACCCAAACCAAATTAAAACACATAAAAGCATACAATACGTGTCTGTGCAGCCACACAAACACGTCTTACACCTCTGCTAGCTGACCTTCAGTCTCGGTTACAGTGAAAACTTCATACATTCACCATAATAAATGACATTTTCTGTCATAGTAACTCATTCACAGGGACTCTTATTTAACATAGAATGAGAATGGGAAATGTGTTATCAAATGTGTTGATATGGAAGTTTTCTTCAGGGAGAAAACAGGAAAGTCTTCATGATAGAGAAGTCAATGCTTTCCTGTTACTTGGTAACATGACAAGTTGCGTTTTGTTTTTTTTTAATCCTATTTTTTGTCTAATTTCACGAGAGAGAAAAAGAGGCTGATGAGGGAACCACATTTTATAGCTGCTTATAGCTACTATAATAGCTATTATTGCAGCTGTGGTTCATTATTAAATACAAGAAATACACTTTGGGATGTGTTGTTATAGAAAAAGATTCCCGTCAGGCTGTAGCACACCACCCTGTTGTGGATTATTTTCCTGTAATCCATAGCACACTGTACGATGATTTATTCCTCACATACACTGGGAAAAAAATAATGAATGGAAATTAAGGGCAGAGACACAAAAACCTAAATATATTTAAGAGGAAGAGCTGAGTGGAAGTGCTGATGCAGATTCGGTAACGGTACTGGAATGTATGTGTTGTATTCATTGCATCAATATGAGATCCACACCAAATATTCATGTTTGCCACATGAGCAACACAAGGCCAGCCCAAGGTTTAGCCCAAACATCATAATCATATATAATATACAGCCATATATAATAACATATAATATAATAACATATAAAAAGCATGACTGAAGCATGACTTTGGCACAAAATGTGACATTACGAAATAGGACTAGTGTTACTCTTACTACCTTGCATATAAAACGTTTTTCGTTAACCTTTTTTAATCCCACAAAGATCTTTTCCAGCTTAACCAGCATTCACAGCATTAAGTTCTCTAATGTCAGATGGGAAGTTTTGGAAAAATCCCTGGTGTTATATTCACTCTTACAGGATTTGTTTGTGTCAAACTAAATCCTGCAAGTGTTCATTCAATACGGGATTTTTCCTTCAAACTTTTTTGGTTAGAGGTTTTGCAGTGTGGGAAAAGCTTACTGCTGGTTCAAGCATCTGTCATCATCATCATTGTGTTTTGGTGAGCACACCCAAAAACACAGAACATGACTCAACTCTTTTAATTATGAATTATTCAAGTCCAACACTTAATTTAAATTTTGATTGGTTTGATTAGTGTTCAGTAACAGCATCTCTGACAATCGTGTCTGGCTGAACGCCAAATCACAGGTTTATATCATTGCACTTGTTCTAATACGTTATTGTTTCTATAGTAACAACATACACAGGGATTTGTTTGACAGACACTCGACACAAACAGGCAAAAGAACACATGTGACTATTGATATGGTAAGGAGATGTTTATTTATCATTTTTCAAAGGAGTCTCCGGTTGCAGTGCTTTGTCACAGTCACAGAGGTAAAGCTGTAACTTAGAGAGAGGATCTTCTGTGCTTTGCGGTAACAACAATTTTTTTGTATTATTAACTTCAGGAAAAATAGAGGATGGTGAGGCAACAACTGTTTATAGCTGCTATAAAATAAGTGATAACAGGAACGAACTAGTTTTGAGGATATTCCACAACATTAAATGTAACCATAAACTGATAAAAACATATGATTTGTCATTGTTTAATAAGTAAAAAAAAATTGCTGCTGGCAAATTGCTTTGGTATAAGAGGAATAAAATGTTTTCCTATACCAGCACACCTAGTTGTGTTTCATTCCTTACACATCCAGTAATGAGGCCTGTGAGCGTGTGTGTGTGTGTGTGTGTGTGTGTGATCTGTAACAGAAAGGGAGTAGGGCTAAAAGAAGAGGAGGAGAAAATGTGCCTCATTTCTTTTAATGCAACAAACTTCAAACAGACGACAGAGAGTCAGTGGTGCTGATTAGCACCTAATTGAAAGGAGCAGGAGGAAAAGCAAGAGAAACATCCCCGTCTCCTGAGACACATCCTTCTGCATTCAGACAGAACATGCAGCCTTGACAGAGCCGACACAGCAGGTCACTAACAAGCACACGGAGAATTAAAGCACCCATTTCTGGTAAGTAACCTCATTTCTAATTTAGGCTTAGAGTTCACTGACCTGCAAACTTTTTCTGTTTCAGATGTCGTGATGAGACACGATGAAGCAGAGAGAATGAGATTTATATGTACAGGGTTAAAAGTAGGATTATTTAGACTATAGACCCTAGGCTTAGGATAAGAGGTAGGCCTTTTTGGGATTTGGGATTTTGGTGGGATGTTAAATTTGACGGTATAAAAACCATAAACTGAAAGCTTAGATTTTTATTCCAGCAGAGACATTGAAAAATTTGATTCATGACAGTTTCCAAATGGTTGTGTTGCAAAATGTAAGGAAATGAGATCTGAAGTTGCATGTTGCAAATCATGGTCAGGTTTGGGATCGGGAATAATGTTAGAATTAATATTTGGATCATTATACTCTAAGTTTATGATAAGGGTTTGTTTAGTTTGGTCTCACATCTCTGAATTTACCATTAGGTGATGCGTTACATGACTCCACCTTTAACCCTTTAACAGGCTGCTCAACCACACAGTTACACACATTTATCACTGTACTTCCTATACACATATATATTGTTCATAAATTCATCTCCAACTTTTACCTGTATCTTAAGGGATTACAATGAGTGTTTTTTACATAATACAGTACAATACAATACAATACAATACAACACAATACAGTACAAGGGGACGCTTTCAGTTTTTCGGTTTTTGAAATCGGTATGAAAACCAGACGTTGATATCACCAGCGCTACTCTTCATTCATCGTTACCAAGCTGAAATGTCAGAAGTTAGTAAAAAGATAAAACACATACCTTGTTTTTGACTTTCCAGTCTTGACATGATGAAGGTATAATATTACAGTCAAGCCCCTGTACTGATGTATGAGCTGTGTTACAATGTGTGTTACCGCACAGGCACAGTCAGCAGAAGTTCACTGCCTGATGTTAGTTAGCTGTGAGCTGGATTCATCAGCAATTTCAAGAGCATAACGTTTTATCAAGATGACTTGTTGTTTTACAATGATTACCAAAATGATGATACCTATTTCCTATATTTAACAAAAAGGAAAAGCGACAAACTAGGCAAGCTCACAAACTGAGTGGCTATGGGTTAAACTTCTATGAGCTTTATACTACAATGTTTGGAATAAATTTTCCAGCTATGTGTGTAGGATATGTAGTATATTTGTTTTATTTGTTTCTTTGTTTTTTTTTTAAAGGTGATAGTCTTTTAGAAGGTGTTAGTCATGGTCTCATCCTGTCTAGTGTATTTGGGAGACTAGATACCTAAAGGCATTTGATTGTAATTTCATATCTAAGCACTTGGATACGCTTACAATCAAAATTCATTAAATTTGTAGCTGTAAAATTAAAACTATACTACTGGTCCATTGTGCTTAGGTGCTTCTGCTGTTACTTTAAACGGGCAAATCAACCAGCAGGAAGACGTCCGTAACTCCTAGTCTAAAGGGTGAATTTGAAAAATTGAATCAATGAAATTCTTTTGAATGTGATCCAATTAGTAAGAAATAAAATTGTGTGCCTGTTAAAGGCTTAATGATTCACTGGATGAATTTTACGGAGGAACCAGTGACCCGGCATTGCTGGCTGCATGTTCCAGAAGTTAAGAGTTCTTTTACACACTGAAAAACAAGCACAACAGAAAACATGTTGCAGTCAGTGTCGATTTGTATTCATAATAACAATAACTGACAATACTGTTAAGCAGAGAATCTTATGCTAGCAAGCAGAGAATGTTTACTGAATAAAATTAAATCAAATTATTCAATAACTACTTATTAACAATATGATTCAATTTGAATAACTGAATAATAAGAAGGTCGTTTAATGGGTTGATTGATTTATTGCTGAAATAAGTATTGTATCCTTTATTATCTTATTATCTTATTATCATGCCTGATTGGTGGCTCTACAATATAAATCTGATCCCGTTTAACTTGTAGGTTTTTTTTATCCACTACATGATGTACACTTTTGGCTCCACCTTTGATATTCGTTGCTTTGAAACCTCTTTAGAGATCTTTCCATGCACACACAGAAACACACAGACGTGTGATAAAAGCAGCATTTCCTCCAGCGTCGCTGCACATCAGAGTGAGTGCAGGTCAGTGTGTGGGAGTGTGGGATGAAGAGAGAATGCGTGTGGATTTTGGGAATGGAGAGAGGACTTTTTTTGCTACTGATCTGTAGGCGAGAACACTAGAGGCTGAAGCAGCTTAAAGAGATATTTGCATGCGAGTGATTGTTTAGGTGTAGTGTAAAGTTTTCTGTTATTGAAAGAATTGCCTGGCTAAGCAAGTGAGATAGAAGGAGAGAGCTAGAGGTTATGGAAGCGAAATGCTTTTGTTACTGGCAATTTATTCATTATAAATAAAACTTTCTTTAATGTTACACTTACGTGTACTGAGCTCTTTGGCCAAATCATCAATTCTTAAGGCCAAAATCATAAACGATGTAACTGTATTGAGAGATACATACAAAAGTGAGCAAAAGAAAAATGTACAGATCTGTGAAGAAACTGCTGATGGAAAGAAAGTCATAAACAGAGAAGATTAAGCAAATGATGACAGGGAAATGAGCTCCGCTAGGAAAATGAGCAAGCCTGAAAAATGTCGGAGTGAAACAAAGGAGTACACAGAGACAGAGAAAGAGAGAGAGAGAGAGAGAGAGAGAGAGAGAGAGAGAGAGAGAGAGAGAGAGAGAGAGAGAGCAGCTCTGCAATAAACTTTGACCACAGTTTCACTGTTAAACAATGTAAAAAAAGAAATTAAAGAGGATAGAGACAGACAGATGGATGGATGGATGGATGGATGGATGGATGGAGCGTACTTTATTAATCCTTCAGTAGTTTGGTAGGCTATATTTACACAACAGACACAGCTTTGTGCGGTTTAGGGAATGTTGTGCAGCTGAATTTTATTTATTTTGTCATATTGTTATTATGGATTTAGGTGGATAATTTGCCTGTGTTTTTGGTGATTCTTTTCCTGATTTCCTGATTCCTTTAGGCGTTCATGAATGCACTTGCTTTTTGGAGTATTGTATTAAACATACACTATATGGCCCAAAGTATGTGGACACTTGATCATCATAGCCATATGTACTTCCTGAACATCCCGTGTCTTGATAAATCATAGGGCTCGCTTTGTGCACAGTTACACTGTCATGCTGGAACAGGTTTGGGCCTCTCAGTTCCAGTGAAGCAAAATCTTAGTTTTACAGCATACAAAGACATTCTAGACAATTGTGTGCTTCCAACCTCATGGCAGCAGTTTGGGGAAGAACCACATATGGTGGTGATGGTCAAGTGTCTGCATACTTTAGACCAAATAGTGTGTTTTAAGACAAAAACAAGAATAAAACATAAAATTTCCCACAATAGACTTTTTGCATTTATTGCATCTAATTGCTTTTCTCTGGTGCCCATTTAGTGCATTCCTGAGTGTGTTACTATGAGTGTGTGCCTGCACACAGTTTTTCACACATATTCAGTTCTCCTTTGTTGCTTCATCCTTATTCGTTGTTTGTTTGTTTGTTCCTATTCCTTAATAATAATAATAATAATAATAATAATAATAATAATAATAATAATAATAATAATAATTCATTCTTTCAGCTTCAGAAATCACTTCATCCTCAGATCAGTGTCATGGTGGATCCGGAACCAATCCTGGAAACACTGGGTGCAAAGTGGGAGAATTTACACATTCAATAACATTACTATGTATAGCGCTGTGGGTTTCTGGGACTGGCAGTCAACAGTACAATTCGCTCCAATTGTGTGAAACCTTGATGAACAGGTCCTATGCAACTAATCATAGCAGTCGTGGCCTAATGGTTAGAGAGTTGGACTTGTAACCTGAAGGTGAACCTGAAGGTTGTGGGTTTGAGTTTCAGGTCTGGCAGAGATTGTAGGTGGGGGGAGTGAATGACCAGCGCTCTCTTCCACTCTCAATACCATGACTGAAGTGAGACCCTTGAGCAAGGCACCAAACCCCCAACTGCTCCCCGGGCGCCACAGCAAAAAAAAAAAAGGCTGCCCACTGCACTGGGTGTGTGTTCACAGTGTGTGTGTGCACTTGGATGGGTTAAATGCAGAGCACAAATTCTGGGTATGGGACACCATACTTGACTACATGTCACTTCACTTATTATATGACTTCAATTCATGTAAAATCATTTCCTTTTGCTCTAGTTGTTTCTTATAATGTCCTTATACCTGATTTTAATGTTGTTGTTCCTCTTTTGGCTGCTCCTGTTATGGGTCGCCACAGCAGACCATTGGTCCATGCATTTGATTTTGCACAGTTTTTAGGCCACATGCCCTTCCTGACACAACCATTCCCAATTTTATTCAGGTTTGGGACCGGCACTGAGAGCACACTGTTGCATGTAACCCCGGTTCCCTGGCCGGGAATCGAACACAGTCTGCAGAGGTGAAAGCACTGTGGCCTAACCACTAGTCCTCCAGGGACCCTATACCTGAGTTTAATAATGTTCCCCAATTCATAGACAGAATGAAATTATGGAACTCCAGCCATGGGCTTTATGCTTTGTTTAAATATGTGCATCTACATGGTGTCATCCCTGCCATAAAGAGTTCAACTGCTCTACACTGCAGGTTTTTTATATGTAACTGTTAGTCTGTTTTCTTTGCTAATGACAGGTATATATGGTAAATATTAGTTATTTGCATGATATTGTACTTTTGATTAATTCATTAGCGAACTATGTATATTATTAGTCATGTATATTGTACATGACTGTCTCATATGAGGGACAACAAATTGTGTTAGTCACCAGTAAACTTAAAGATGATGTTGATTGATGTTTTCAGGCAAAATGGTGTAGTTGCTTCAAAGCAAAAAGTTTTAGATAAGTAATAAATGAAAACTTTTGCTTGAATGCTAAACTTTATTTTCATATTTGCCTTCATTTTAGTGTCTGTTTGCTTTCACTTTCACTACTTTCACTTCACTTAAAGTCAGCAATTCACTTACCAGCAAGTCTTTGTGAAATGAAACCAAAGAACCCAGAGGAAACCCATTTGGGCACAGGCAAAAATCCACACAGACAGTATAACAAGAAGTAAATAACAAGGCTCTGTTTTAGACCCATTGTTTTTCCTTGTGCATGCTACCTCTGGGTACAATTCTTTGTGAACATGGTATTAGCTTTTACTGGTATGCTGCTGACACTCTGACTGCTATCAGTTTGTAAGTATTAATGGTGATGATTTGGTTCAATAAGGCTCTGGTCTAGGGTTCTGCATTTTTTCTTATTATATTCCCTGCTTCTGAGCACACTTATTCAAATGCAAAACCACACGACACATTGTATTTCCATTTCAGTTTAGCATCCAATCAAGTTCAGCAATGTAGAAGAAAAAGCTATCAAGAATCATGCCTGTTCGTCATCTGTAGTGACCTTCTCATGCTACATAATGTAGTTAGCATTATAGCTATCCATATGAAGATGGATAATCCACCAGCCTGCAGTGTGGAACTTGAGAATGAAAAATGTTTCAATAAGCTGGAGTAAGCAAAGACTCGTATAAAAGAAGTTGTCTCGTTTGCCCCCAAGAAGGCATGAACTCCATCTAATATGAAAAATCATGTTGAGGTAAGTATTGCTAATCTTTGGTAGTGTTAACTGGTTATATTCAAGAAAGTTAGCTTGTTTTTTTATTTGCTACTGGTATGTTTGACTAGCATCAGTTCCAGTAACTTAGATAATTGGCTAGGCAGCATGTCCAATTCTAGCTAATGGTAAATATTGATTATTTACATGATATTCTATATGATACTTCTGATGAATTCATTAGCAAACTATGTATTATTAGTCATGTATACTGTGTAAGATTACACAATGAATATTGTGTAACATGCCATTTTAACAACTTTCAGTTAAAAACATTTACTTCTGACTTTTTAGCACTTGATACTCTGAGAACATTTTTGCCTGGATACTTACTGTAACGTTTGACTTACACATTATCTATATTCTCACTTAAGCATACTTCCTCAGTACTTTTCCACCCTGATTACGTGCCCTGTACACACACACACACACACACACACACAAATTTGCTTAAATGCTAAACTTTATTTTCTATTTACTTTCAGTGTCTCACAATCCAAGGATTCATATGCTTCATATACTCATATACTATTGTAATGCCTTATTGTAAATTCTAGTAAAGTGCAGGATATTTACAAATTGCATGGAAAGAAAGCTTTCTTAAATATACTATAAGGCTTTTACTGCTGCTACATCAGCATATCTCTCCACTCTAATAAAAGACCAAAAAAATCCTAGATTTATTTAATACACTAGCAAAGTGGTAAAAGTTAACAAAAATATTTCCAACAAGAGAAGAGCTCATGTTCTCTTTAAACCTAATTTTCCATTTACTGAAGTCTAAATTCACTCAGCCGTGCCATGGGATACAGGTAGGACATCGTCTATAACAACAAGAGAGAGAAAGAGAGAGAGAGAGAGAAAACAATGACAGTGTGGTTAGAAGCTGTCTCTCAAAGACAGACAAGATTTAGCTCTTTACTGAAGAGTCTTGGCTTAATACACATGGATGTACCGGGAGTGTCTCCTGTTACAGAGAGTGAGAGAGAAAGAGCAGAGACGTTCAGTGGGCATCAATACTGCATTAACTCTATGAACCCTATGGGAGAAAGTCTGTCTATCCATCCCACAGTACTCCAACTGCTTGCCTCTCTCTCTCCCTCTCTCTCCCTCTCTCTCTCACCTCCTTGCCTTGCTTTTCTGAGTGTACACCATCTCTCCGTGCAGTGTAACCCAACTCTCCGATAAAAGCACACTCATAGTGGGTAATCACAGTGGTTTTGTAGTGTCTGTCTCGGCCAGGCGGAGGGCACCGATTGCGTCGCTTTGTTTTTGTGGATGTGCAAATGCGTAACATGATCTTCCTTCAGCTCTCGATGGATTTAAAGAGGCACTCAGCCCCTGAGATCAAGCCGGGCCACTGTGAGGGTTCCCTGGTGATAGACAGCTTTCTGAATCAGATTACGGCATCTGAATGGGGCTTGTTCCCCTTGGATGGCTTCTCCAGTCTGTCCCCCACCAGCCAACCATGGACACCCATCCCCCTATCACTATTAATGGACAAATATATACATGTATCTTTGTTTTGATTATACAAATCATGTAGATAGACAATGAACAAGGAATGGTATTTAATCTAAACTTTAGTCCTTTTTTTTTACAATAGCTGTTTTGACAAAACTTTCCCAATCTTCCGTGTACGTTTTATCCCAGTCTGCTCTTGGAGGAGCCTTTTATCTTGCTTTTTTATTAATACTAACCAAAATAACCTAAAACAACAAACATTTCAAATATCTTTGAACACAAAAAATTGGCTTTTAGATTAGTATGTGTCTTGAATGACTGATTCTAATTATAATCATTTGTGCTTGCACCAAATTCAATGCCACATTTGTAACATTTGTCTATTTAAAACAGAGACTTTCTCAATACTATTAATAGTATTATAGTATTAGTATTAATATTATTGAAAGAGTTACATATGAGTTCAGCTGTTTTTGATGTAATAAAATAAGCTCAGTGAATCAGTCATGTCTGATCTGCACATTTTTAGAGGTTGCTGTGGTTACTGAAACGTAGCTAATGTTATTAAATGATGGTTGTTTTGTAATATATTGACAGGGTTTTTAAACAAACATTTAATATGACAATGTAAATATGCCAATTGTATATAATGACCAGATAATTGAGCACAGTATGATGATCATATAGACCTAATTCACCCTAATCCACCCACACTGGCCCAGGGCAACTTCCCTGATATTCCCGCCAACGTGATGCTGCGTCATGTCAGTTGACAATTTGACAGTGGAGTTTTGACAGTAATGGAATTTTGGGCCTTTTCCAAATTCCTGTTTACTGACTTTTCTCCTTTATTTAAAGCCAGCGCTATGTGCTCCATGCCTCTATTCATTACCTTTCAATCCACGATTGATCAAAATCATTTGCACACTCATGATTATTTATTTTTTAATTGCCTATATATGTATTTAATTTTAGCACAAATCATCATCCTGCTGTCCCATTACATTTGTGAAGGAAGGTTTGTCACTAGAGAAATCTAGGCTTTCACACACTGCGGTAAAGTTGGCAAGTCAGCACAGTCCTTCATCCCAGCCCTGTTCACTGGCTGGAAAATGGAAAAAGGGACATTTTCATATGGAAAAAAGGGACATTTTTGACAGCATACTATGCGCTGACCCAGCACAACTATCCCCTATAAGCCAGACTCCAAACTCAGACCCTGGCGTGTGTGTGTGTGTGTCCGTCCATCAGGATGTTGATTTCATAAAGACAACACAAAGTGTCATAGGCTTTGAATTACCATCCTATGGACAGAAATGCCTGCACTGCCTCAGTTCTAACTCCTCAAACTGTTCCAGCAGCAGCAAAGCAGTCACGAACAGCTACAAGTATCAGGCATTATAGGAATACTCCAGGTTTTTTTCTCAAACTAATTCTGGATTATATGTAGTGTATGTGTGATTACCACAGACTAAACGTTTGACACAGTTCCCTGCACTTAAACAATTGTTAATGGGAATTTTCAGTGAGTCAGATTATTTGGTTCAGCTCACCAATAAGAATCAACTCTTTCTGCTCCCAAACAGCTAACTGCCTTTTTTTTTTTTACAAACCAGATAAAGTTTTCTATCGTTTTACTAGTGGTTGTTCTTCATTGCCTAATTACCTTCTAGTTCTAAATAAATATTTAAATTCAATTCAATTCAGTTTTATTTGTATAGCGCTTTTAACAATGGACATTGTCACAAAGCAGCTTTACAGAAATAAATGGATTAACAAAAAACATATTATAAATATTTGAATTTATCACTGTGAATTTATCCCTAATGAGCAAGCCAGTGGCGACGGTGGCAAGGAAAAACTCCCTGAGATGATATGAGGAAGAAACCTTGAGAGGAACCAGGCTCAAAAGGAAACCCATCCTCATCTGGGTGCAACGGATAGTGCGATTAAATAAATAAATCCCTTCTATTATTGTGCGCTATAAGGACAAGTAGTGCAATTGTGCAACCAACAAATTCATCACAATTTCCGCAAGAATATTTAATATGACAATGTAAATCAAGACATCAGTCAGTCTGTGATAAATGCAAGTTAATTTACTTACTCTCTGAGATGGTGAGAGGAAACACGTATTTTCCCCTCATATTTCCATATATATCATATTTCCAGCTTGCACCAACAAAACATTGTTGATCTTATTGGTACCTGGTTCCAGTCTTTTCTCTATGACAGCAGATAACAATTTGTTGTTTGGTGTTGGCTAGGCTCTTGACCTGCTGTTGTTTATTTTGTATATTGATGAATATCAGACTGCACGATCTGCAGTTCCACTGTTATGTTGATGATCCGATTTACATACACACTGGCTCCTCACACACACACACACACACACACACACACACACACACTTCCTCTTCCTGCACTACATGACTGTGTGAGGAACCTAAAGACCTCAATAAATGCAAACGTTCTGAGGTGCAACAATAATAAATCTGAGGTCATAGTAATTGCATCATCAGCCACCCTAAAGAAAGTAAAGCACCACTAACTAACTATCCCTGGCTTTATTCCATCCACATCAGTGTCACCTTAGACTCCACACTGTCCTTTGAATATCATATTAAAACTTCTTTCACTTTCCTATTAAAATAGCTGTCTTTCAGCTGCCCCTCCACCTCTGCTGCAGCCTTGTCTATGGGTTGGGCACATCCAGGCTTGATTATTGCAACGTTGTTCTTCTGAACATGTTGCAGGTGCTAGGGTTCTTACACACCAGACCACATCAGCCACAAACCGCAAAATTTACACTGGCTCCCTGTTCACTTCCATATACACTACAAAATACTACCACAAAATACTATGGCTCTGCACATTAACATATATGTGTTTTGCAGTGTGTTGTTTGTATTCCCTTTTCTTTATCCAAAGGTCATGGAATAAAATCCCAACAACAAGCCATTTTCAGTTATTTTCGATTTTCAAATCTTTTTCCTTAAGTGTGTTTTGTTAAAAATTACGAGTGGATGTTTTAGGTGTTATGTGGTTGTGAGAGTGTGTGTAGGTGTTTGGGTGTGTGTGTGTGTGTGTGTGTGTGTGTGTGTGTGTGTGTGTGTGTGTGCGTGAGGGGTGAGGGGTGAGCCTGCATTCGGCACACCTGGCGCTGAAAGCATGGCGAGTCCGGGTGATAGCGTTTATGAATCTCTAACACTTCGGCATGGTGTGAGGATTGTGTGCAACGTTAGTGTAGAGGAGTGTGTTTTAGCGGTTGGTAAAGTGGTGGGGTACAGCAACATTTTGGCAGCTTCGCATATGAACAGTGCTATTGTAATCTTTTTTTACTCTGTTGATAAAGCAAACGAAATGGTGCAAAACAAAGTCGTTTTAAACGACTCACTCATACCGGTGCTACCTCTCAGTACTCCGTCAAAGAAAATCATACTGTCAAACGTTCCTCCTTTCCTAAAAAACGAGACAATTGCGAAAGAGCTCTCCCATTACGGAAAACTGGTCTCTCCCATAAAACAAATACAACTAGGAAGCAAAGTGCCAGAAATAAAAAACTCTAATATAACGTCCTTTAGAAGAATGGCATACATGGTGCTGAACAATGGTGCGGAGGAGCTAGACCTGGTGATGAAATTTCGGGTAGAGGGCTTTGATTATGTTGTATTTGTCACAACAGATGCTGGCATGAAATGTTTCAACTGCGGTGAAACAGGACACTTGGTCCGTGCATGTCCAGAAAAACCAAAGTTGGTCGGGGCGACAGACAGGCAAGCTCAGCGGACCAGTGACCCTGGGGGAGATGAGCCCTCTGTGTCCACTCCCCCTGTGGCTGAGTGCTTTGCAGCTGACCCTCCTGCGGCCGAGCCCATAGCTGCGGCCTCTCCCGTGGTGGGTCCCGCCGAGACCGTTCCCCCTGCGGTCATGGTAGGGCACGGCGGAGGAGACCCTGGTGCTGCTGTGGCAAAACCCACGGGGGACAAAGCAGGAGCAACTGTGCCTGCGACGGGTGAGAACGAGGATGGAAAGAACGAAGCACCATCAGAGCCCCCCATGCAGGTAAACCAGGAGGAGGAACCAGAAGGCGGTTGTAGTGCTGATATCAGAAATGACGGAGATACAGATGTTGAGATGGAAGCAGAGCCAGAGTTTAAGGTCCCCACCAAAAGAAAGAAAAAATCTAGAAGCAAGGGCAATAAGCAGGTTAAAAAAAATGAGTCAGAGGTGGAGGAAGAGAGTGATGATGGCTCTTCCGACTCCAATTGGTCACATTGTTCGCAAGCTGATGAAAAAGAGGTGGTTTACACGGCAGCTGGAATCTCTACGTTCTTAAAAGAGACTAAAGGTAAGAGATCAGTGAACTTAGAAGAGTTTTTTCCAGATTTAGTGCAGTTTGTGAAAGACGTTAAGAAACTAATGAGAAATGGAGTTTTTGAAAAGACCGAGATCTATCGTCTTTTCGATCTAAAGCAATGGTGACCAAACTTAAAAAGCCCTGTTTTAATAAAAAAAGGGTTGAACTACATCGGATTAGCGCTCATCTACTACTTAATAATGAGTGCAATCGCTGCGGTAACTCTAAATATTAATGGTGCTAGAGATCAGAGAAAAAGAGCAGCACTGCTGAAGCAGAAGCGAGCCGACGTCATTTTACTCCAGGAAACACACAGTGACGCAGGGAACTCCTCGGACTGGGCGATGGAGTGGGAAGGGCTCGTGTTTTTAAGTCACAACACCTCTTTTAGTGCTGGTGTTGCTCTTATGTTTTCACGGTCTTTTAGTGCACAGTCTTACGAAGTTGAAGAAGTTTTAAAAGGAAGACTTTTAAAAGTGAGAGCGTGTTTTGAGAACAAGGTTTTTGTTTTTATACAGTATGTGTGTATGCGCCTACTCTGAGTGTAGAGAGGATGTTGTTTTTAAACACATTAAGCACTGTAATTGGTTCTTTTAAGTAGAATGAAATTTTAATTGTAGGAGATTTCAATTGCACTGCAGACAGGCTAGACAGGAACCACCTAGAACCTCATGCTGCCTCCCAAAAGCGCCTGTGTGAACTAATAGCAGCGCATGACCTGAGTGATATCTGGAGGAATTTCCACAGAACACAGAGACAGTACACATGGTCCCACTGTAAAGAAAACATGCTCTCACTAGCAAGGCTTGACCGGTTTTATGGTTTTAAACATCAGCTGAATGTTTTTAGGTCATGTTCTATCTATCCTGTGGGTTTTTCAGATCATTTTATGGTACAGTGTACTTTTAA
>CM040978.1:7439495-7453925 GCA_022985145.1 Pangasius djambal
TCTGGAGGAATTTCCACAGAACACAGAGACAGTACACATGGTCCCACTGTAAAGAAAACATGCTCTCACTAGCAAGGCTTGACCGGTTTTATGGTTTTAAACATCAGCTGAATGTTTTTAGGTCATGTTCTATCTATCCTGTGGGTTTTTCAGATCATTTTATGGTACAGTGTACTTTTAAGAAAAGTAATGTGAAGCCACACAGTGCGTACTGGCATTTTAATGCAGCGCTTTTAGAGGACCTCAATTTTAGAGAGAGTTTTATATTTTTTTTGGGATACTTTTAGGCTTCAAAAGCCAGGATTTACCTCTTTGCAACAGTGGTGGGATGTCGCAAAAGTACAAATTAAATTGTTTTGTCAACAGTACGCTCACAACGTCACTAAGGACATCACCAGTTCGCTTAGAGCTCTAGAAATAGAAGTAGTGGAACTCCAGGGGTTGGCAGAGTCCACAGGAAATCGATGCCATATTGAGACTCTCAAAAGGGGAAAAAAATGTGTTGGCTGATTTGTTGGGCACAACAGTGCAGGGGGCGCTGGTCCGCTCACGCTTTAGAAGCGTGACAGAGATGGACGCTCCTTCCAAGTTCTTCTTTGGTCTTGAGAAAAAAAACGGACAGAAAAGGTTTATACATGCTGTGCGAACAGAGTCAGGGGAGCTCGTAACTGAACCTACTGAAATTCGCAAGCAAACAGTCAGCTTTTACTCAAAGCTGTATAGATGTGAGCTCGCAGCTGTGCAAGAGGTGGAGGAAGGTTTTTTCAAAACCTTCCAAAACTAACGGAAGGGTCAGCAAGCTTGACAGGGAGCTGACTCTGGAGGAGTTAGAGGCTGCACTCAACGGCATGGCGAATGGTCGGTCACCTGGAATTGACGGCCTTCCGGTGGAGTTTTACAAAGCCTTCTGGTCGGTGTTAGGGCAGGACCTGCTGGAAGTGCTGAAAGCCAGCATAAACGATGGCAGGCTGCCCTTGAGTAGCCGCAGAGTGGTCCTGACCCTACTACCCAAGAAAGGTGACCAAACTGACCTCAGAAACTGGCGCCCTGTTTCGTTACTGTGCACAGACTGTAAGGTGCTCTCAAAAGCGTTGGCAACAAGACTGGGGAAGGTAATGGAGCAAGTCATCCACTTTGACCAGACGTACTGCGTGCCTGACAGGTCAGTCTACGACAATATACATTTGATTCATGTCATTTTGGACAACTCTAGTCTATTGGGTGTGAAGACTGGTCTTATATTTATGGACCAGGAAAAGGCTTTTGACCGGGTTGAACACCAGTATTTATGGAGGGTGCTAGAGAATTTCGGGTTCAACTCAGGTTTCGTGGCCATGATCCAGGTTTTGTGCAGTGACACTGAGAGCGTACTGAAAGTTAACGGTGGTTTATGTGTACCTTTTAAAGTGTGTAGGGGTATTAGGCAGGGCTGCTCTCTGTCCAGCATGCTATACGCCCTAGCCATAGAACCATTACTATGTCATATAAGAAGTAAAATCACTGGTCTATCGATACCAAGCTGTAATACCCCATACTGTGTATCAGCCTACGCTGATGATGTTGTAGTCATGGTGAATGGACAGAGAGACATTGACATTTTAACTGGTATTATAAAAGATTTTAATGTCTTATCATCTGCAAAGGTGAACTGGAAAAAAAGTGAAGCCATTTTAGTTGGAGATTGGAAGGGTGGGGAACCATGTCTCCCAGGTAGTTTACCATGGAAAACTGGAGGTTTTAAATACTTGGGAGTGTACCTGGCAGACAGTAGTTATGTAGAGAAAAACTGGGAAGGCATAAGTGAGAAAACAAAAGGATGTTTAAATAAATGGAAATGGCTTGTTCCACAAATGTCATATAAAGGCAGAACTTTGGTTGTTAATAATCTAGCTGCATCAGCGTTATGGCACAGACTGGCCTGCATCGATCCATCCCCAAAACTACTTGCGGATCTGCAAGCCATGATGGTGGACTTTTTCTGGGACAAGCTGCACTGGATACCGCAGAGCGTGCTATACCTACCCAAGCAGGAGAGCGGGCAAGGACTTATTCATTTATCCAGCAGGACTGTAGCGTTTCGCCTCCAGTTTGTACAGAAGCTCCTCACCGGCCCAGAGAGTCTCTCATGGAGAGCGGTGGCAAACAGGATACTGCAAACCATGGGAGGATGGGGTCTGGACAAGTCACTGTTTCTAATGGACACTAAACAACTAAACTTAGCGGGACTACCTGCTTTTTACCAAGGACTTTTTAAAGTTTTTAACCATTTTAGAGTGCAGAGAGAGGACTGTCTATCACCACGCTGGCTCCTTGATGAGCAGCTCATCCATGGTGCTCGGCTGGATGTAACGAGCAGGACTACTCCAGCCTTAACGAGAGCTTTGATCTCCTCAAGGACCGTGACTCTGCGACAGCTGGTGGAACTGACAGGGCCGGACTTTGCTAGTCCAAATGACTTAGCAGCACGGATAGGGGTGAAGTCTGTCTGTGTGGTCACACAGTTGTTACAGAGATGGAGGTCTGCACTTATGTCAGTGGAGCGCATGCAGCTCAGGGACTACTGCGCTGGGGTGGTCAGGCCCGAGGACGGTGAGCCCACTCCAGGTTTAGCTATTGAAGCCAATCTGTCACAGGTCTCAGGCCCCCTCCTGGGGGATGGGGAGAAAACAAAAATAGGCCTTAACACAGCCTCTGGTAAGGCTTTCTATAGTTTATGTGTTAAAGTACTGAATAAGAAATGGTTGGACAGGAGGGTGGACACGCCCTGGCGCAGAGTCCTTGGGCTGAATAACGATGAAAAGCCAGAGTGCCGAACACTGTACAAACCACCGTTAACTAAAAAAGCAGGTGACCTGCAGTGGAGAATACTGCACGGCATCGTCTCGGTAAACGCTTTTATCTGTATTTTAAACCCAGAGGTCACACATGAGTGTCCTTTCTGTTTACTGAGGGAAACGCTTTTTCATGCTTTTATGAACTGTTTTAGGCTCCGTCCGCTTTTTAGAATTTTAGCGAGTCTTTTTGAGTCTTTTAACGCTGTATTTACCCCACAGATTTTTATCCTTGGTTTTAAGTACGCGAGAAAAGAAAGGTTCAAGTGTCAGCTGATTAATTTTATTCTGGGCCAAGCAAAAATGGCCATTTAGATCAGCAGAAAAAGCAAAGTGGCACAACACACAACATGATGTAACAGCAACCTTTCAAAGACTGGTTAAAACAAGGATCACTGTTGACTTTAACTTTTATAAAAGCATGAAGGACCTGGAACTGTTCCAGCTGATCTGGTGCCATGGGGAAGCTGTGGGCTCTGTTTTAAATGAAGAACTGGTTTTTGCACTAGAGTTTGAGTGAAGAGGTTCTGTGCTTTCTGTTTGAGACTCTGTGCATTTTAAACAACCATTTAGTAGTTGGCTGGGTGGTTATTTATTTATTTAGCTTCTTATAAATTAATTGCATAGTTATTTACCTATTTATGTACTATATATATATATATATATATATATATATATATATATACATATATATATTTAACCAACTTTCTCAAGTAAATGTGTAAGAATGCTGCTGAAGTGAACACATAAATGGTTTAAAATAAATGACCGTCTCTCTCTCTCTCTGTCACACACACATATATCTTCAAGTTAGTATTTCAGTAGATCCCTTTTCAGTTTTATTCTTTAAAAGAAAATATTAATATTGCTCAGCATTTATACTCATTTATAAAAGTATTTACACTGAGGCTCTAACTTGCTAAATGTTTGTGCACCTCTCAACACTGTTCAGGCTGATTGCCAGCAGGATCTATGGAGGATCTAATGAACAAACTAGCATGTGGTGTTTGCTTTGCATATTTGCCATAATGAATATGTATCTTTATAAGTGCAAATAGTATGCAAATTGTAAAGCGTGACCGTCACTTCAGCAATGATGGCGGTGTGTGCAAATTAATATGACCAAAAGACAGGCATTTAATTTGCAATAAGGTAGTTTCTGCCAGCAGACAAAATAAAACGATTTTTTTTTTTTTTCAAAATGATGTCCCAGTATCTGAAAAATTGATAAACCTTCTTGTATTTGTTATACATTTGCCTATAAGAATGTTTTCTTTACACACACTCCTGTCTACACACATCATGTGTTGATACTGTATTTTGAACAGATTTTTTGACTCATCACCTTTAATCGAAATTTTTTATACTTGATCTTGGTACATTTTGTTAGTAAGAGTGGCCATGTACTACCTCACAGGAAGAGGAAATTTGACTGGCATGGCAAATGACCAACCACAGACCTTTTCCCATAACCTGTTAGAAGATGTATACTCATCACTAAATGCTTAAAACAAACCTCTTTAAAGATGTGATTCTATGAACTGTCAACCCAGTGACAGATATCTAACTCTGTAACATGCATTGTGTAGTGATGTTCAAAAGTTTGTTTACACACTGAGCACAGGCGCACAGAAATTTGCAGAGTGCAGAATTTAATGTATGCTACTTTTTTCACTGTACATCATACGTGACACATCCACTTACTGCATGCACAATTTATCAGATTACACTCTTTATTATAATAAGCACTCTTTATTTGAGATCCACAAATCTGCAGTGGTAGAGTTTATGATAAAAAGATATTGCCTGTTCGTAATTTTATTTATTGTTCATCTTGTGTGTGTGTGTGTGTCCTAACTTCTTCTGTTCTAATTCACTCTCCCACACCTTTACATTTCATATCTAGCCTATATTCTCTCTCACTGTGTTCTTCACACCCACACTGAGTCGTCTAGGCTAAAGAGCCCGTGAGAACTCGTCTCTGTGATGATTCAGACTCGGGGGCACTGAGCGAGGCGTCATCTCATCTGGTCAGCCAACATCACTGAGTCACCTAGCACAGGAAGGCAGGACGGAGCGCTGGATGTATTCGAATCATTTATTTATTTTTTTCACTTCCACACTCAGTCTCTCACTTTTTTTTCTCTGAGCCTTTGCTCTGCTGCTGATGTTTAAAACCTGTTTTGTTTCAGGATTATATAAAATGAATTGTTGTTATTGAATGAGGGTTTAAAAGCTAAATGTTCCCCTTATTTAAGAAAGATTATTTTTATATTATGATGAAGAGATTAGGGATCCACACAGATCATGCACACTGACTTCAACAGGAAGCAAGAGATTTGATCTAGTTTGAGCAGGACAACACTTGTAGGATTTGAAAGTCAAGATTTTGACCTTATATAACAGTCTCTGTTTGAGCCAAATATAAATCAATTGTGTGATTATTTGTTTAAATTATAACATTGCCAGCACATCACCAATCCCTCTGTGTGTGTTTATATCAGCCCAGTTCCAGTACTTTAATAACTCCCTATTGTTGCACATGCAAATCTGATATTTAACTGGTGGGTTGTATCACGTTTTATAAAGTAAGCACATTTCCAGACAGGCCCATTGTATATAATGACCAGATAACTGATCACAGTATTTAATTCAATTCAATTCAGTTTTATTTGTATAGCACTTTTAACAATGAACATTGTCTCAAAGCAGCTTTACAGAACATAAGAAACAGCAAAACATGCAAACAAACAAAAACATGCAACAGTCCTAGATGTTAGACAAAATGATCCCTAGTGCGCAAGCCTGAGGCGACTGAGGCGACTGTGGCAAGGAAAAACTCCCTTAGATGATATGAGGAAGAAACCTTGAGAGGAACCAGACTCAAAAGGGAACCCATCCTCATTTGGGTGACACTGGAGAGTGTGATAGAACAATGTCCTTTCTGCATTTATGTATAGTCATGTAGCGTTTTATGTGTATACTGATTTGTAGGTTATCTTCCTCAAAGTCCACATAGGGTTGGCAGCGTTGCTTTAAATACCCAAATCCTCACGAGGCAGAAACCGGCTGGAGCTGGTCCATCTCTGGATGCCTCAGGATCCTCGTAGGGTTGGCACAATCTCTATGTGCCTTGGGATGGGTGGAAGAAGGGAAACAAGTAGAAAGGAACTTATGTTGATCAGTAATGGAAATTTTATATATGAAAATTTTGGGCCTTTTCCAAATTCCTGTTTACTGACTTTTCTCCTTTATTTAAAGCCAGCGCTATGTGCTCCATGCCTCTATTCATTACCTTTCAATCCACGATTGATCAAAATCATTTGCACACTCATGATTATTTATTTTTTAATTGCCTATATATGTATTTAATTTTAGCACAAATCATCATCCTGCTGTCCCATTACATTTGTGAAGGAAGGTTTGTCACTAGAGAAATCTAGGCTTTCACACACTGTGGTAAAGTTGGCAAGTCAGCACAGTCCTTCATCCCAGCCCTGTTCACTGGCTGGAAAATGGAAAAAGGGACATTTTCATATGGAAAAAAGGGACATTTTTGACAGCATACTATGCGCTGACCCAGCACAACTATCCCCTATAAGCCAGACTCCAAACTCAGACCCTGGCGTGTGTGTGTGTGTGTCCGTCCATCAGGATGTTGATTTCATAAAGACAACACAAAGTGTCATAGGCTTTGAATTACCATCCTATGGACAGAAATGCCTGCACTGCCTCAGTTCTAACTCCTCAAACTGTTCCAGCAGCAGCAAAGCAGTCACGAACAGCTACAAGTATCAGGCATTATAGGAATACTCCAGGTTTTTTTCTCAAACTGATTCTGGATTATATGTAGTGTATGTGTGATTACCACAGACTAAACGTTTGACACAGTTCCCTGCACTTAAACAATTATTAATGGGAATTTTTGACTCTTTTCAGTGAGTCAGATTATTTGGTTCAGCTCACCAATAAGTATCAACTCTTTCTGCTCCCAAACAGTTAACTGCCTTTTTTTTTTTTTTACAAACCAGATAAAGTTTCCTATCGTTTTACTAGTGGTTGTTCTTCATTGCCTAATTACTGTACAAATTGTTTCATGAAATCTTGCTCTACCTTCTAATGAACAAAATAGCATTACTGTTCATTGGATTTTATAAAATCTATTGTAATAATCATTAAATCACCAAGACACTGCAATATGCATATAAGCACCCTGCATTAATGTTATTGTGCCTGCTGTGTCTGTGTCATTAAGAAGATTCATTTTCATTTATACTGTAAGCTTAATCACCTCCCGACATGGAATCACCTCTCGACTCACACTAATGTGGAGGCAATTTGATTAAATCACACTGCTGTTAAAATACACTACCTGCATTGCCTAGATCTATAAAAAAAAGAAAAGAAAAAAAAAAAAGAAAAAAGGACTAAAACTCCAAGTATCACATATATGTGAGCTGGCTCTCAACCGTTTCAAAGAACCGACTCATTCCTGAACGACAGAACAGAACAGAAACGTGCACTCTGTCAATAAATTTTTAAATAAAACATAACCTATTTTTGTAGAGCCCTTTCATGAATTCTTCAGTTGTATAATTGTTCTTTAATAGGTGTGACTACAGGAAGAATTTGTGGTTATGCTATGCATAAACAGAGAATTTTCTTTTGGAAAGTGTAAAGCAACTCGTGCTCCATAAGAAGAGGTTTCTGTCTCATCATAACACCTTTATTGTTAGAGAGGATCATGTGTAGCTTTGAATTTGTGTTATATATTTGAAATGTTTATTGACTGAGTTCAGCAACTGCCCTTAACCTTTCACATGTGTTTTGAATATACTTTTGTCAGTACAGTAAAGAATGTGAAAAGTACTGACTATAGTAATCACATATCCAGATTCATGACCACATATTGAGAGTTCCCATAAACAGCTACCAAATCGAAATTCAACTTTTGGAATGAACTCCAGACCTTTTATCTCCTTAATTTGTCATAAAATAATGAGGAAACAGGCCACACCTGTCCATGAAACTGCTTATCAGTCAATTGTTCAATTACTTTTGAGCTTGTGAAAATGGCTATAATTCCTAAATGGTTAACGCAATATTTTTAAACCCCTTGAATTAAAGTCTACACTTCAGTCACATCTTGATTGCTTCATTTCACATCCATTGTAGTGGTGCACAGAGGCAAAATTACGAAAATTGTGTCACTGTCCAAATACTTGACACAAAAATAATGGACACAACTGTATGTGTATTAGATAGATATTAAGTGAAAACATGCTGAAATATTTCATTTTATCTCTCTACAATCCAATATAATCATCACAATAAAGATTGCTTCTGATAGATAGTAAGTCTGTGCCATGAACTTACTGCCGTGCCCAAGATAACCCTGAATCATATCTGGCTCAAATTAAAGCGTTGTGGTGTTACACAATTAACCACCACATGACAGGAATGAATAGAATTAACTGACTTCCTTTATGGTGGTGAAAATGAGCAGCTGCCCCCACCTCAACCTCACCTTTCCCCTTATATCAGCAGTGTAAAACAGAGCAAGAACTGCATCATCACTTTTGCATGTGAAGCCTAATTAAATTCTTGGAGAAGCTGTAGGCAGAAAAGGAGAGGTAGAGTTCTAGTGGTGACAAAACAAACTGAGCCCTGAGTGACAGTGAAATGAAGGTGATCATGGTAACAGTTCGAGAAGGGTGAAAATAGCCCTGCGATTGTGCTATAGATGCACACAGTTAACAACGATGAAGAATGTCATTTTCTCATGTAGCTCTTTTCCAAGAAGGTGCTGTGTTTGCTCTCGACCTGTTCCTTTCATGCTGAATTGGGGTTCTCTCTCAGAAATCAGTTCAATTCCAGCATCATAAATGTGCAAATAAATATCAATAAATATCAGGGAAATGTGTAACAATGAATAATGTCATTCAAAATGGTTGCTTTACATGAAACTATCATTTGGCTGCAATGCTTTGATTGAGCTGAGAAACAGAACAGGCAAAACCGATTTGAAGTGAAATACCAGAAGCATTTTTAATGTTGAGCCAACTCAAAATCCATTCATGCTTCATGCCATAGTGTTACTGACTGTAGTACTCGACTGTAGGACTGTAGTGGTAGGGGTAGTCAAAACACTAGGAATATTACACACATACTGTATACTAATAATATTATATAGTAACTATTGTTCCTATCACTGACACAATACTATTACTGCTGCCTAACAACCTAAGCTCTATAACATAAGTGCCAGTGCCACAGTGGCACTATTAGCTTATCAGTTGTGTTGTTATATAACACTGCTCACCTGGTTGTGGGACTGAGACCACTTTCTTTTCACAATGCACAAATCAAGTAGACCACAAAATGAATCACAAACTGACCAAATAAATGAACCTCAGAAGGTGATTTGAGTACAACTCCCTTGTAGGTCACTTTAGAGTTCATTTGCTGTGTTCACTCATGCACAAAAAGATGTATCTGAGACCACATGGAGCACTGAAATAGACTAAGTGTGAAAACACCATAAGAGGCCCAAACCTGTTCCAGGATGACAATGCTCCTGTGCACAAAGCAAGGTCCATGAAGACATGGTTTGCCAAAGTTGGAGTGAACTAACTTAAGTGGCCTGAACCCTGACCTCAAGCCCACTGAACACCTTTGGGATGAATTGAAATGCTGACTGCACCCCAGGCTTCCTCACCTGACATCAGTGCCTGACCTCATTAATGCTCTTGTGGCTGAATGAGTACAAAATCTAGTGGAAAGCCTTCCCAGAAGAGTGGAGGTTATTATAACAACACAAACCTTTGGCCATATAATGTATCATTTTGTGTGAAATGGTGGAGCTCCAGGGTTACTGTCTGTCTGAAATTTCCCATTTTCTCCCAATGTCCATGTGGGTTTCCACCAGGACCTCCGGTTTCCTCCCACCTCCCAAGAACATGTAGGTAGGTGTATTAACTATGCCCCTAGGTATGAATGTGTGTGTGTGTGTGTGTGTGTGTATGTGCATTGTGCCCTGCAATGAACTGGCATACCATCCAGGATATATTCACACTCTGGCTTCACTGTGACCATGACCAGGATAAAGTGGTTACTGAAGATGAATGAATGAATGATATAGAAATAAAATTTATAATACTAATACTAATGGCAAACATCTGTCTTGGAGCAGATACATACTCAATATGTATGAATATAAATGTTATCTTTCATATTGCACATAATTGTCTGTGACGATGTCTTTGACTTTGGATGCTAAAATATCTTCCAGGGGTAAAAATGGTAAAAATATTTCACTGTTATTATTTTTTAGGCTTCACACTAGTAAACTCTTATATATGAGTATGTAATGGTTCAGCTCTCAAACAGAAAGTTTCAGTGAGTCCCTGATCCAGGACCTGCTCCAGCAACGACACTATGTCACAGACCTGAAGCCCTGGACACAGAAATTCCTGACAAAACTACAAAACTAGCACATTGTCACAAATCAAGTTCAACCAGTTACAAGGTTGTCAGCATGGTAAGATCAAAGAATTTGAAAACAGGTCTGTTTTTTTCTCCCCCTGCAGTGCCTTTAGTAAATTACTCCCATTAATTATGTTGGTAGGAACAAACAAATTGTGGCATACCGGCTACTGTATTGCATATCATCTTCGAAGGTGTAGCATATGACTACAGAATAAAAAATCTGGTCATGCCTCATGCATACATTTAATGGCACTTAATCACTCACCAAGGAGGGTGTAGTATTGCTCTGCTATGATGGAAAGAGTAGTCATGTCACAGGAAGAAAGGAAGAGGCGAAATCAGAGATGTTAAACGTTATTTTTACATTGTAGACAAAGCACTGATCATTATGGACAAACAGGTAATTTTTCTTTTTAATCTAACCAGAGAATACTTCACCAAAAGGCTGGTGATCACCTGCAAACTTCGGTCTGACTTTTTTATGCCAGGCTTTGAGTAGGTGCATCTTCCTTGCACGACAGCCTTTCAGGTCATGTCGATGTATGGCTCTCTTACTGTTGGTACATACTTTGGTACCTGATGCCTCTAACTCCTTCACCAGTTCCTTTGTTGTCTTGGGGTTTAGGTGAACCTTTTGGACAAAAGTTTGTTCATCCATGAGAGTACATTTTGACTCTTTACTGAATGAAGCAGCATTTGCAGCTATTTGTACAGATGTTTGTGGTACCTTCAGTTGGTCCTAAAGATTAACCAGTCTTGTGGTTTTTCCTGAGGACTTGCTTGGATATTTCCATGGGATCAAGGACAAAAGACACTCTCTATAAAGGTAGGCCGTTGAATACAGCCACTATTGCACTGCCAGTTAAATCCTTTTTATGACCATTGGCCAATCAGAAGCTCAATCACATCAATTTCTGAAACCTTCCAGACTGTTTAAAGAGACAAACAACAAGACCTTAAATAACAAGACCTTATATGTATTCCTTAAAATAAAGAGTTAATAAAGTGTGTTGCTGCTCTAAAAACACACCTTTGGCTCCATCCAGTGAGCAAACTATGTACTGCAGATCTGTTGCTACAATGTTCAGGGTGGTTATTTATTATTGTGTGTGTGTGTGTGTGTGTGTGTGTGTGTATGTGTTTGTGTGTGTCCTGACTGCTCAGAACATCTAATGTAAACAAGCAGCCAATATTAGATTTCGTCGTTTATGAATATTAGCAAACAGGTAGATGTTTGTCCTTTTATCTCCAGATATTAAATCCATGGTGCTTAATTTTCAGCAAATTCTTTTATGATTATCGTGAATGATGTTATCATGAAGATGACCACGTTATGAGTAATTAATGCAGAAATTTGTGTTTAGCTTTTTTTTTTGGATGGGTGGGTGAGGAGGTGTGGTAGAACAGTGGTAGGTGAGGTAAGGCTAGGTATAAGGACTGAGAAGGGGGCAGGAATGTGCTAGCAAAGTAGTGAAGTGTTGTTCGCAAACAAGTTGGATCTTTGAGACACCTACATAGACACACAGACAGCTTTTTAGTATAGGCAATGCCATCACTTTTTTAATCTTCTTTGAGGCCACTAAAGAACACTGACCGTTGACCGTTGTCACATCATGAAACCAGATTGAGATGACTTTTGCTTGGTCACATGGTGCATTATTATGCTGGAAGTAGTCATTAGAAGATGGGTAAATTGTGGCCATGAAGGGATGCACATGGTCAGCAACAATACTCAAATAGGCTGTGGCATTCAAGCGATGATTGATTGGTATTAAGGTGCCCAAAGTGTACCAAGAAAACATTCCCCACACCATTACACCACCTCCACCAGCCTGGAATGTTGACAAAAGGCAGGTTGGATCCCTGGATTCATGCTTTTGGAGAGATTCATCAGACCAGACTACATTTTTCCAGTCTTCAAATGTCCAGTTTCGGTGAGGCTGTGCCCACTGCAGCCTCAGCTTTCTGTTCTTTGATGTGTTCTCTTTATTGCATCATTCTGAGTAAACTCTAGAAGCGAAAATCTCAGGAGATCAGCAGTTACAGAAATACTCAAACCAGCAACAATTAGGCCATGGTCAAAATCACTGAGATGACATTTTTTTCCCCCCATTCCGATGGTCCAGTCCTGGTTATTCACGTCACATGTCAGTGGTTTTCATGTTATGGCATGTGATGTTGTGTCTTCCTCAAAATCGGGTCCTCTGGGAGTTTGAGGGCTGTGCACAGTATCTTAGCTGTTCCTAGGACTGCACTCTTCTGGACAGACACCTCAGATGTTGTACCTGGAATCTGGACTTCCACATCTGTTCCAGTTGTTCCTTCAGCCAACGGTACTTCTCGATTCTTCTCATGCTCCTTCTTCCTGATGTTACTGTCAGCTGGGATTGCCACATCTATCACAACTGCCATCTTCTGCTCCTTGTCAACCACCACTACATCTGCTTGGTTAGCCTGCAGCTGCTTGTCAGTCTGTTATTTTAAGACCCACTGGACCTTAGCTTTACAGGTCTCAACCACTTTCTGTGGTGTGTCCCATTGGGTCTTGGGGAGTTCTAACTCATACTCGGCACAGATGTTTCTATACACTATTCCAGCCACTTGATTATGTCCCCCGTCTATGCTGTCCCAACTTGCATCTTAGACCTTGCTACTATATGTTGTACTGTTTCAGGGGCGTTTTTGCACAGTCCGCACCTTGGGTCCTGTTGGCTATGATAGACCCCTGCCTCTATGGATTTGGTGCTTAGGGCCTGTTCTTGTGCTGCTATGATCAGAGCCTCAGTGCTGTCCTTCAGGCTGGCTTTTATATATATATAAAAGTCACTCGTTTTTATAAAGTAGCACTGTCCAACAGCGACACCCGCAGGTAAAGTTACAGCGGAAGTTTTGCCTCCCCTCAGCCCATTGACTTACAACAGAGACCCCATAACGTGCCGTGGGTTTAGTGGGGGGTCATTGAGAATGAATGGGGGAAAGTCACGTGAGAGGAGGCAACGCCTCCATCGCGCTATAATTGGATGTGATCGGTTATGATTGGATGTGATCGGTTATGATGGGATGTGATAGGTTCGTTCGATAAATCCCGCCTCTTGTTTTCGTGCGAGCTCTCGGGCTGAATGGACAAAATGATGGTGTTACTGACTAATTATAAAGTAAGTAAACAACTCACCCGCTTAGATATCACTGCTTTGTGTCACGTCAAAAATGAAAACTTGAAATGGCCTGAAAACGTGATGACTGTTAGTTTTTAGTGAGCATTCAGCTTGATGAAATGAAAGATGTATCTTCGTGTCTGTGTTTGTGTTTACAGCTTTTATGACCATGACCCGAAAATAAACTGACTATTAAAAAGAACAGCTGAACATCAGTTCACAAATAAAAAAAAAATTAATAACACTTTACAATAAGGTGTCAACTAATGTGTTAACTAACATGAACAAACAATGAACATTTATTACAGTATTAATTAATCTTTGTTAACGTTAGTTAATAAAAATATAGTTGTTCATTATTAGGTCATGTTAGTTCACAGTGCATTAACTAATGTTAACAAACACGTTTGATTTTAATAATGCATAAGTAAATGTTGAAAATAATATTAAATAAGATTAATAAATGCTGTAGAAGTATTGTTCATTCTTAGTTCATGTTAACTAAAGTAGTTAACTAATGTTAACTAATGAAACCTTATTGTAAAGTGTTTCCAAAACACTGTTCAAATTGTTACTGCAATAATTGTTACTTCAGTTATTATTTTGGAATAAATGTAAAAATGCATATAAACACTATGAAATGCATAATTAGTATTAAAAATATTAAATAAAATGAAAAAATAATAAAATACAAAATAGAATTATATTTGTTCTCTCTTTTATGTAATGTTTATATATATATATACTGCCTCCTCATTTTAAAACACCACTGCACGCCACTGATACATACACACCCACACACACACACACACACACACACACACACACACACACACACATATATATATATATATATATATATATATATATATATATATATATACATATATTTGTATACACACCACAATGGATTTGAAATGAAGCAATCAAGATGTGATCAAGAGCAATCAAGATGT
>CM040978.1:7454025-7516943 GCA_022985145.1 Pangasius djambal
GCTGGGCCTGAACACCTCCCTCTGTAACTGGATCCTGGACTTCCTGACTGGGAGACCCCAGTCAGTCCGGATCGGGAACAGCATCTCCAACACCACCACACTGAGCACTGGGGCCCCACAAGGCTGTGTGCTCAGTCCACTGCTGTTCACTCTGCTGACTCACGACTGTGTAGCAATGCACAGCTCGAACCACATCATCGAGTTCGCCAATGACACGACCGTGGTGGGTCTCATCAGCAAGAACGACGAGTCAGCATACAGAGAGGAGGTGCAGCGGCTAACGGACTGGTGCAGAGCCAACAACCTGTCTCTGAATGTCGACAAAACTAAAGAGATGGTTGTTGACTTCAGAAGAGCACAGAGTGACCACTCTCCGCTGAACATCGGCGGCTCCTCCGTGGAGATTGTCCAGAGCACCAAATTTCTTGGTGTTCACCTGGCGGAGAACCTCACCTGGTCGCTCAACACCAGCTCCATAACAAAGAAAGCCCAGCAGCGCCTGTACTTTCTGAGAAGACTGAGGAAAGCACATCTCCCACCCTCCATCCTCACCATGTTCTACAGAGGGACCATCGAGAGCATCCTGAGCAGCTGCATCACTGCCTGGTTTGGGAATTGCACCATCTCGGATCGCAAGACCCTGCAGCGGATAGTGAGGACAGCTGAGAAGATCATCGGGGTCTCTCTTCCCTCCATCACAGACATTTACACCTCACGCTGCATCCGCAAAGCCACCAGCATTGTGGATGACCCCACACACCCCTCTCACACACTCTTCACCCTCCTGCCGTCTGGTAAACGGTACCAAAGCATTCGGGCCCTCACAACCAGACTGTGCAATAGTTTCTTCCCTCATGCCATCAGACTCCTCAATACCTAGAACTGGACTGAAGGATCACACACACACACACACACACACACACACACACACACACACACACATACATACATACATATATATACACACACACATACATACATATATATACACACACACACATACATACATATATACACACACACACACATTCTCTATGCTCTATGCATATGTTTTGCACATGTTTTATGCTGCTGCTACTACTATGTTTACACTATTATCTTTACTGTTTACACTACTTCAGCTATTTATGTCAAACTCAGTAACTTTTGCACTATTGACACTATTGGTCACTTTAACAGAACTGCGTACTGGTCGGTGTTGTAGTCATTGTACTGTCTTGTTCTGTCCTGTGCTGTCTGCACATGTTTGCACTTATGTAAAAATTTATGTCGTCCCTGTACTTCTGTGCTGTTCTGTGTTTGTCTTATGTAGCACCTTGGTCCTGGAGAAACTTTGTTTCGTTTCACTATGTACTTGTATATGGCTGAAATGACAATAAACTCCACTTTGACTTTGACTTTGACTTTGACTTTGACTTTGATTTTCAGCTTTAATTCAAGGGGTTTAACAAAGGGAATTAACACCCATTTTTGCAGAGTCCCTCCATTTTCACAGGCTCAAAAGTAATTAGACAATTGACTGATAAGCAGTTTCATGGCCAGGTGCGGCCTGTTTCCTCATTAGTTCATGACAAATTAAGGAGATAAAAGGTCTGGAGTTGATTCCAAGTGTTGAATTTGCATTTGGTAGCTGTTCATGGGAACTCTCAATATGTGGTCCAAAGAGGTGTTGATGCAAGTGAAGGAGGCGATTATTAGGTTGAAAAAAAGAGGCCTATCAGAGAGACAGCAGAAATTTTAGGAGTGTAAAAGGAAAGGCCAGGTTAGACTTGCCAAAGAACCTCTATAAAGGGCTGCAGAGTTGTGGAACAAGAATTTACTTGTACCAGATTTTTTACATACATGCGTCCTTTGTGCAACCTCTCTTTGCCAACATAACTTCTTCTCCTACAGAATATGAGATGGGTTTAAAGAATACTAATGAGATTGGAGAATATAAAGCAAGGAATCTGAGATCACTACTCCTCAGTGAAGAATATTTCCAGATCCTCCAGTGTTGTAGATCTTCTCTGGCGGACATGTACTTTGGATCACTAACCTGCTGGAAGATCCAAGACCCAGTTGTACCTTCTTGGCAGAGGGAGCCAGATCTTAACAATTGGGATTAGGTTCTTTTTTTTTTATGTCGAACACACCATGAGCATTTGTTGCCATAAAGCTCTATTTTTGTCTCATCTGAGCAGAGAACCCAGCTCCAGGCAGGTTATATGAGGTTATATGAAGGTCATATGAAGTTATGTGTTATATAATATAAGTTATGTGAAAGAAAAGGTTTTTCTGGATAAGTTGGTGACTTGCTGTCAATCTCCCACATCACCTCATTGTTGTGTTTCCTCCACTGGCTTCCTGTAGGTACCCACATCCCATTTAAAATTCTGATGATTGCCTGCAAAGCCAAAAATGGACCAGCCCTTACCTACCTAAAGGCACTTATTAAACCCCACTCCGTACCACATGGTTACTAGCATGACTCAGCTTGATCCACCATCCCTCAAGACTCTTCACTGTACTGGCCTCAAGGTGGTGGAATGAAGTTCTCCTGAACAGTTGAGGCTCTGGATGTCTATAAACCAAGACGGAACACTCTATTCTTTACTAAGCACTTAAGCAAGCACTAAATTTACACAGAAAACTTGTACTCTTTTCTTTGCCAGATTAACAACCATTCCAACTAGTTTCTAACAGCGTTTTAGCATAATGGTATTCTTAGACTTAGATGTTTTTAGATGGAGATTATAAGGCACTTCTCCAAGTTGCTATGGATATACTGCCAGAGCAAAAAGAAATACACGGGTAAAAATCCCAAAGAGTATTCCTTTTCATTAGTGACAGGCAGAAAGCATTCTACAATGAAAATGAAAACTTTCAGTGCATCACTTGATCTCATCAGGGGAATAGTGTTTTTTAAGGTTTAACTGCTGATTTGTGTCAGAAGTGAATGAAATTCTCCACTGCATTTCACTTTCATCAGTGTGTGGAAGTCTGATACAAACACACTCCTGAGCATGACTTAGGGTTGCTGTCAGGCGGCGACTGCATTTCAGTGTAGCGTGGCTTCCACGCTCTGATAAAATTCAAATGCAGTGCAATGAAGGTTTTGGTTTTCAGTGTGGAATGTTTTCTGCATGTCACTAATGAAAAGCAGTACTGTTTGTGTTTTGTATTTATGTTTGGTATGATTCTGTGTAAAGGGTGTCTCCTAATTGCTGCAAATGAAAATGTTTTAGCAATGTGCTGCACTGCCATCTACTGGTGAGCAAATAAAAGCATGTTATCAATAGAACATTTTTAAAGAGGTCCTGTAGGTGTGTTAGCAGTAATGTTAAATAAATAAAAGACTACGTAAATGCATTAAAACACTGTCCTTGATTCATTTCTTACATATTTATTTCAACATATATATTAGCCTAACTACCCTGTTCAAAAAAAACAAAAAAACAATAGAAACTCTCATAGAATTTCTAATGGTTGTAATGGTTATAATGGGAATTGTATTGGTTTTAATGGAAACTGTAATGGTCCCTGTGGGTCTCTACTATGTCTAGTGGATACCATTAAAGACCAATAATGGTAATGGTTTTGATGGCTAGCTGATGGTTTGTAGTGGTATTTGTAGTGGAAACCATTAGGATTTCTGTGATGGTTTCTATTGTTGTTTTCAGCAGGGTATCATTTTGTTCTTATTAATTCGTTTGTTTGCTTTTATGTCCTTTTTATTTGGTGCTGTCCTTTTTCTGATCTAATTTTGGGATGTAGGCTATTAAATAATCGCACTTGTGGGCTGCGCTTTTTCCTGTATCAATCGATGACTGTAGGATCATGCGCTCTCCAATTACGCACTTGAGTTTCAGCACGTAGGTGTTGGCTTTGTGTGCTCTTTTACACACTTTCACACCCCTGCCCACATTAGAGGCTGCTGTCACATCTTTTGACCCCTGCTTTGGATAGGCAGCGATGCCCCTGACCCCTCCGATTCGCTAAAAACAATAATAATTCTCAGTGATAAATTTCACTTTTGGGCTCGCTGCAACTACTGCGCATGCGCGCCGAGACGGCCGGCGCCCGTGCCCGTCTCGACGTTGGGGGAAAAGTTGCGCGTGTATGTGCGTGCGTGAGTGTGCGTGTGTATGTGTTTAAAATGAGCGAGTAACAGGGAGAAGCGGGTGTGAGGAGTTCAGTGGGCGAATCATGAATCCGACTGAATCATATCAGCAAGATGAATTCTGGGACTCGTGTGTTTCTAATTACATTAAATACGAATAAGCAGACGATATGATAGGCGGGTTCGAGCTGCTCTGAGCCACTGATGCCATGCTGAACTTCAGAAGAGGAGCAGCTGAGAAATAAAGCAAAAGGTAAAGTGCGTCACTCTCTATAAATTTTCAGTAGCCTAATATTCAAAACTGAAGAGTCATGACAAAGGTCACTTTAATCCTCTGCTCTGTTTCAACTATCACAAATTATTCCAAGTATAATAACTAATTGTTTTTCCTATGAAACGTTTGTAATTTAATATGTTGTTGAATGTGACTTTATTTGAAATCTTTCAAGCACATGAATACATACACTACTTTGTAAGGTTGCACCTTAGTATCCAGCCCTTTGTGTTTCAGTGTGATGCATCCAGCACTGTTCAGCAGTGCTCTTTAGGGTGGCTTGCTTTTTATACACACACCACCTGCTCTGAGATAAGTGAGAGATTTATGTGTCTGAATATAGTTTCGAACTCCAGATAATGAGCAGGATGATCTTCCTCTTCTTTCATATGTTCTATGACCAAAGTTTCTCCTTCTCTGATTTGTTATTTTGCAATTGTAAGTAAGTGCATGCTGGTGGAGCTGTCTTTCTTGCCGCCTATGTGATGAAGACTTGAAGGACCGTCCTCTTAATCATTTATGCATTACATGGCTCTGACACTTTTCCAGAGCTTCTGGTTCTTGTGTGAGTGTGAGTAAGTGAGCGCAGGTCTCGCTGTAGCCTGCTGCTTGGTGCTACAGTGAAGTAATGCCGTCTTAGCGCCGAGCGTCTCTGCTCTGCCTTGTGGGGGTGGAAGTGTGAAGACTGTGAGGGCTTTGTAGGAAACAACATACTTTCTCTCTCTCTCTCTCTGTCTCTCTCTTCTCCTTTCCTTCTATCCTTCTCTTTCTGATATTCTCTTTTCTGTAACTCTTTCTTTTTGTCATGTTAAAACACACACACACACACACACACACATACACACCTGATGCGACTTGTTCGCATATGGAGCTACACTGTTCACTGTCCTCTGACTCATGGATGGCACACACTCACACCTGTTTGTCATGTGTCAGTGACGAAGTTACTTGTTTGTTGACGTCATTATCATATTTGTTTGTGCCTTTCTATTGCCTTGTGGGGGCATTAATGAAATTGATGGTGAAACATCATTCATATGGTTTCATCGGATGTGATAAGGTTTTTCCAAATCAACTTCAAACTCCCTATTTACAAAACAGACTATTATTAATTGTTACGTATTTGTATATGGACATATGGCAGTTTGGAGCACAAAGATACATCTCGTTTACTACAAAGGCATGTCACTGCTTGTGAAATTAGAATAGTTTTTATGCAAGCTCTAATAGTTACAGTGTTAAAACTAGCACAAAATATTTCTAATACGTTGGTCTGATGCCAAAATTAGTTTCCTGTGAGTGGGTGTTCTGCTTGCACATGCCACCTGTGGCACCAAGCTCTCACCTCCTCTCACAGCTACCTCAGTGTATTTTATAGTCATGTAATAGCTGTGGTAATCCAACATATTAACCACACACCTACATGAACACTCACTTATGAACATATACACGCACATATGATATCAGTGATGTAATGAGTATTCTGGGTATCTGTCGCACCGTTTTAAGAGTTTCTGACACATTAATATCCCCTTTAATATTTAAAATAACAATGTTTTATAGAAGTTACTGAATTATGTTGATCAGGGTGTGGTTTTAGAGGTGATTGAAGGGTATTGGCTTGAACTGACATACAGGCACCTGACTTAATAATGCTGTGCTTAACAAATTGGCTCTTTTTGCTTTATCAGTCACTACAATGGTCACACCCCACATGAAGAAGGGATGTGAATACCCATGAATATGGCCAGACCCCCTGCTATTTTTACTGCCCACATTCTAGACTCTGGTTCCAACAGTCTCTACTGCCAAGGCTCTGGCTCAACTGCCTCTACTGAACAGACCTCAGGCAAAATGGTGTGTACTGCACAGACTTTGGTTGCAATGGTCTCTACCATCCAGACTTCAGCACCAACAGGATCTCTTGCACATACTCCTTCTCCAGTGGCCTCTGCCACTCTGACTGTGGCTTCAGTGACCTGTGCAGTGCAAACTCAGGCCTCAATTGTCTGTAACGTCCAGACAGTGTAAGCAGCAACAGTCTGCCTCTGGCTCCAACAGGCTGTCTTGCACAGATTTTGACTCCAATGGTATCTCCTGCACAGACTCTGATTCTATTCTGTGTAGAATCTGACTCCTATGGTCTGTTCTGCATAGACTCTGATTCCAGCTGTCTCTCCTGCACAGACTCTGACTCCAGCAGTCTCTCCTGCACAGACTCTGACTCCAGCAGTCTCTCCTGCACAGACTCTGACTCCAGTGGTCTCTCCTGCACAGACTCTTACTCCAGTGGTCTCTCCTGCACAGACTCTGACTCCAGTGGTCTCTCCTGCACAGACTCTTACTCCAGCGGTCTCTCCTGCACAGACTCTGACTCCAAGAGTCTATTCTGTGCAGAATCTGACTCCTATAGTCTGTTCTGTGTTGACTCTGATTCCAGCAGACTCTCCTGTTTAGACTCTGGCTCCAACAGTCTCTTCCATACATATCTGAATCCAACAGTCTCTCCTGCACAAACTCTTACTCCAGTGTTCTCACCTACACAGACACTGGCTCCAGTGGTTCCTTCTTCACAGGCTCTGCCTCTAGTGGTTCATTCTTTGCAGGCTCTGGCTCCATTGGTCTCTCTTGCAGCAGACTCTGCCTCCAATGCTTTCTCCTGCTCTGGCTTCAATGATTGCTCATTTGCAGAATCTGGCTCCAGCTGTCTTTCCTGTGCAGATTCTGATGCTAATGGTCTCCCCTACACATACTGTGACGCGAATAGTCTGTCCTCCGTAGACTTGGGGTCACACAGTCTCTTCTTCACAGACTCTGGCTCCAATGGTCCTTCCTTCACAGGATCTGGCTCCAGTGGTCTCTCCTGCACAGACTGTGACTCTAGCTGTCTTCCCTGTATAGACTCTGACTCCAACAGTCTATCTTTGATTTGCTTGTTGCTAATGAGCAGACCTAGGCTCTAATGGTCTTCACTTCCCAAGGCTCTGGTTCCAACATGAAGTGCAAAAAGCATTGTACAAAATACAAAACTTTGTAATGTGAAAATGTGTCTCAGCAAAGCCATGCTGCCTATCATTTATGGAGTCTATGGTGTGTGCATGAAGGACACTACAGTATCAGTGGTCACTGTTATGACAAATCTGATAGACTTGTACATCCAGCTATAGTAGTTTGTTATTCCATGTTAATAAACTAAATCAATTCTAATGATTGACCTTCACAGTTATATTAATATCCAGGATTATTTTTTAACTCTGGCATACAGTTAAATTTGGGTGAAAAAAATATGTTTTGTTGGGAATAGTCCCCTAGTTAGCCAAGATGAAACAGCAAAAATAAAAAGTGGGTGGGTCATGGTTCTGCTTGAGGCAGATTTACTTATTGGTGGAGTAGGATAGAGTTTATTATGGTGTACCAGGATGTAAAGTGAGTTATGCCAAGTGAGCTCAGTTAGCTGAGTTTTTGAAGGTCCCAACTTTTACAGTTTAGCTTGGTAGTCTGGAGAGAGAGAAATTCTAGCAGAGTTTTGATACTCCAAAACCTGTCAAACTGCCAGAACTTTTTATGCATGTACTGTATATGTATCATTTTGAATTGCATTGACCATACAGGATATTCTTCAACGTTTGACTTTCTGAGTAATTTATTGGATAGTTTAGTTAATTACTCACAAAGCTGTGGGCACAGAATTGGTCCTTGGGTAGCTGTTCAGAAGCATATATTTCCATTTTCCAGCCTGCTAAAAGTGGCATTTCACAGTGAGGGGATTTCATTTTTTCTCGCTTCCTGTTTCCTGATGCTCTTTTCTCCATTTTGGAGCTTTTATTTAATATTCCCACTCCCCCCCCAAAGTCTTTCCTGTGGCTTGCTTTTTATGTAATTTTCAGTTTAACCTGAAAAAGTCGGACTCCCCCGACTCTGTCTATTCTCTGACTCTGTCTTTCTCTCCTGATGCTTGTTAGACATGTTGAACCGACTCTTGATTCTTTTCAGTTTTTCCTTGTGCCACTATTTTTGTGAGACTAATCACTTCTTCTTTTTTCACAGCTTTAGCTTAGGCCTTGTGTGCACTTTGTTTAATAACTCTGTCTAATAATTTAGATTTACCGATGATTTATATGGAACTCTCTCTCTCTCTCTCTCTCTCTCTCTCTCTCTTTCTCTCTCTCTCTCTTTTGCTCGCTCGCTCACTCTCTCTCGCTTCTCGGTTCTTCGTTTTAACTCCCGCTGCTGTATTGCATAACTGAGTGTGTAGGCTGTTAGCCGCTCAGGATTTTATATAAGGAGAGCCTACTCTGTAAATGAACAACCCTGCTCAGTTCTTCTGTCTCTCTAACTCTTTCTAACTCTCTCTTCCTCTTCCGTGATCTCTAATAATATACCGGTCAGTGTAGGTCATGCTAAAAGTGCAGGCCTTCTCTGCTGATGCTTGCTGGTGTTTGCGTGTTATAAACTATTTTAGTATTATGTGCTTGTGTTTTATTAGCATGTGGCTGTTGTTCGCCTCTGTTTTGTGTTAGTGATTTTGTAGGCGTGTTTGTCTGTTGGAAATAATCCATACCTCATATAGAAATTTTGAGGTCATTTAGGTACACCAGTTGCACAATGAAAATGAGGGCTTGGGTGTTTGGGTTGGGTGGGGAGTTGGTCGGCATTAGAGTGGGGTACTTGTCAGGCTATATACACATAAAGGTTTTAATTAGGAATCATTTAAATTGGACATCTAATATACAAAGTAGATCAAAATCAGAATCAGAGATAGATATCCATTCAACTCCAGAATTATTGGTACCCTGCAAGAGAATGGGCAAAATGATGGTATTGAAATAACTGGAATAACTAACCATTCATCAAAACTTAAGAACTTGTTTTTTAATAACTTTTTTTTCTCTCAGAAGCATATGTACATATAATGTTTTTAAAAAATTCCATCAAGAAACTGTATTGTTGCCTAGTGATCTAGGTGCGCTTGTGAAAATCATGAATCAGTATTTTTCAGTAGCCAGCTCAGTTTCTGGATTTGAATGCTTTTGAAAGCCTGTGGTCCAGAAAACAAAATCTAAGAATATAAATCAATATAGCAAGCGTCGCCAACCTTACTAGACATTAGCATCAGAAAGCATCTCAGTGCTGTTATATTCTTAAGGGGACGCTTGAGCCTATTTTAACTATGGGGTGCCAATAATAACCAGCGTTTCATTTATTCATCCATTTAATCTTTAGTAAGTGCTTTATCCTGGTCAGGGTTGCAGTGGATCCAGAGTCTATCCTGGGAACATTGGGTGTAAGGCAGGAATACATCATGGATGGGACACTAATCCATTGCAGGGCACCACACACACACACACACACACACACACTCATTTAACACTTAACATTTTTCACTACTTAATAAAAAGCCCTTTATGTTTAAATAAGTATATATATATATATATAAAACTAAAATAAGGCAGCACCCCTATATTTAAGCTCACTTATTGAATCATGTTTATATATATATATATATATATATATATATATATATATATAAAATGTATGTATGTATATATATAAATTTTTTGCTTATTTTCATGAATAGTGCCAATAATTCTGGAGAGGATGGATGGATGGATGGATTTATGGCCTTTCCTCACCAGAAGTACTAGAACTGTAACTTACACGCACTTGCTGATATTAGCACTTGCTGATAAGAGGACAGTGAAAAAAATGGTCAGGATATGACTGCAATAATAATAACTCTATTAATAGAGTCTAATAAAAAAAAAAAGCTCTGCTTCCTCCACTGGTTGTGTAGTTACCTCTGTGACTTTACTGCACTCCCTTCATTGCCATGCATGCTGTTATCTTATGTAAGCTGGGCAGAGGGAGCGACAGCCGACCACGCTTCAAAAAACATGATCTATAAAAATAACCTGAAGTGGATTATAGGAGTTATGATGAGAAGAAAAACTCTGTTAAAACTAACCAGACCGAGAGAGAGAACGAGAGAGAGAGAATAACCCTCTATGCTGTGCCAAGTTTTTTTCTAGTCTTTTTGATGAGGTGTGAGGCGTGAGTGTATGTGTGAGAGAGCGGGAGTGTGTGTATGTGTGTGTATGTTGGTAGAGTAGGTGTCTAAGACTGAGTGGGAATGCCTGTCATCATGTGTAGGCACCTGTTGCCATGGGAACCATCTGCCGCCACACTCAGGCTCTCTGCGCTGCCCACACAGTGTCACACTGCTGATACAGAGAGAGAGAGAGAGAGAGACAGAAAGAAAGAAAGAAAGAAAGAAAGAAGGAAAGAAAGAAAAAAGAAAGAAAGAAAGAAGTGAGACAGGAAAGTGTTTGGTCATCATCGGTGACAGTGTGTATGAGTGTGTGAGTGTCATCATGGCCCTGGAATAACATCATGACAAGGTGATTGTTCTAAGCTGGCCACTTCTTCAGTGGGGCAAAAAACATAATGTGACATGACACATTCGCACATGGTCCCTTAAGTAAAACTTTAACAAGTTTCAAAAATATCTTAAACTCCATCTTAATGGAATATTCCAGGGTTATTCAGGCTAATTTATATCCAGTCCTTCTTTAGCACCAGGGAGAACAATTTTAAGACATTCCCTGTACTGAGATAAGAAAAGAAAACTCACTTAATCAAACCTTACTTATAATGGAAGTCTAAGAGCAGTTTCTGAATTGAAATATGCAACTATATTAAATTTAGAATATCAAATCCAAGCTACAGCCGTTACACTGTTACAGTAAAAGGTGTTAGGATTAGACAGTCATGAGAGAAAGTAGAGAAAATCCAAAGTTGTTCTTTTCAAAATTTAATCAACTGGTCAACACTGAAGTAACACACTAAAAAGTACAGTGCCTGGCATAAATATTCACCCTTGCGACTTTTCCAAAAATCCAACACTGCTCGTCACCCTGAGATTACCATCCCCACAGTGAAGCACGGTGAGGGTAGCATCGTGTAGAGCGTTACCTTTTCTCTAATGCCCTCTTTACACGGTCACAGGATTTTGGTGAAAGGCATACCCTTTATTAGTCACGATTGTGCCATATTCTTTTCTTATTTTAAATTATGGATTTAATAGTGCTCTGCAATATGTTACAATTTGGGGATATTTTTTTTACAACCAAATCCTGAGTGATACTTTTCCAGAGCTTTGTCCAGGACTTGTCCAGGACATGGTCTTCATGATGCTGTTTGTTTAGGTATGTTCTGTAACAGGAGAAGGTGTATTTGTACTGAGATCATGTGAAACATTAATCGCACGCAGGTGAAATCCATTCAACTAATTATGTGACTAGTTGGCAGCTGATTGCACCAGAACTGATTTAGGGATTTCACAGCAATGGGGGTGAATACTTATGCAATCATGACTTTTGTGTTTTTTTTATTTGTAAATGATTTTGCTAATTATTTTGATTTGTTTTCTCTCCACTTCAATGTTACGGGCAATTTTGTATAGATTCCTGGCATATAATCGCAGTTAAATCCAACTCGGATTCAGGTTGAAACACTACAAAATATGGAAAAGTTCAGGGGGGTGAATACTTATGCCAGGCACTATAGATTTATTTCTTTACATGTTGCTAAAGGTTTTGTTGTATCCAGTCATGATTAAGCCAAAACTGAGACACTTTTCCAACCTTATATGACATTCAACAACTGCCCTTATCCTTCTGCTGTAAGTTTTGAGTGAATAGGTTTAATGGGTTTTTTTTCAGTACAGGTTCAGTATCATGGCGTTGATAAATATACTACAAATGTGGTAGATGGAAATTAGGATAGAAAGTGCTGGAATATTCCTATAAGCTTACCCTTATTGACTCTGCTCCATGAATATACAGTAGGTTTGTGAGTGTGTATTCTGCCTGTGGATCTCAGGTGACCTATGACTGTTTGTGTAAGTGTTTTAACTCCTTTTCTCTCCACTTTAGATGGATGACTGTCTTCAGAGGAGTCTGAGTGTTTTGGACCGCCTTCTCCTCACACACTCCATCTGGCTCCAGCTGTCAATCAACCCTGACTCCGTCCTCTGCATCCTGCAGAGAGAAATAGTTGGGGTGAGATAGCTGGTGGATCACTTCAAGCTTGATTACATCATTCTGTGTGGCCGATAATAATCCAGTCACCTCTCGCTAATCAGGTCACTTGTATATGATCCTAAAAATTCTGTAAGATGCGGGGAAGAAAACATGGTGCAGGAATCATTATTTGTCAGCTAGTAAGCAACAGTTAGTAGCAGTGGCTGGCAGAAAAGGTGTTTACTTTCACAAGGTGTTTCCTGTGTGATAAAGAAGTAAATGTTGACAGGAGTAAAATCATTGGATTATATAATCTGTGGATAAACTGTGGAAACAGACATGTTTCAAACTGAGAAACTGACATTTTAAAGCAGTGTTTCTCAATTCTGGTCCTGGAGTAATTTTTCCATTTTCTTTTATTTTATGTATGTATGTATGTATGTATGTATGTATGTGTATGTGTACATGTATGTAAAACCCAAGATCACGTTACAAAGTATGTAACACAAAGTAACAAAAAACTTTAAGAGTTAGAAAAAGAGGAGTAATATCATGTGAAGAGAAAGGTTTTCAGCTGAGTAAAACTGCCCCTCGCATTTTGGTGTTTATTTCACTCCTGTAACTCATCCAGTTCAACCGAGTCCAGCCTTGTTAGTGAACTGATGAGTTGAATCAGGTGAGCTGGGAGCAGGAAAACCAAAAATGTGTGTTAAATTATGGAGTAGTTTATCATTTTAAAGCCATGCTGCCTGCAACATGAATCATAGTTGCAAGTGAATTGGATAATTGACGGGCTTTCTCCTTCACTACAACCAATCCCACCCCACCCTACGTATGCTTCCTGAGTTTCTTTAAAATGCAAACTACGCATTCTTCCTGAGTTTCCTTAAAAGGCCAGAGCTAAGCAGCTAAGAACAATGTATGCAGAAGTCTGAAACAAGATACCAGCCAAAAGGTTTAAAATTGCAGTTTTGAAAATTAGAGATCTGTAAGGCTGTGGGTCTCAAAGTTAGGGTCCAGGATACATACCCTAGGGGTCCGTGAGTTTTTTGTTACTGTAGTAGAAATGTAAGCTACTATTATCAGATCTACGATTGAGTTCCAGTAGTTATTAGCCTATTTGACTGCGCACTTGAATTGAATGTGATCAATCCAAACCTCAATAAACAAGTAGCCTATAGATAATGTCAGCTTGGACCCTAGTGTGAGGAACTCTGGGGAAAGTTCATGAATAAAAAGCTCTATGTGTCATAAAAATAGCCAAAATGTTAATGCACATATGTTCACATGAGCCTAATGTTTGAATTTGGATATGATTCGTAAAATAAATCTGTGCTGAGAAGGTAAATAGTATTTATTTTACAGTTATAGAGGTCTCTGGCTGCAAAAGGCTTGAGAACTCCTGATCTAAGGTATCGTTTAATGGTTAATCCAGGTTCAGAAACATTCCAGAAACATTGCAAATTGGACCTTAAAATAAAACACATAGAAACCAAAGAAAATAAATCCCATTTGTCACTTTCATTTGTGTATATGTAGCTGTGAGTCTGCTAGATGTCATATATTTTTATATTTTGTGTCTTTCTGCAGACTTTTCTGGTGTGTAAGTGTGCAGTCACTCAGAGGAAGGTGCTCTGTGTGAGGGTTCAGGAGAGCAATGTGTGTGTTGCACAATATCCCATCCGGGAGGAAGACTCCAGTGAGTGTAACACCAAAACAGACACAAGCATACATATTCACGAGAACATACCACAGCACAGTAAAGCACATATGTTCATACCATGTAATGTTTTGAGATAGAACAAGCTTTAATTTATGTTTAAAGTGTGGAACTGGGGTCTTTCCGTTTACTGCTCGACACTGATCACAGCCAACATCTGTACCCTGACCAGTTTATTATATTTACCAAAGTCTGAAACCAAGGATGAAGTTCTTACCCTGACACAAACGCAGGCATAAGCACTTCAGAACAGACTAAGATTTCCTTTTTCAGTTTGTGTCAAACTATCCTGTTGTTGCTGAGAAATATTTTCTGATACTGGTGTTAAATATATCAATTAATCACAAATAATATGTATACAGATGAGTTTCTTTTTTCGGGTGATTCATACTGGATCATTTTTGCACACTTTAAACATAGACTTCAGCTATATTAATCATTCAGTGCCTGTAAAGCTCTGGAGAACATAATGAGTAATGTGTGGCCACTGATGGTGGCCACAGCTATTCCTCATCTGTTTTATGTATTTGCGATGTGCAGAGTCTAAAAGCTGCAGTGCGTCGTAGGAATTAAATGTTCCGAGATTATTAAATGATTAGTAATTGATTTTGTGATTTATAAAGTACTCCAATGTGCTTATTCATTAGTAAATAAAATAGCGTTCTCTTTTAAAAATTGTTTTTATAATGACCGCGGGATAAGCACTCTGTAGTCTGTTGTGCTGACGTGTGCTTCCGATTATACTGATTTATGGCACTAATTTGTTTTTGGGATACACTGTGTCACTGTTTCTCTGCAGCATTCTCTCTGGAGAGCTCAGCGCTGAGTTTTCCTGATTTGTGCAGATTAGTGGCCTTTTACTGCATTAGCAGGTACCACACACACAAACACACACACACACACACACACACACACACACTATTTCACTAGAAAAATATACCATGTTTTTTTTAAAACACAGGATAAAATCAGCAGATGATTTGACTTAACAGTCCAAGCTATTTAAAATGAGTTAGACAGCACTGTACTATTTAATGTTTAAACTGTCAGAAGATTTATATTGTGTGGATAGTTCTAAAATAATTACACAGTTATTGCACTGCGTTGTGGAAGAAAATAAGTGTGTGTGTTTCTGTTCTGGAGGGATGTGTTACCTTTCCCGCTTGAGCTTCCTGAAGCTATCGCACAGGCCACCAACCACACACAGCTAGAGAGCATCTCACACCTTGGCTTGGGTAAGACCATGACACACATATACACACACACACACACATACACACACACAGAGAGAGAGAGAGAGAGAGAGAGAGAGAGAGAGAACGAGAATAGAATAGAACAAGACAGAACCAAAATAGAATAGAATAACATATGATTGAACAGAATAGAAGAGAACAAAAATAAAATATGATATATATAAAAATAGAAAAAAAAAAACAGAATAGAAGCAAAAAATAATAAGTATATAGAATAAAATAGAACAATAATAGAACCAAACAGAGTAAAATACTGCATAGAATAGAAACAAGAACAGAACAGAATAAAAATGACAATAGAATAGAATTGAAAAGAATAAAAGAGAACAGAAATGAAAAAGAGTAGAATAGAACAGAAAACAAATAGAGCAACACAGAGCAAAAACAGAATATGGTTATATAGAATAGTACAAAATAGAACAGAACTGAGTAGAATAGATTGGAATAGAATCGAACAAAATAAAACTAAAAGAGAAGAGAAGTGAATAAAATATGATTATGAATAGAATAGACTCAGGTGGAATAGGACATGGTTGTGTAGAACAGAACAGAAAGAAACGAACAGAACAGAGCAGTACATGCTTGAAGAGAATAGAACAGAATGTGATGTGTTGGTTTTCTCAGAGTAAGCACTTATCACTGTCTCCATTATAAACAATCTGATATTTTTACTCTTCTCAGAGTTCTGGAGTTCTCAGGCCTCCCCTGGCCCCCCTAACGGCCCTCCCACCGTGTCTGTGAACTGGTCCTCCAGGCCACGATCGCCATGTTTCATCAACCCCCTCTTCCTACAGCCTTCCCAGGCAAGTCGAGGGGCTTCACACAAACGCCACAGGTTGAAACGCAGTCTGCGAGTCCGCGTGTCCACGGAGTCATCGTTCTGCCTGACCCCTGGAGACTCAGAGTGGAACCAGGGCGACACGGATGTGCTGCGGAGCAGCGAGAGGACGACACGGAGGGCAGGCGGCCTGAGCGTGCTTAGAAGAACTGCTGCTCTGGCACCTACCTCGGAAGAAGAGGATGAGCAGATGCTGGGAGAGGTGCCTCCAGTGAGTGTGTATGTGTGAACGCATGCATGTGTAGATACGTGAGTGTTTTTGCGGTAGTGGGGGTGGCTGTGGATCTGTAAACATGATCTTTGCTTGTTTCACCTCCTCCTACAGAAAACGATTATATATTTCAACATTATAAAACAGGGTAAAATTCTCAGGATATGTAGGTTTTTTTTACACCTCAGGAAAAAAACAGACAATTAAAGACCAACTGCATATATATATATATATATATATATATGTGTGTGTGTGTGTGTGTGTGTGTGTGTGTGTGTGTGTAGATATTGCAATGATACACATTTGTCTATAGAATTTAGTTATCCAGGTCACTTTTTGTCTAGTAGTAGTAAATCAAGGACTAATGACTTCTCAAGTATTAAACTTGTGTTATGAATTTTGAATTAGGAATGCATCAAACCAATTTCTTTCAATATAACACTGATATTAAGGCTCTGAGTAGTGACCAAGAACTGATGCTAGATACTGGCATCCTCTGAGTAATCGAATTTGTTCTTGAAACCTCACAGATTTGATGATGGCGTGATTTGATTATGTGCATGATCCTGATGATGAATGTCATATCATTCAACATCACATGTATCCACAACATAAAATACATCAAGGGATGAGATTAGAAAATTCGTCTGATCTGAGCCAAGACCAGACCAGCCAATATCGTCCCTGAATTTCAAGATACTTGCAGAGTCCAGTCACTTTTATTTACCCAGTCAAAATTTTTAAAGATTTTACACCAAGTTCAGTCACTATAACGTTCAGTACTGTTAGATTGCTCATTTGATGTGTGCCATTTCAGACATCAGCCCCACAGCCAGAAAAGGCAGAGCTTAAGGACATACCACAGGATGAGGGGCTCTGTTTGGCATTGGAGCGACGTCATGCTCCGTCTCTCGCCGAACTGGACAGCAACAGTTCCTTCAGCAGCCTAGAAGAGGAGGAGTCGCAGCCGGACTCAGCCCTGCAGTGGCCTCCCCTCACACGGGGCACCCGTTTCCCCGTCGCCAACCCTGCCTCCACCCTACGCCGCATGAGTGCTGCATTTGTGTGTGTTTTTGCTCCCGAGCGGCGTGTAGCCCGGCTGGTTGACGAGCTGTCCCGAGACAGGCGCTCTGCATTCGGATCACTGGTCCAGGATTTCTTACTAAAGCAGAAGGAAGAAATGAAGGTACCGAGTTGGAGCTCAGCCGTGGAGCTGCTTCAGGGATTGAGGAGGTTCCTTTCCCAGGCCAAGAGTCTGCTTCTGGAGGCTGGAGAACTGGAACCTCCCATAGAGACCCTGGTGCCTGAGAATGAGAAAGGTTTGGTAATGGTGTTTATACACCTCCTTATTCTTTTGGAAGCTAAATGGTTAGAAGGCGTTGATTAATTTTCTATAAAAGCATGACAATAATAGTGCTGGCTGCTAGGCATATCACAGGTTTATATGAAAATGCTCATTCTAATATGTTTCTATAGTAACAACTAAAACAAAGACTTGAAATGACTAACTAAGCATTGATATGAAGAAGCTTTCTGTGAGGTAACATTTATTTAGGATTTTTTAAAGGAGTCTCCAGTGTCAGCTGTTTGTCTATGTTCTCTGCCACTGGAAAGTCTTCAGGACAAAGGGCTTCGTGGTTTGCGGAGTCTCTGTAACATGACAAGCTGCATTTTTTCTTATTAATTACAAGAGAGAAAAAAAGAGAAGCTGAAACGACTGTTTATCACTGCTGTAACGTAAGTGATAACAGGAATTAACTTGGATTTGTGGATGCTCCACGATATTAAATGTAACAATGGATTAAAAAGTATGATATGTTAGAAAATAATCAACTTTGGGGTGGTAGCAGTAAATCCGCTTCATGTCAGGCCATGTCACACCACCCAGTCATTGAATTATTTCCTATAAAAGCACACCTTGTTGGGTTTTATTCCTTACGTATGACCTTAATAGAGAAATCCTGATGTCTTGAAAATGTGTATTGAATACATGGGTTATTATATCACTATACCAAATCACATTCAGAAATGAAGCAAGAGAACAAGAGATAAACATTGGTGAGATACTGTTTGTGTGTGTGTGTGTGTGTTTGTGTGCCTGTATATTCATAAGTGTCTGTAAGAGAGAAAAAAAGAAAAAAAAATGCACATGCTAGGCAGAGAATATCAGAAATATGGCCTCATCTCTGAGTGTCGGAAGCCGAGGTGCTTGGTGTTGCATTAGCAGGACTGTGTTGGTGGGTGTATTTGCATTTTATGCTTCCAATTTATCATAACCACATATCATAATCCCACGCACATTCTTCAGTAGAGCGGACTGTGTGTGTGAGGTGAGAATTAGAGGAGACATAAGGAGCTGCAGAATATAGTTTGCTCTGTGCTCGGATGCTAATGATGTTAAGGTGCTTCTGTGATTGGTTGTATCCTCATGAAATGACAGCATGACTGATATAATGCCTTCAAGCCTGACGCATATGTTTTATACAAAGGAGAATTTTGGAGTGTTTGTGAGTCTGGAATTTAACACTTACAGCTTGAGTAAGAATGTAGCGTGCTAATGTGGAGCAATAAAAAAACTGTAGCTAAACAGATGGAGAATTAATTAGTGCAGATTTACATCATACTATAAGACCTATTTACATTGTAAACCCTCTTAAGGCATTTAAAACTAAATAGTGTGATTTAAACTAGTATCAAGGGGCTTTAGTGCCTGTAATAAGAGAATAAGAAGCATATTTGCCTCACTGGAGGGAGTTTCCCCCTGCAAAATTCTAGGTGGAGATTATTATAATGAATGATATATTTCTCTTCGTGGCTGATACTAATTACTTTCTTACTGCATGCATTTAACAGCCTCAAAAATCTGGTGCCATTACTGGCATGAACTATAAATTCGAAAGAAGGCTGATTTCAATTACTAATTACCTTGTGTGGAACAAAATCATTTTTGCAAACATTTTGCCTACTTTGAATTTATTGAAATAAAATCTAAATAATTTAGAGGCCAATTCCAAAAGAAGCTTTGGCTGCTGTTCATTTTCTGTCTTCAGATTGTTTTCAGTGTACTGAGGCCTGTCATTCTTCTCTGCTGTACTGTCTGTAGTGCTGAGATCACTTCCACACAGCCTACATTCAGCTCCCAAATGACCAGAATACAAAATGAAGCATGGATTTTTAGCATTGCAAAGGGATTTACTACAATAGGTGCAACTCATATTCATTTAATCCCACCATCTAAACAGAAAGTAGACACACTCCTGAAACATTCTTGTTGTGTGTGGCAAAATATCCCAGATCTGCCTGTTTGCTGACATAAGAACATGACAAAAAGGAGCTTATACTGCTACAGCCATTTGTTAATCCAGAAAGGTGCATCTATGTTCATTTGCACACAAGTAGGAATGAGCAGAAATGTGTAGATCACCCTGTAAATTGGCCACACCACCAAGACTAAAGTCACTAAAACTGGTTCTTTTCATAAATATGGCTTTTTTTTGTGTGTAAACTTGAAAACAGGGTCAACACCCAAATGGTTATTTATAGGTGAATGACTTCCTAATAGAATTAGTAGTATTAGTAATGAAATGGTACAGCCTGGCTCATATTGGCCAAGGTGTAACAGCATCTATGCCAAATGCAGTGCTTCTGTGTTAAATTAGGAACAATTTTAGATCCAGCGTGTGTTTTGTTCTTAGCAGATGTCATAAACCGTTCATTTGGTAACATTTTGATTTTCCTGTGATTTTAAATTTAAAATCAAATCAAACCCCCACACGGACTTGAATAACCCTCTGCTTTATTTATTGCCCCCAACCCCCACCCCCTACCCCACCTGCAACGCAGAGTTGGCTTTGGAGAAGGCTTTGTTCGGTTGTGTACTGAAACCACTGAAAGTTCAGCTGGGCCAGGTGCTGCTCTCGCTCCACACACAGGACGGCACTCTCCAGAGATTCACTAACAGCCTGCAGGCCTGTCAGGAGGGGGCGCTACAGCGCCTGGGTGTACGCGTGGCAGTCCTGGATGCTCAAGGTGTGGAGAGAGCAAAGAAAAAGCTCAATCTAATGCAGAGAAGCCACTCACCCATAGACAAAGTGCTGCTTCTGCTACAGGTGTGCAAGAGTGTGTACAAGGCCATGGGAGCACAACCTGGTGAGTGATTTTGTTAAAGGGGGTTTAGAAATTCTGAGATAATACCCGCAATTTTAGCTTTTAAAGATGATCTGCAATTATAAGTGAGAAGACATTTTGTCATTTTTGGCAAAGTTTGCCCATTCTGATTCCAGTAAAAGGAAGAAAAAGCAAATGATATGGATCACCAACATCCAACCAGCTTGCCCTTGGAGGGAACATTGTAGAGGATGTGTATTTATTTAAATTCAAAAGAGCTAGCTTCAGCTGTCTTCAACCTCCTCCAAAATCTCCGACTATACTCTTAATATGAAAAGCATTAAGTAAAAATATTACAACAATTTGCTTGGTGTAATTACAGGAAAACCACTGAGTGGTCATTTATCTTTGTAGTTGATACCAACCTGTGTTTAATTTCCTGGTGTGTAGAACAGGAATTCAGCTCGGAGGATTTCCTGCCTGCTCTGTCCTATGTGGTGGTTCAGTGTAACATCCCACAACTGCTGCTGGAGACGGAGTACATGATGGAGCTGCTGGAGTCCTCTTGGCTGTCAGGAGAAGGTAAGAGCCTGCAGCAAGTCTGACAGTAACACCGGAAAGCAAATGATTAGGGTTTAGGAAAATGTAGAAATATGACAGAGAGTGAAATTCAGTGAACAGTAATCTGTGTGCACAAGCCAGCTCATATATGATGTCAAGAATATCTGGATTTTTGTTTGAATTTTTGAATATTCAGTCTTAGTTTGATTTTTTTTTTAATGGTCAAATGTTTGGATTTTGAATTATATCAACCACAAGCTTCTCAAATGCTGTAGCATGAAACAAAGCTTGGATTGATAAAAGAAAAAAAATAATAAACTGAAAATTAGACATTTAGACATTTCAACTTAGAAAATGAAAATGATTATTATGGGGTCAGTGCATACTGTTTATATTTAAAATGGACTTAGTTTTAAATATAAAACTACAGTGGTCATGTAGCTTGCAGTGGATAGATAGAGGAATGTCTTTACATTCCACAGAAAATAAGGGAAAACTCTGAGAAGTGAAGATACATATTAAGCATCAGACAGTGACAAACTACATCATGCATCAGTATTATTGCCTCTTAATGTGAAATATTTTATTTTGTCATTTAGGCCGGCTGTATTTCCAAATTTACATATGTCCACTAATGAATACTAATAAAAAGGCTGGGTTATGGTTATGAATATTTATGACTGATGTGTGGTCCTAGTGAAAAAAAATGGGCTGTAATTTATTACAGGCAAAAAATCATGTGTATTTCATGACCTGAAGCAGATTGGTACCATATCGGGACCATGTTGTATTTCATGGTCATTTATTGGCAGTTGAATACAGAGGTTTTGTGTATGTTTCATTACTTTTAACTGGAGAAGAATAAAATAACTATATTTTGTAATAAAATGAATAGCTCATTTGCATGACATTTGTGTAATAACATAGAAGATGTATTTAAGATGACTTAGGACAGGCTATAATTAAGTTTAGATAGAATATAAATTGATTTAGAACTGTGCTAAAGTCTTTGACCAGATCTACTTTAGATATGTCTTGATGTAAGAAATTAATACACACCTGAATGTCAGCAGAGTTCCTGTGTAAAGTCACATGAATATTCGCTTTTAGGAGGGTACTACTTGACGAGCATCTATGCCAGCCTGTGCCTAATCCAGAGCCAGCCTGGTACCCCGTGTCCTGGTGGTTTAACCAATGAGGCCCAGGAGTATCTGAGAGAATGGAGCAAGAGAAGATCCCAGGAGGCCAAACTCCATAAAGAGAGCCAGCAGAATCAGGTTTAAAAATACACATGCACACATTTTACAAGTGGTGTTCTGACGCAGGTTAAAACAAATAGTAATTATATGCATTTTTATTTGATCCCTGAGCTCTTGTGCAGGTCCAGCCATTCATCACACACGACATACAACTTACATCATTCCTATTTACAGCATCATTCTTATTCACAGCATCGTTTTTATTCACAGCATCGTTTTTATTCACTGCGCACTTCTAGCAGCTGTCAGTGTGCTCTGTACAACACCACAGTCTGATTAACCCTGAGCACTTTGTGTTTTCAGTCAGATGGATATCTGATTCTGTCCCCATTTCTGTGCTGTTCTGACTTTTAGTTACTGCTGTGCTTCTCCAGCCCTCATCTCATACCACCCCCGCATCTCTGCTCCTTTCAGCAACACACACACTGAACCCGCTTCCTGACAGTAACCCAAACAGTCGATACCAGCATGAATTATGATTAACTATGGAAAACCTACAGGAGGCAAAACACTCCAACATTGCAGTAAATAACGTAAGAGGCTTAGGAGTAAACATAACTTCACACACACGCACACACACACACACACACACACAAACATATAGTATCCTTATGACATAATCATTAATGTAGTTCATTAATGCTATGCCTACACCTAAATCTATCCCTAACCTTAACCTCTGTAACCAAAATATAATTTTATTTAGTTGTTTTTTTTTTTTTTAATAAAACCTGCAATTGTTTACCCCGATTTTTCTTCCTAAATTAGTTACCTGCCAATTTCTTCCCACCAACCAACTTTCCTCTGTCATGTGACAGCTACCAACTGGGGAGGGTGAAGGCTAACACATGCTTCCTCCAAGATACTCCTCCAAGTCAGCCAAATGCATCTTTTCGAACTTCTGCTCATGCTGTGTCACAGGGCAGTGTAACACTCAGAGAAAAGTTCTGCCCTCTTCAGCATACACGAGCTCACAGATGCCCATGATTGATTCAACAGGAGAGAGACTGTGCCATCTCGTTTGCTCCCGTGGCTCCCGGCCACAGATGGCTGTGGCGTCTTCGGGATACAAACTCATGATCTCCTGATGATACAAGCTGCAGGGTTTTTTTTTGCAGAAAAGCAGTTGTCCTTCTGGTGATCTGCACTTTCAGATATTCTTGTCCATGAAGGGACGTTTGTTCCCCATCACGATATGAAAACATGCCCACACACAAGCACACTCACACATACACACTGGGAACTTTACTGAGCTTTACTGTTACTCGGATGTTAATATTACTCAGTAATGTCATTTAGAGCATTGTCACATGCCCAAGTATAAAAGGGTGTGCACATTTATGCAACCAGGTTATTGTAAGTATTTTCTTAATTCAGTTTCTTACATTAAAAGTGGAAAAAGATCTGGCATGAGTTATCTTGATTTCGTTTTTTACACCACAAATCTCTGCCATTTTAACAGGGGGGTGTAGACTTTTTACGTCCACAGTATATCTTGGGTAATATTAGTGATAATAAATCTATGAGAGATGTAATATGGTAACCATGGTATAATCACAGTTTGCAAACCATGCTTTGTTGTGCCAAAAAAACATGGGTAAATGTCATAAGCTTGAGTCTTAGTCACCATCCTGTGTGTGTGTGTGTGTGTGTGTGTGTGTGTATAGAGGTTTGTGCGTATTCTTTTCCAGAACACTGAGTGTTGCGCAGCCCGTACTCTCCACTGGAAAGCAGGCGAGAGCGTGGAAGTGTTAACCCGAACCTGCGCAGAGGTGTTTGCCATAAACGAGCCACAGCATTATTGTCTGTTCTGGAGGAACGGAGGGGAGATGCATCCTGTTCCTCTACACACACAGCCTCACGAGCTGGGTGCCCCCACCCTATCCTACCTCCGCAAAGATCATGACTTCAGCAAGATGCGCAGGCTGACCAGAGGTGGCGCTGTGGATCTCGAGGAGTCTGCATGTGAGGAATAAGAACTGACTGTACTTTGCTGGGCCTGTTTTCCACAGTGATGTAGTATGAGGGACTATGAAGAAAGTGTGTGAGTCTCTGTGTGTGTGTTTGTGTGTGTGTGTGTGTGTGTGTGTGTGTGTGTGTGTGTGTGTGTGTGTGTGTGTGAGACTATTTATTTCAGGCCTGGAAAGAACTGATGACCAGTTAGGTTGCGCATCAGTACGCCACTGAAGAAATAGAAAGCTCATGCACTGAAAGGTGAAAGTTAGACTAATGGAGAAAGATACTTGGTAATAATGCTTAAAGCAATAGTTGCCAGTAAAGGGTACAAAAACTAGCCTATAGCCTACTTTTAAATTACCTGCTATACAGAATATAAATACTGTATGTGTAGTTCTGTTGTCTTTAGAGTGGTTGCCAAGATTCTCTGCTGAATTTCAATACCAAAGTGTTGAACATGATTCCTTTATACAGCATCTTTTTTAACAGGTGGATGAATAAATAAGTATATATATATATATATATATATATATGTATATTTTGTACATTTACATGTACGCATCTGAGATGCCCGAAGTGTCAGTATTCTGTAGAGTCAGTAAAAAAAATTAGGCTCTTTCAGCTGTATTGTAGTGCTTTAATATATGTGTAGGAGAAAACAAAGCATTTCCGGTCTTGTAAATAGATATAGTTCCAGTGTTTTGAGGTTGTCTTTGGTATCTTTTTAAACAGTAAACAGAAAATTGTACTGTAATTTATTTTTAGCACCTTGATTTTGCTCAGTACTGACCGAATGAAACAATGTCAACCTAACAGACTTGGGTAAATTTGGTAAATTGCATTGACCTAGTAATTGTATTTGAATTGTGTAAATAATCTCTAAGATTGTACTGCTGAATTTTTGTCATAGTGAATTTTCCAGTCATTCCTTCTAAGATGTGGCTGGACTGTGCAGCTGTACTGTGTTGCATTCGCTGAATGTGCTTTAATGGTAACACCCCATGGTGCTTTAAGTGATCGCATAAACATGCTAAATGGATTGACTGGGTTTTGCTGTGTGAACTGACCGTCTTATCCTGTTTTACTGGATCTCATGCAGACGCTGAACTTTGTAACACTTTATTGCCATGGTGTATTGTATGAACTTATTCTACTTGAGTGTTCATTTAATTTTAGTGAGGAGAATTTCAACAATCAGTACAAATTGACTTTATATTTGGAATGATGTGTTTGAAATATGTGATCTCTGCATGCAGCCAGTTGTAATGAGGTGCCGCCAATGTCATATGCGCATGTTTGAATTGCTAAAGTGCAAATCTTAGTTTTTTTCCTCATTGCACTGGTATGACTGTGTTGTATTTTTCTTCAGTAACAAAGAATATTAAATCTTTGTGGATGCTAAGAGTTAAAGACCTGTTTTATTTTCTTATGTTCCAGACCACCTGGACGGCTTGTGAAGATGTAGAGGAGCTTAGTACAGCCGTATTGCGTACAGAGACAGACACTGGTGTATTTTCAGTAGCTGTGTATCATTCTCTAAACTTGAGTGTCACCTTAGTGGAGAATGATGGTAGCAGGCTGGAGTGTAATGCAGTCGTACAGAACAACAGGTGCATTAAACATGCTAAAGCTTGGAGTTAATAGTGTCTTGGCAAAACTAAAGCTGGACACAGCTGAGCAAGTGTGTAATAAATGTTATAGTACATCTGCCCAAGTGAGTGGCTGGGCATTAATGAGCTCTTATGGGCATTTAAGAGCACATTGAAGCTGTGACATGATATAAGACCATGCAAACTGGCTGCAGTGGCCGAGGCAGAAGCCCTAGGCTTGAGATCAATGCCTCCAACCATGCCTCCAGAGCATGATTCACATTTGTGAGTGGGAACACAGCCTATATGCAGACTTTTTGTGTTGGATATTTGCAGCAACAACTTTAATAGTAAAACTGGGAATGCTGCACCTCAGACCATTTCATTGTTGCATGTCAGCCATGCACATTAAAAGTAGTGACATGAATGTGTGCGCATGCCCAGAAGTGTTCGTCTAGTGGACGTTTTCTCCTTTGATGAATACTCCCTGCAAAAAGGGAAATAGCAACGCCAGAAGCCACCCAATACGGCTTGGTTAAAAGAAGGAAAAAACCAGACTTGTCGTCAGCACATCAGTGTCTTTGAAATGAAGACTGTGTCTAGTGCTGCAACATTTTCAGGAACACCTGAGGGGGTTGCATCATAAAGGAGCTGCTTGTAATTTTTAAAGCCTTCTGCTGAACAGTCTTTCCCTCCCACCAAACAACCCCACCCACTCTGTTGAAAATGCCCGTTAAGGAATAAGGAGGGGAACTGAGCGACTACGTTCAGGCTGAGTGCAGAGTTAATTTCTAACTTTGAAACAATTAGCGTAAAGGAGTAAAAGAAAAAAGAAAATGATTACAGGAGGCATAAAACTATAGTAACTCAGCCATCAGTTTGAACAAAATTATATTGGACTCATTTTTCTATTCTTAATTACAAATACGAAACTTTTTTTAACATCTTACGCTCCAATGCAATATTATTAGGCTAATATTACATACAATATTACAATAATAGCGAGGTGTGGAAGGGTGGAAACATCATGGTTGCTTGGAGTCTAATAAGTTCAGTTTGGATGCACCATTTCATAGACATGAATCTGCATGTTTCACTAAATTCATATTTCCTCAGCTTTCTATTATCTGTGTGAATGAATTGGTGTATTTATGTGTCAGTATAGTTCTTGAGTATGAATGTATTTATGTTTTCGTGTAAGTGCTGTTTCATTTTGTTCCTCCGCCGAGCTTGTCGAGCACTTTCAGGCCTTTTTCCTCATACTCAGCTCTCGACAACCAGAAAGACTCTTTATCTTTCATGATGTTGGCCAGCACGGCTCCGCCCATAAACACCATGTGCTTACGGCGAGGGGGGTCCTCGATGCGGATCTTAAACTTCTGCAGGAAGAGAAGGAGAGAAAGCGATGAGTGAGTAAGACAACGAGTGTTGTGGGGTTTGATTATGTAGCCTGAAGGTGGGTGGAATATTCTTGCATAAGCAACTTTTTTCGCTTTAATAATGATGTGTGCTTTAAATAGCTTCCTAGGATTTGCCATGTTCTCCTGAAGTGCGTATCAGTTGCTGTTACACTGTGATTCCTTCGTGGCCTTGACACACAGTTAAATGCATGTGATCTCTCAATGATTATAGATCATATTACAGTTTTACCATGTAAGCAAATCTTTTTTTGATTACCTAGATGTAGTACTACAGTGGTTGAGCAGGACATAGCCCATACTCTAACTTTTAAACCCGTAGGATCATTTATGAAACTCCTTGTTCAGGAGCTTTAATAATAAAACAGTGTTAGCATACTGAGAGCTTTTCTGTGTCTCCTTTCAGCACTCTTTCTAGGTACAGCTGCTTAATCTCTCTTTCCAGGCGGGAGGGCAGCCCAGGATACATGGTACTCCCTCCAGACAGCACGATGTGCTTGTACAAATCCGCCCTGCAGAGGAACAGTATTAAACATGAATACAGTACTGCACGAAAATAAACCTAAGGGTCAAACAAGAAAAGGGTTTCAAAACAGCAGTAAATGTCATGTGAATTAATTGCATGTCTTATAACTGCATACTATAAATTGGGTTGTTTATAATGCAATTTGTATTATAATAAGAAATAAAAATTATGTTTAAAATGGGATTAGCAGAAATTTAGAGTTGTTTGTGTTGAAAGCTTTACATTTTGCTGTCATAGTTACAATTTTTAAAGAGTAAAACGTATCTTGGATTTCAACAGAATGTGAATTTCAAGATTGTTTTCCATTTATCCACGGTATGAAAGTGCAAATCTTGTTTTCTTTGACCCGAGACACCCATATTGCTTGTTCCTGTACTAAAAACAGAATTTTTTTTCACCCAATGTCTTAAGACCTTTAGAAAAAATGTGTGAAAAAATGAAAAAAAAAGACCTTTTAGAAAAAAAATGTGTTCTCTGTGAACAAAGGAAGAGCCTACTGCTAGACGACAGCTGTATATCTGACCTGATGTCAATGTCAGCAGCCTGGATGGTGTTGAAGAGAAGCTCGGCCACCCCGACTCCCTCTATGTTGATGAGATGCGGCTGGAAAAGTGCCTCTGGAGCCCCAAATCTTTCTCCACCAACCTTTATGTTGCGCCCATCTGGCAGCTAAACCAAAGCAATCAGTATTAGACTTTGCACTTTTACATCTCACATGTACATATCTCATACAGCATTACGTACCAGATATAGTTTAGTGTTATACTTTTGCATATGCAAAAATTTCAGAACATAACATATTTGGGTGTCCCTGTGCTTTACCGTGTACGACTCCACCAAAAAAGTCGTCTCATTGGACAGTTTCTGCTCCTGTTCTATGTTGTAACCCACAAAGCACAGTTTCTCCTTCATCAAACGAACCGTCTCAAAGTCTGCTGTTTGGTTGAAGGCGTAGCCTCTCAGCAGCAACAACTGGCCATTTGGAACGAAAAAGATCAACACACAACACCATCCACTAAGGCGTTTGGATAAATTCAGCCAAAAATACTATAGCTTGTAATTATTATATGTCTCAAACGGATCATACTTGGCTTCTGAGAGCTCGTCATGTCATGTTCTGATGTTGCTGTGATTTGGGTGCATGGAGTTTTCAAGTTCAAAGAAAGCAGACAGTTAGGGAACACAGCACACCTTGATGAGGTAGCGTGTGATGTCACGTCCTGCAATGTCGAGTCTGCGTGTCAGGTGGGGAAGGGAGAAACCCTCGTACACAGGACAGATATGAGTCACACCATCACCTGAGTCCACCACCACACCTGTCAGGAGACCTGAAACACATGAGCACAGGTTAGCAGTTAAATCTCATACATGCACATTATTGAACTTTCGATATTTAACTAGCTTATTTAACTAGCTTAATTAGTGTTACAGTTTGCCTTCAGGTTCTAGGATAAAATTTTGATAAGAAATCCTTTCCTTCATCACCATGAAAAAAGACTTGACATCTGACCCTGACTCACCCTGTGCGTAGAGCGTCAGCACAGCCTGGATGGCGATGTAGATGCCGTGGAACTTGTAGGTCTCAAACATGACCTCTGCAATCTTCTGCCGGTTCTTCAGTGGGTTCAGAGGTGGCTCAGTCAACAGCACTTTACAGTTAGACGGATTGATATTCAGTCGATCTGGTCCAAAAGTGTGATCCCACAGGTGGAGCATGTCATCCCAGTTACGTACCATCCCGTTCTCCATAGGATACGAGACTTCCAGCATGGAGCGGCATTCACTCGCCTCATCTGCCACCATCAGGTCCTACAGGTGGGGTAATGGAGTTCATATATAGATTATATTATATTTAATGTCATCTAAAACCTGTTTTTTTTTAACAATAGAAAAAATTAATTACATGAAAATTGCTTATACCTTTATTTTCATTTACAAAATTCACATTCTACTGTAACCACTCTTTACATCCATGGTAAGCAGAAAAGCAGGTCAGAATGCACAACATGCAGTGCAAATGGTGGAACCTTGAGGTGTATGGGTACAACAGCAGAAAACCTCATCAGTTTCTGTCAGCCAAGAACAGGAGGCTCTAGTCTGAGGCTACAGTGGGCATAGGCTCACCAAAACTGGACAGCTGGGGAAAAAAACATGTAATGTTTTTCCAATCTTCAACTGTCCAGTTTCAGTGAGCCTGTGCACACTGTAGCCTCAGCTTCCTGTTCTTGGCTGACAGGAGCAGAACCCAATGAGCCCAACCACCTCAGGGTTGTGAGTTCTGAGATGTTTTTCTGCTCACCGTGGTTGTAAAGAGTGGTTATTATTGCACATTATCGTGCTCTTCATATTATTTTTTTTAAATATTGCACCAAGAACTCAAAGAATAACACTACAACATTACATAATAAAGTATCTCAGTGATGATGTTTATGTGGTTTAATCATTTTTGACCAAAATGCTAAACAGATTCTTACAATACTGAGGTTATGTCATGAATCAATAATCTATCTAGCATTTTTTACTTTGATCAGAATGCACATGCCAATTAACTCCCCCAAAAGGTTTTAATCATGTTTAATAAAGGGACTTTAAATCATAATAAATGCTGGCACTGCTTTGTTTTAGTACATGAGACATTTGTGTCTCCTGTTTGACTGAACCACTGTTAGCTATACAGTATAATGGTTTTAAAAATAAAAGTACAAGGGTTCAGTGTATTGTTTCTATGTCTAAGACACAAAGGTTAAGAAGAGGTTATGGTGTAACGTCATGTCATGTGTTTTAATTTAATAATGCTGATATGATATGTGATGTGATTCATTTTGAGATAGGAAATCTCTCCTGAGGAAGGTCTTTATAATAAAGCATTGCTCTACTGAATTTTACCAGACTGCGAGTCTTACCTTGATCACAATATTCCCCACTTTAGTGTCTGAGCGTATGACAGGACGTCCTACAAGTGCTGGGAAGATGTGTTCTGGGAAATTGGACCCAGCGAAACCACACTTGACAAACTACAAAATCGTAAAAACAATAAGGGGAAACATTATGTTACAACACTGTAAAAAAATAAATAAATAAAAATTACACCCATATTTCATGCAGTAGTGGTAATGGAACTGAAATCTTTTCAAGCAGAAGTACTGTTTAAGAAGGCGTCCAAGTATTCATACAGAAAGTACAGCTCAAGCAGTGCATCCTAGCAGTTACCTTTCAGCAAATGAGAAATATATGCAACCTAGAATCATATACCATTGGAAAGGAAGCCATACGTCTAACAGTGAAAAAACTATAAATATCCTCATCACTATGCACTGCAGGGTCATGCAGAAGGCAGATTATATTACCCTGCATCTTCATTTTGAGAGAAATCTCGGTTAAAGCCTCAACACAACACTTTTACAGCATTCCTTTCTTGTCAGTATGACTTTTTCAGTGCTGGCTTCTTTCCTTCACTCTATAGTTGTGACATAAGTCAGAAGTGTACTGACTTGCCTTGGTGGGGAAAAGCACATTCCTCAGCCCACAGATTGGGCAAAAAAAAAAAATACAGCAGTAACAAAACAGACAAAAAATTCAAGTGCAAAAATAATGCAGAGCGGCTGTTTTCCAAAGAAAATGGACTTTTAAATACTAACAGAGTTAGATGAGTTCTAGCATGTGGAAGAATTGTAGTCAACTGGAAATCAGCATATATATATATATATATATATATATATATATATATATATATATATACCCTAAATCATCATAGTTTTGCTGTTTCTCAAAATAAAGAAGATTGCCAGAGAGCCCTCAATGGTACATCTTTGTAACTCTGATTAAAGGATCTACTGGAGCATGTTCATGGGGAATGTAGAGCACATTTAAGGTACTAATATGGATCTTTACTGCTGTATCTCTGCGGGTACCCTTACATTTGTACATTGGGGAGAAAAATGTACTTGTGTGGTATCTTTAATTCTTATTTTAAGAACCTTTAGTCATTTCTTTAAATGTCAGCAACTGTGCACTAATTAAAGAATTGCATATTTAATTGTCTGCAGTGTTGACATTTTTTCCTCCATTTTTAGCAGGGTGGGTATTTGGTATTTGTTCTAAAAAGTACTGTGCATAATAGTGCGTAATATTTTACCGCTAATATGTGAAAATGGCTCAAATATTTGTTAAAAAGAAATCCACCGGCGCCGCCGGTTACCATGGTTACAGGGACGTGGCATTAATGAGACTTCCGCATGTGCCAGAACTTCCTGATTTTTTGGCCAATCACAGCGCTCTCTTTTTCTGCACCACCTTTTAAGGCCATGCGGGTGTCCAAACCACAAGTTCCTCACTGAGCAAGTCCAGACAGATCAGCAAAGGTGAAGGCAGTAACGCCCTGTGCATACTGCAATGCAATATATTCAGTGCAAAAGAGTGTATACAATTTATAAATCCTAAATAAAAAAAAAAGTGGAGCTGAAATATTAATGAGTTGGTAAGCATCATGTAAAAAAAAAAACTACATGGAAAATATGTATGTGTATATTTACTTGTGTAACATAAAGGAACAGACGTATGTATATATAAGATGAGTATGTTTTAAGTAAGTTCTTTCCCGACAACAGGTGAAGGAGTCTTACCCCTGTGCCATTATCACAGACGACCACTTTTCTCCCTGCGCTGTCCATCCTCCCCCTGGATCAGGGCAGATTCCAGCCTACAGCAGTGCAAGTCTTACTCCTGGAGCTGGAACTGTGTAAATAACTGCAAATGACACAATGTGAGAGAGGAACTTCTTGTCCAAATGCGTTACTTCTCTAGAGAGCTGTAGAGATGTGAGCTATGGGCAGGATAAAGGACAGCAGTCACTCCCACTGACATCCCTCCCAGCCTGCTCTCACTCACCCAGGAGAAGGAGAGAACAGTCTTTCACACCTTAAAACTATGCACAAATTTTTTTGTTTTCACATCTAGTTTTGCTGTTGTCTTAGTGAAAATACCATGGTGTGAATTTAAGATTTCATATCCACTGGCTGAGTGAGGAATGGAGCAATATAGTCTTTTGATTACATGCTTGTTGATACTGATTAGCATGGTAACACAGTTTAGGCCATAAGCGATATATTATTTATTATACACTATCCTTCTCATGTCTCACTTTTTTTTTTATTAAACAGGTTGTACAGAATGTATCCAAACAAAATTTGTGAAAACTGCTCCACATAGTTTATGCAAAATGTTTTTAACCTTGTGTTCTCTCTAGAGAAAGTTCGGAAATAAAATCTTTCATGCTTCCATTAATAAACTTTTGTGCCTAAATTGGTCAGTTAAAAAGAAAATCTATACTGCATTCACATAGGTTGTAGGTTTTATTTTTAAATACAAAATGACTGCAAGAAAAGTTTGAGAACCCTGCTTTAAAGACTCTCCAGCTAGCAAAACAGCTAGCTTGATTTTTTTTTTTTTTTTTGTAGCTTTAGCTAGTTCATATTTAAACATTGTAGTCTATACCTCAAACACTCATTTAGCTGGGATAAAGTGGAATAAAATGGGATAGAAATACACAGATCAGCCATAACATTAAAACCGCCAATAGGTGACCCCTGGCCACCGCCGAACGTACCTACAATGGGCACGTGAGCATCAGAACTGTACCAATGGAAGAAGGTGGCCTGGTCTGATGAATCATGTTTTGTTCTACATCATGCGGACAGCTAGAGATGGCAAAAGCATCCACTATGGGCAGAAGGCAAGCCGGCGTAGGCAGTGTAATGCAATGTTCTGCTGGGAAACTTTGGGTCCTGGCATTCATGTGGATGTTACTTTGACACATACCACCTACCTAAACATTGTTTCAGACCAAGTACACCCCTTCATGGCAGCGGTATTCCCTAATGGCAGTGGCCTCTTTCAGCAGGATAATGCACCCTGCCACACTGCAAAAATTGTTCAGGAATGGTTCGAGGAAAATGATGAAGAGTTCAAGGTGTTGATTTGGCCTCCAAATTCCCCAGATCTCAATCTGATCGAGCTTCTGTGGGGTGTGCTGGACAAACAAGTCCAATCCATGGAGGCACCGCCTAGCAACTTACAGGACTTAAAGGACCTGCTGCTAATGTCTTGGTGCCAGATACCACAGCACACCTTCAGGGATCTAGTGGAGTCCATGCCTCGACGAGTCAGAGCTGTTTTGGTGGCACGAGATTAGGCAGGTGGTTTGAATGTTATGGCTGATCCGTGTATCTGTGTTCCATTTTTTCTAATCATTTGGACTCAATCCTAAAACCACAGGTATTCAAATTAATTCAAATTAATCTTTTTTTGTCACTGTTAATGTTGCTGATTAACACATTTTATCCCTCAAACATTACAGCTTTGAGTCATGGCTAATTTGACTGTTTCAGGTTTTAATTAAAAAATTATTCCCTGTATAGGTTTTGAAATGGCCCACGTCTAGTCACATCGCCTACACCAAAAACTGCATATTACTGCATTAAACATTATGTCAAAATAGATTACCGGGGGTGCATTAATAAGGGAGAGGGTGTAAACATTTACACAGGCCCTGAGTAGACAGCCCAAACATTATCCAGGAGTTAGGTGGGTGGAGGAACAAACCTGTCAGGGGGTCCAACATTTTTACTGGCACCTCTGCAGATTAAAATAGGTAACATTCTTAATATTTAACATTATTTTTAGTAAGGTATGGCATGAGATGCAGCTATTTAATTAAATTACTGCTACTAATTCTGCATTGGAGACAAGTTACTTTTAAGGAAAAACAACACAATATAGAAAATGGAAACCAAACATACTAAAGATGGTCGACATGCTTGATCAACTCGGCCAGTGTTTTGGCAGCTGTTTGATAGTCAGGCCATGCTGGATTTCTTTCAGCAAGGACTGCAGTCTTCTTGTTGTGCTGCATTACATTATATAAGGATTAAAACACATTGAGGTGTGCTGTCATAGGGAAATAACAGTGGGATGGTGTGGTGCAGCCTGATGCAAAAATACAGATAAGTATCACATTTAAATAAGGTTTAAATAAGTTGTCATGTACAATTTTTCCTAGTTACAACAAAAGCCTATCTTAAACTACATTTACATTTATGTCATTATTGAAAGTATGAATCATTCTGAATACATAGCACTCAGTTATCAAATGTATGCAACAACAAACACATCCATAGTTAACAAAACAGAATCCCACCTTTTATACCATGCCAGTAATGTTATACACAGGCGTTCCTCTTCTGTCCTCTTTTACGTTTCTCTTTTTCTACTTTATAAGAAACTAATGGACTTGAATGCTCTAAGATTTGAAATAATTACAGCAGAATTGTAACCCTCTGAAATAACAGCCTGCTCAGATGGATTTATTTATTCATTTATGTTTATTTTAATTCATTATATGGGGTAGAAATAACAGTTTGGGCTATTTTCTGATACTTTCCTGGTAATCCCAGCTGTACAATTTCAGATAACTTTGTGCCTATTGTAACAAATGTGGAAAAAGTTTATTTTATTTGGCAACAACCAATCAAATTTTAAGTGTCATTTTAAGTGCAGGTATATACATTCACCAAAGCCCCTTACAGTCTCAGATCCAGTCCACATGCTCTTCAGATTTTCACTGTATATTTGTTCCAATTCTCCCTCCATATCTTCCAGAGTGAGTGAGTCTCAGTGGTGTTGAAGCCGATCTTTACATCACGTCTCTGTCTGCATGTCTCTGCAAGCTTCTGTGGCTTAGCAGGAATCTGTGTGTTTGTTGGTTTTGGTTATGGGTCCAAACCAAGACTCAGGACTCAAACTCGCTGTCGCTGCTGACTGATATGTCGGGCGTAGAGGCTCTGGTGTGCCGAGGTCCTGAACCCAAGCTGCAGTCGCTGCTCTCTGAGCTGCCATTGTGATCTGTGGAAGAACATTCTGGAGAGCTGCCAGAGGGGAGAAGAGCAGGGTCTTGTTGTAGTCTTAAAAGAAAAAGAGAGGAAAACAGAGCGTGTAGTTAAATGTTATGAATTTATTTTTGCTTTAGGTTTAGTTTAGGTTTAGTTTCTTTCCTTGTGGGCATCCCATCAAACCCATGATCATGAAATGGCAGAATGTTTACAATCACACTACCCTGCTCGGGCTTTGGGTTGTGTTTGAGATGTGTACCTGTTTTTGGCTGATGCTGCTCTGTCTCTTTGGCGTCTGTTCTTGAACCAGTTTCCAACTTGTGTGGGTGTGAGACCTGTAGCCTGGGCCAGGTGCCGCTTGCGAGATGGGTTCGGATACGGGTCTTGTAGGTACCATTCTCTAAGCAAACTCCGTGTCCTTTCCTGAAGAGTACAGAGAGAATGCAGGTTAAAAATGGCCTGTACAAATTGGGTCCTTTGTATTAAACAGATCTCTGATTCAAGGTATTAATGAGTTATGATGAAATGCTCTGTATTTTATTAAAATTTGTTAAAATGTCTAATTTCCATTTAAGCTATGTAGATGTAAACTCTCCTTTCCTTTTCCCCTGTGACTTTTTATTAAAATGTGCATGATGTGTATATGCATTATGGCACTTTTTAATCCTTTTGTTGTTTAACTTTAATTAAGTTTGCTGATATGAGATATTTTGGAAGTTAAATTAGGTGACCAATTTCTTGGCCTGCATTAACTCTACTGACCACAAGGGGGAGACAAATACTGTCTGAGTGTGCTCTGTTAGTGGGGCAAAGGCTAGGACCAATCCTGAGATCTCAATTGCTGTACAAATTTATTCTAACATTTGACCAGTCATTTTGTTGCTGGTCATTAATAATAGGCAGATTTTTTTTTTTTTATTAAAAAGTCTTTCTGTTTACTGAGTAAAGTTAGCAAATTAATCTACTAGGCATTAAATCTTCATCCATTTCAGCTGCAGTTTAGAGAACACACTCGGACTCTTGGTGTCTACAATGCAGCAGCCGAGTTAATCTGACTGAGCATTCGTCTTACATGGATTATCATTGTCTACAGCCAGAGGAGAGAAACGACTCCCATTTTAAAGGGAGAAAATCATCAGGGGCAGAGGAGCTTAAATGCCACAGGAGGTCCTTGGCACAAGAGGCTTAAAGCGGATTTCCACTGACTTTTTCAACATTTCTGCATAATTCGATCACTGAGTAGTAAGCAAAGTAATTCAGAGTGTTTTGACTAAGAATGTACCATTTGAAAAACATTTACTGAGTCAGAACTGTTTAGATAGATAGATAGATAGGTAGATAGGTAGTTTATTGATCTTGAGGGAAGTTTCAGTGCTCGCGTGGGAAATTGCAACCTGTTCTGAGGGGAAAGGTTGTTTACGACCGCAGAAACCAGAGGTCTGGTTTTTAAACCTCTGAAATGCTACCACACAGAAGGTTACAGATATGTCACCTGATGTTAAAGTTTTGTACATTTGTTTGGATAAGCTAGTGTCCTCTCATTCAGATTCATGCATGAAAGCACACATCATGTTCATGACAGGTTAAAGCCAGTCAATACTGATAAAGCAAGTGGTAGCCAACTTTTATGTACAGTCTGTATCTATTTAGCCTACTAACTGTGACAAACTGTGCGAGTACAGGGGTGTGTATTTCATCAATGTCTCACAGCTGTACCAGTGTAAATTAATATATATAGTACATGTAGCAGTGGCCTGATGAAGGAAAAGCCAGAAAGCAGAGAGAGAGTGCAGAATTAGAAAATCACAGAGCAGATGGAAACTGGTGACACTGGAATAGCAAACTAAAACTAAACCTCTGTTTTGCGCCACATGGAAATTTACACTGCCATTCATTCAAAAAGCTAGTGATCTCGAGTTGACAGTGTGACTCCGCTATACATGATCGATGACACATACCGTCTGCTACAATCCTACAGTCCTGAAAAGCTTTATTCCACCTAAAGTTAATCAGAAGACGCAATCAAAGGGCTGTCATGTCAGTTGATCGAGTGAACTGGATTAATTCTATAATCCAATCAACTAGTTGTGTAATATAATTCATTATATAAAAATCCTGCCAGTCGTACAGGTGGGAAAAGGGTGCAAGGCAGAGAGGAACATACATGTAAGGAAAATGACTTCACAAAAGTACACAAGACGTGCAGTTTCAGTAGTAGACTGGCTGACAAACGTGTACATTATGGTTCCTGGTTTCCATCACAAAGAAATCAGTCAGTAATTTCTCTAGAATGGTCCATTTTCCCTACACAAATGTGGGCCAGTTGTTTCGAGTTAATGTTAAAAGTTCTCTACATAACATGTTAAAATAGAGAATAAATTTGGCCTAAATTTTATATGCCACATCTACACTGTATAGAAGTAAAACCTTCTTAGGTTTTTGGCTAGCTCAGGATTCTTGGCTTGAACAATGGCTTTATTTTGTACTTTTTCTGTTAAAATAATTCTGTTGTTTCTGTAAAAGTTGTTCTGCCAGTGATGCATCCAAAGCAAGCCGCTTCAGTTAAACATGTAAAACCTTCACTGAAGGCACTTTAATAATTAAAAAAAAACACTTTATGGAATTAACTCAACACTCTAATTCATAAGGCGAGCTCGTGTCTTTAGTATGTACCTTGAAGCAGTGCGTTTTCTGCTCGCCGTCCCAGATAGTGCGGGGGAGCGGGAACTTCTTGCGGATGCGGTACTTCTCCACGGGACCCAGCGGCCTGCCGCGCATGCGCTCCGCCTCCCGGTAATGCGCGTGCAGCCACAGGTCCTGCAGCTTGGCGTGGGATTCCCGCGTGAACCGGTGGCTTTGCAGGATGCGGTAAAGCGCCTCGAAATCACCGCCGTGAAATGCGACCAGAGCCCGCGCGCGCATCACCGACTCGTGCCGATGGAGCGCCTCGCCTGCGGAACCGGGGGCCGCCGCCGGAAGTGACCACAGAAAGCGGCCCAGTCGCTCCATGTCCCCGGTTTCCTCCAAGTTCTCACACACCCGAGCCACCTGATCCGCGGTAAACATCGGCAAGGGAAACATCTTTGTTTTTCTCCTGACTGTGTTAGTCTTTTTTCCAGATGCGCCAAAAGGATTAAGTAAAGTTTGTGCGCTGAAGCGGAATTTTGCGCATCTTTTACAAAAGCGCACAAGTTTGTGCAGGTCGCTCTGATTATACAGAAGTGTCAGTGTTGTAAAAATCCAGCTCAGGACGTGTAACTGACTGTAACTGAGTATAATAAGCTGTGTAAGATGTCGGTAAGCTGATGTAAGGCTGTGTGGCAGGTTGCGGTAAAGGAGAAAGACCAGAAGTCACGCGCATTTATAGTCAGGACGCTATTAGCATCTGTGGAGTTGTTTTGAGAGAGGATTATACGCCTGGGTCATTAGCCTCTTAGCAGGGGGGAGTGAACACTGAGGTGACCGACTGATCAAACTGCTCGTTAAGCCCTGGAATACATAAAATGTTATAGGATTTCTAACAACATGCTTATTTCATTGCTTCAGTGGCGCGTCTTGCTGCAGTGCACACTCACATGGTGCATTCATCTTTTTTTTTTATTAACCTTAACTGGGATGTGAATGCTTTTTTTTTTTTAAAAATTGAATCCCAAATTGTATACACTGTGGACTATTTTTTTCTGACTTTCAAATCAGAAGTGAATGATTTCTGTGGCTCTTCAGAAAGTTGAGAGAGACTGCCATGAGGCTGTTGCGGTGTTGAGTGTGATGGTGTGTTGTTGGCTGTTAAATAGAGAATGGGGGCAATTTGTATTAGAATCTGTCTGTGAATTGTTTGTTAGCTTAACAGCTTGAGGGAAGACTTGAACCTGTTAGAGAAAAGTCTCAGACAGGAGGGCCGAGACTGGGCCTTATCTTTCTCCACATGTAAAGTGTTCTTCAGACTTCATATTTACTTTATATTTATTTCAGATGTGTCATGGAAGATTGTTTTTAGTGGAGGGAATATCTGGCATAAGCTACAGAGAGATGACATATAAGCTATTAATTTCATCATGAAACAAATGTTTGGGTTTTTTTCTCTCTTTTTTTTTTTTTTGAGATTTAGAGAAACAATCCTGAATAGATCACTCATTATTTCTTAGGGCATATATTCTGTATATGCATAACCCTTTGCCTACTAGTTGTGTGTTTTATTAAAACTCCCAGCATCTATCGTCTGTCTTTAATTGGACTTTACTTTTGACCCGCATTGTTTAAATCACAGAGCTGCTGCTTTGAGACGCATGTTGGTTAAAGTGGTCCAGATTCCTCCTTTACCTGCCTGCTTAATACCGTGTAAATTAATCTGCACACTTTAAGTTACACCATATCCTCAGCCACCCTGAAACAGGATAAAAGCCGTCTGTGCACTTGCTGTGGGGACAACATGGCTATGTCCCAAAACGCACACTAACACACTAAATAGTATGTCAGAGTTCTAGTTTTTACACCACTTGTAGTATCTGATTACCTGTAGTGGCGTTATATTTTAGCCTGCTATTTAGTCCAGTGGTTTATGGTTTGGGATGCAGCGTCTGGGATCTGCTCACCCTACTTTTAGTAAGATCTTTTGGCAATAATCAGTGGTTCAGAATCAGAGTGGAAATTGGGTATTACCTGTCTACTCTCCCACATAAACAAACATGAATTTTATACTCAATACAGCATGACAGATATCAAACACTGTACTAAACTGTGTGTAGTTTATATTGTTCAAGTTAGGAAATATAGAAATTATGAAAATATATAAACTAAGTTGCAAACTTAGGCAAAAGTTTTGGGGACAAAGTAAATGCAGATGGCATTTTTGAAGAACAAATGAAAATAATGTGGTAAGCAAAAATAGATCAATAAAAAGGCTTGTAGTCTGTTAAGGCATAATGATATTTTCATTTTTTTTATTCATAGCTACTTAGAAAAAAAGGAGAGTGAGCAGTGGAGTGTTAAGGATCCAAGAGTGGCAGCCTGGCAGACACATTTGTAGTGATAATTGGGTAAGTGTTGGTTCATTCATTCATTCATTCATTCATTCATTCAGCTTCAGTGACCGATTTATTCAGCCATAGTGGATCTAAAGTCTATCCCAGAAACGCTGGGTCCAGTGCAGGAATACACCCTGGGTGGGATGCCAGTCCAATCCAGGACACCATCCACACACACACACACACACACACACACACACACGCACACACATATTCACAACTAGTGCCAGCCCACGAGGCTTATTCATTGTTGAATTTGATTTTTTAGCCTTTCCTATGTAGATGTTAAATAATAATAGCTGTAAGTGTGATGGTCTTAGTTAAAGGTTATACGAAAAGCTTTAAATATTTCATCAGTTCAATACGTTATACCACTATATATACCAGTAAACTAATTCAGGGTCTAACTTTACTGTGAATCAAGCAATTTTAGTCAGGTCTAATTTTCTATTTACACACCCAGTCCCTATAAGCTGGTACACTGGAAATTTGTAACTAAAACTGTTACAGGGTTTGTGTTAAATAATGAGGTCTAATTGATTGCATAGGCAGTAAATCCAATGCATAAGTCCATATGGAAATAAAGGTCACAGTCAGGTAAAGGGTTAGCATGGTTTACACTGATGTTAAGGGATTTTAGTCTGGGGATTTAATATCCACAGAAACCTGCATGTGATCATAAACCTCATCAACACAGGACAGACGGGCACACACCTTAGTTTAGGTAATGAATATGCATCCGATCAGGTGACAGTAATGATAAGTGTAAATGGTTTTCTCTGGACAGTTCTGCGTAAGTTAATACATTTACATATTATTATATAGGTTTATGTCTAACTGTTTAACTGACAATCTGCATTTCTGTAGAGCGTCTTTGCAAATGAATATGCAAATATGAGCAAATACATTTAGATAACAAATGCAATCTCTCCCTCTCTCTCTTTCTCACTCTCTCACACACACACACACACACACACACACACACACATGCACATACTCTGAGAGCTTCAGTCTAAATCTGCTTAACTGTTCCTAAGCTGCTAGAATGATATCATCATATCATTATATGTGAACAAGTGCATTTTATGTGGAACATGTGGTAAGGTCGCCCTTTTATTGATTTTTGGATATATACTTGTGCTGATAAGTCTAGTTTTAAAAGATTGGAGGGAAATCACTTTCATGGTTGGGTTTTTTCCAGCTATACTGATCTCCCACTGATAAAAAAAAACAAACAAATAAATATAGCTACACTGTAGTGTAATTAATGTAGATAAACCTTTGCTTTTATTTATATATATATATATATTAAATGTCTTTTCCTGAAATTGCTGTACAACTGTATAATAATAATAATAATAATAATAATTTTATCTATAAAAAAATGTATTATATATTTAATTGATATAAAATCAATTTACTGTATAGTAAATATATTACTATAAATTACCATAATTATAAATTATCTAAATAATAAATAATTTTGAATAAATAATATTAGTAAATATTTTACAAATAAACTTTAGTTAGTTTGATTGTTTGTCATGGTCTATGCCGTTTCTGTTTATACAGTTTAATAATGTATAAAAGTGTACCTGTAAGAGTCTGTAGACTCTTTCTGTGCTGCATTACTACATGTTGCCCCAAGTGGTTGTTGTGTAACTCTCTAGAGCACCATTGTGTAAACTGAAAGATTTAGTGAGATTTGAAATGTTCCTACCCCCTTGCCCTGTTTTAGAGACATCACTATGGAGCCCCACTTGGCATAATTAAATAAAACAGGCTTAAATTCAGGTCTTTCTGCTTTAAAATGAGCTGCTAATATTGCCACCAGGCAAATCAAGTCTAGTGGGGGTGAAGCGCTTTTACCACAGCCTGAGATATCCACAATTAACAAGCCACTGGGAGGAGAACTAATTAGTGTTATCTCCTTATCACCCAGGCTTCTCCTATTCCTGAGTCAAGAGTCACACAATTACAAACTCTTACACTGATACACACACCGTCAAGATGCTAACACCCAATCACGCTGTAATACTCTGCAAATAGGTAATCACAAACTCGTTTGCACCTGAATGAGGGCCTTCTCTCGGCCTGTAATACCCCCAGTCCTCCCCAGCAGAGCTCCACTGAATGGCATTTACCCGCTGAAGCACTGTTTCACTTCCCCTCCTATTGTTACAGTGTGGAAAAGAAAAGATAAACTGCTTTAGCCCCAGTGAAGGGGGCTGCGCAGACGGGACAGTAAACAAGTAAACCGAGCAGAAACAAATATTGGGAGAAGGACGCTAAAGGAGGAGGAGGAGCAGGATCAGGAGAGCAGTCGGGAATTACCATGAAGCAGGATATTTGTGTGGCATATTCGATGATTTATAGTGTGTAATTAGTTTATCATTGAGATCGTAATGTATATTGCATATAAAACAGGAAAGCAGTTTGGGTAAAACAAATTATTCAAGTTGTATTGAAAAATAAGCAAGACTGTGTTGAAAATGTATCTTTCAACACAACACACATTACATACTCAAGGCATACAGTGTTAGACAGTAAAAAAGGAAAATTTAGTCTGTTTAAATTTATTCCCAACTACTTGCTACAGTGATTAATGAATGTATTTGAAATGGACTGACACAAGCAGCAATGATTTTAGGAATATTTTTAATGCACTTTTAATAATATTTTTAATAATAATTTTGCACTTTGAATAAACACAAGTTTAACTGAGGTTATTCTTTGCCTAAAAAGTAAAAAATTAGAGGTAAAAGTTAAAAATGACATTATTTAGTGACTCAGGAAAGGTTTGTGCTTCTGACTGGACTGTTTTTAAATCTCAAGACTACCACAGAGTGATTTCTGCCTCATGAGTTGTTAAGTTGTTACTATAGAAACAAAAATGTATTAGTACAAACCATTAATATAAACTTGTGATTTGCATTGCAACTGGAACTGGTTAAATCATATAATTTAGACAATACAGCATTAAGAAATTTATTACACATGTAGTGCAGATGATTGGACCAATGCACAGGAATATACGTCTATTAAAAGATGCCAAAAAACCTGAAAGCAACTTATCAATAATTGGCTTGTGGAAAGGTGTTGCTCACTGTACTTATGAAAAAACATCATCTGATGATTCATGAAACAAATACCACATCCTTGCTTGATTAATAGCGCTAATCAGATTAGATTACACTTTTCTATGTAATGAAAAAGATTAGGTTACTAATTATATCTTTAGTACATAATCACTACCTGTTTACATGTCCTTTCAATGTAATCCTTCCAGTATGTTCCTAGCTGAGCACAGAATATAACGCCGAAAGTCAAACGCAGTGCTTTTAAATTCCGGTCCTGAACCAGGATTTGTACCTGAATTTTTTCCCCCCAAGCTTTAAAACACTAACGTAGCTTTATAAGTGATGTGTTAGAGAAAGGAAAATGTTCGGTGCTGAAGTAAGCAGAATTGTGAAACACTTGCATAAAATACTATTCATAATAAACACAACAACTAGGATTCAAATCCACTGAGCAACATATAGCACATGGGCAGCTGAAGGTTGGGGAAAAAAAGCAAAGATTTTCTTCAGCTGTCTGGTTTTCAGTTAGTCTGTGCTTATTCGAGCCTCAGATACCTGTTCTTGGTTGAAAGGAGTGGAACCTGATGTGGTCTTCTGCTGTGGTAGCCCATCCACCTCAAGGCCCGAGATGCTTTTCTGCATACCACGGAAGTAATGAGTTGTTATTAGAGTTACCATAGCACAAACCAGTCTGGCCGTTCTCCTCTGACCTCTCTCATCAACAAGGTTTTTCCACCCACAAATCACAATTTTCCCCATTGTGGTGTTTGATGTGAACATTGACTGAAGCTGTCCTGTATCTGCATGATGTTATGCATTGCGCTCCTACCACATGATTGGCTGATTAGATCATTGCATGAATGAACAGCAATATAGCTGTTCCTCTTAAAGTGTAAGTGGTAAGCTGGTAAGTGTAAATATACTCATTTTTGAATTACACTGAGTTTTTTTTTTTACACTGAGTTGTGTCAATTCACAATGAGTTGCCAGTTTACTAAGTATTTGGTATACCAGTTTAGTAACTAAGAAATGAATACATGTATACACAATAAGTAGTACACTTTAATTACAAATTATATAATCTTAATGTGTCTATATAACATTGTTCCCCTGCCATAGTAAAATTGATGTCCATATATGACAAGAAAAAACAAAACAGCAATATTGTCTTGGACTTATGGGAAATCTTTGGACATGGAGCCAAGGTTAAAGTGACTAATAAATGAGTCTTACACTGTTTAATGCGTCGTTGCTCATTAGAGCTGCCTGTGAAGGCGGCATCTTAGCAGGTCGTCCAAGGCCACGTGTCTTACTGGCCCATTGATACAGGTGTCTCTGCTGCAGCTATAGAGGACAGACAGCAGGTCTCATGCTCATGCTGACATCCATGGCCAATAAGCCCTAGCTTGGTGAAGTGAGATGGGGTAGAAAAAGGGTTCCAAGATTAACCTCTTTAGAAAGCTAAGAATCCTTAACTACCCAAAGAACTCTTGAGAAATCTTTTTTTCTTTTTTTCTTCTTCTTTTTTTTTTTTTAAAAATGGACAGAAAACAGCCACAGTGATATACTATTTTGTAATGGAAAAGAGGCCATACCCTGCATCTAGATATGAAGCTTTAGCTCCGTTCATATTGATTATAGCAGTATATATTTTGGTCACAAAAGCATCCTGGTAGTCAGTTTCTCAAATTAAATCCCTGTACCAACTGGTGTTAGCTAGTTAGCTTATCATTTAGGTGTCACAGCAGGCCTAATACATCTCTTCAGTTTCTTGAGAACCTTGGATATTATAATCTCTATAGGCTCTGTGAAGGACCCAATTAATAATAAAGATTCAGTATCTTCGTTAAATGTTATTTTTTTTTATTGCTCATGGCCCAAGGGTAGGAATTTACTATGGATGGGATGCCAGTCGGTTGCGGGGCACCATGCACACACATTCACATTTAGGCGCAGTTTAGTGTAGCCAGTCTACCTTTTTTGGGAAGTGGAAGGAAACTGAAGAACCCAGAGGAAACCCATGCATGCACATGGAGAACATGCATAGAAACTCCACACAGACAGATCATTTTTTGACCCAGGGACCCTGGAGCTGTGAACGGGCAATACTATCCTCTACACGACCGTTCCATCCTGCTGTGGTTCTGTTACAACCCTGTAGCTGTGCTTTTTCACTATAAAAAATAACCCTCAAGTTGGAGCAGTGGAGCAGAATCTCACTAGTGGTTCTTGGTGTTTAGTCTATTTTGCATCACCTGGAATTATAATGCTAAATTAGCCCAGCTAATAGCTACTCAGAAACACTTCACAGTAAATCTGGATTTACTCTATCCTTCTCTTATATTCAGGAACATTCCATGGTGCTAGAGCATTTAAAGAAGTGGGTAGGATTTCCATTTCAATTAGACATATTATTGATGTTGAGTAAACTAAACACACTTTGTTGTTTACAAGTACTTTAGATCTAACTGCCTGAAAGTACTTTATTATGTGCAACCTGCTAACAACACTGATCAGTTTATTGAGCCATAAATTGACCCAAGTCCAGCTTAAAAGGTCACAGCTGGCCAAGACTGCTATCCACGGGCAAAGCTCCCCTCCCCTGCAGCTCAGGTCGGCTAATCTGAAAGCCGGCTGCCTCCTGCTAGCATCCAAGGGGAGGCTGTTGCTAATTGCTTGTGTCGTAAAGCTCTATAACCCGAATAAGACTTGGTCCCCAAAGCTGCCAGGATAAACCCCACTTTGCCTCACCAAACCTGCTTAATAAGGATCGTTATCCACAACAACATCCCTAATTCCCTTCATCCATCCCTCCATGACATGCCTCCTGGTCCTATTCTTAGAGAAGGGAGGGGCTGAGGAGAGAAATAGAAAGAAAGCGAAGTAAAGATAGACTGTGACAAGGATGACTGGGAATTTCAGGATGTTTCTGGAAAGAACAGGATGTCTTGTGTCTTTACTGTGCAGGCCTGACCGAGATCTCTGGTGAAATTAAATGTCAGCTGTGTTAGAGCAGATCTCATCAGTGTATGCTAATCACTGCGAAACCAGGGGTGTCCACACACACGTGTCCAGCCGACACGCCGCAGCCCAGTCCAACCTGCTCAGTCATTTAAGTGTGTAATATCCTCATTTATTCTTCAAACGTTTCTCAGTTCTCCTCCGATTCCTACCATCTTCTAAGCTGTGCCTTCATTACCTTCTGTAATAGCGTCAAATAAAATTCATAGGTTACATGTGATTGTTATAGGGTGTAGTGTTACAAGTTTCTGATTGTTTGAACAGCCATTAGTATATATATGATCAATGTCATTCATTTGGTTGATTTTTTTTTGAAGTGGCCAGTTTATTAGGTACAGCTACATAGCATCTACACTCACTGTCCAATTAATGACTGTAGCACATTTTTTCATCACTTCATCTTCGCCTAGGGGCAGTAGATCATTCTCAGCACGCTAGCGACACTGACATGGGAGTGAAACACACCTACACTGTCCTTTAGTCATTTTTGGTTTGTGGTCTGTTTTTCAACTTATGTTACCAAGAAACCAGAAAGCAGAAAGTCCTGAAGAGCTTTTCATATTGGTAAACTAAAAGTTACAGCTTTACCTCTGACCGTTATAAAGGACTCCTTACATAAATGGTAATAACTACTTCCTCACAGAAAAATTCAACAGTTAGACGTTTTTAAAATCAGTTTATGTGGACCATCTGCTGTGTCGTAATAATGTATTAGAACAAACGCTTCAATACAAATGTGTGATTTACCTGTTATAGAAAATTATCTAACCAATCAGAATTGAGAATTCTGAACAGATGAACAGATGGCCAGTATCTTGTAGTATCAGATACATGTGGATTCTGGTCTTTTCTCTGCATCAGTATCATTACTTGTGTAGTTACTAGAGAAAGTGTAGGTATGGTTAATGGCTGTTCTCTATATCAACTTCACCTTCATTACACTTCTGAGCATATGCTTTGAAATTCCATCAATATCCCCATTGTATTTGGCTGAATATTTTACCCATTTAGAGTGCAGTGATAATTCACCTGAAGTGATGTAAATGAATTTACATGCTGGTGCTCATCCGGGTGTCCTGTATCTGTCTGCTGCCAGCATTCCACTGGCACATCTTCCTGTCACCTGTCACTCAGATTCCTCAGCCAGTAAGAGCCGATAATGGGATCTGTGTTACTGGTGTTTAGATGGAGTCTAAAGAGCAACAGTACACGTGTGTGTGTTTCAAAGAGTCAGGCTGAGACTGTAAAAAGAGCTTCTCATTATTAGAGCAGTGAATCTCAGGATTGTATGTATAATGCTGTATTAATATACCTCTAATCAGGTAACCAGAGAAAACTAGTGAAGTACAAGATTATATTTTTTATACATCTGATGTATACGATGACAATGAAGGAGTAACATGAAGGACTATTTGTTAAATGTTAATGTTATATGTGTTACAAAATAGGCTTACTATAAAGAGATTGTAGAAGTATAGTCTTACCAGTTTAATGTATTCTATTTGGAAAAATGTCATAAGAGATTTTTATGTTGTGGTTCTTTTTTGTCTAAAAACCTTTCTTCTTACCACTACAAGACTTTTAAAATGACCTATACTCATCAGAAATCTAATTTAGCTTGCTTGTACAGTGAAAATAATTTTATTCTTTCCATTCACCACCACCTATTGGTCCTCTCACAACCAGAAGTGATTATTCATTCATTCATGTTCAATAAGTGCTTTATCCTAGTTAGGATCAGGATCACAGTGGATCCAGAGCCAATCCCAGGAACACTGGGCATGAGGTGGGAATAACACCCTGGATGGGATGCAGGGCACCATGCACACACACTGACACCTAGGGTTAATTTAGGGTAATTTAGGGTGCTGTTATGTTTTGGTGAGGAAACCGGAGAACCCAGAGGGAATCCACTCAAGAAAAACTTCCAAGGATCATCCATACAGACAGTAACCCAAGCTCAGGACTGAACCAGGGAACCCTGAGCTATGAGGCAGCAACGCTACCCACTGAGCCACCACGGACATATTTATTAATTACCAATAAACAGACAAGCATTGCAATTTACAGGGCCTTACAGATATATAGATAAAAGCCAAACAATATTCTATTCTAGTCTGTTCCTAGTGTATTCATGTTGCTCCACTGCCCCCTATTGATCCTCTCACAACCAGAAGTAGCCTGTCAATTAAACACTAATTAAAATACATGCACTGTAATTCACAGTATGGTTAATATCACACAGCTAAACACCAAATGATATTCATACACATTTATTCATGTATCAGTGTATAATAAAACATCCCATAGCTACTTACAATTCAAGCAGTACTCAAATATTGACAAATGCAGTATAGTGTCATATAGTTTACCGCATCAAAGAAATGACCAAGTAACAAAAATCATTTCAAAAATACTTTCAAAAGTGCTACAAATGGAAACAAAGGCACCGTGACAAACACCCAAACATCAGCTCCTATACACTGCTCCCTGCTACTGATACAGTGGTGTTGTACATTGGCCTTTGTGATTTGGGTCCAGTTGTAGTGAATAATACTGATCGACCGTGTTGGTAGTGTTAGACAGAAGGAATAAAAATTATTAGTTAAGACAGACGTTAACAAAGAAATCTTACGAAAATAAATTAAATAAAACTATGTACAATCACATGCTTTAGTCAGAACAGAGCATATGTTAGGAAATATAGTGGTTCATGTAAGAAAAATGACTAAAAATGCTACGAAAAAGACTATTTTAAGGGAAAAAAATTGCAACAATCAACACTTTTCTTCTTACTTAGAAGCAATTCATTGTATATCAATTTTAATGAGTATAACACCAATGCTGTATTTTCTCAGCCATAATAATAATAATAATAATAATAATAATAATAATAATATGGGGTTTTAATATCTGTTACATACCACATCTGTTAATTAAGTTACAATTAATCACACCATTTAGACACAAAAATCATAATCTAAGGTGTTTTCTCGCAGTCTCATTTCCATGAATAATTCTAGGCAAGTATAGAGACAGGTTACACAATCCTCACACAACCATTTTGTAAAGAGTACAACATTACTAACAATATTTTGTTTGTCAGTGTTAGCCTACTTACACAGATAAGCTTCAGAACATTGTTTAGCTTTGGGACAAATGTAAAGAGAACCTGATTGACAGTCCCAGTACTGCGGAGTTACACTACAGTACATCATCACACCTATAGCAGTTTTGCAGTATTTATCTTTGCTCTGATTTAGTGTACTAACTTTTGGATACACCCCTATCCTACATGAATGTACTATCACCAATAATGCTTTCACTGTAATGTTGTAAAGTGGTCACACTGAGCATGAAAGACTCAACTTCTGTGATTAAAAATGAAGTAAAGTGGGTCATAAAAATAGATAAACTGTACTAGCTTGGAAAAAGGTGAATGTTTAATCCACAGTAAAAACACAAACACTAAAGGACCTTTTCGTGTGTCTCTTCACAGTCGAGGCTTCTGTACACAGACAGAGAACTTTCACATGGATGTAATCGTAAAACACACGTAATAATTTAATATCCTTGGCATTTTGTCTCATTTCCAGTGTTACATTGATGGAGACCCTGTTCTCCGTTCAGTGTAGTGACACATTAACCACAATGCATTAAATAATCAATAAGAAACATGTCACAATTTTTACACCCGGATTGTCACATACTATTAGTATGCAAGTCCAAATTCTGTGCCATGACATCAGTACATCAGTAACTGTAACAAAGAGTCATTTTCCAGTTTATGTTGTTTATTTTACCCAGCACTTCCGCAGCAGTGTGTAGCATTGGTAATGCATTTCTTCATCATTGTATTGTACCTTAAAGCTTCACTAACGAGGCCTGGATGTTCCTCAGGAGGACCAGGCCTCAGCAGTGGCGAGGGGAGTTGGGGTATTTGTTTTTCAGACCTTCCTTGAAGCTGCGGAAGAGCAGCCGGTTCCTGCGGTTCTCCTCGTCCTTGCGGCTGTGGAAGTCGCCCTGAACCTTAAAGCCTTGATGCACCACAAAGGCGTTACTAACCACGGAGAACCTGAACCCTGCCACATGAAGCTCACAGGCCTGCAAGAGAGCAGGAGAGAGGTTAAAGAGAGAGTGAGTGAAAGAAAGTACAAAAATCAGTGTTTTTCAACCACTGTATCTGTGTGATTACCACAAACCAGAATCTCACCACATTTCTCGCAGAAAAGAACAGAAAACATGTTTGCGCAGTAAAGGGGCAGTCTTTGGGATGCTTTCACAAATTCTTCAGTCAAAGGTGTTTGTATATTAAACCTCAGTTTCTGGCTGATTGCACAAAAATATCACAAATACAGTACTGTATTGTTCCTGTTGTGGTAAAGATGGATAAAGCTACGTAAAAACAGCATTCTCTCATCTTAGACCTTTACTGTTAAAGTGTAATGACTGTAGCTTGAAATTACTGTAATATAGTCCTTTATTTTAAACGTTTGTTGGAAAATGTAACAACTTGGACAGCTTAGCCCTTAGACATTATGACTGAGTTTAGAGTAGGTTTTCTCACTACAGGGAAACAAGTCAGATTTCCTGTTTGTGGTAGTCAGTAGTCATACTACAGTACGCTACAGTAGTAGTTAAAGAATAGATTAAAAATTGCTTAAGAAGAAGTTTGAATGGAATAAATGTACAATGTACATTATAGTGTGCAGAAAGACACTTATTTCCAGAAGAAAATTGCCTCATTTGACAAAATTACCCTGGAAAGGACAATAAGCACATAATGTAGTATCTACTCCTGTATTTCTAGATGATTTTAGGACTCACTTGACTGATACGGTTGAAGCCGTACTGTCTGAAGTTCTCGTCATACAGTGGCACTGATTTAGCCCCGATGTAAAAGGGTTCCCATGGGTCGACCCAGTTCTGCGTATACGCCACCTCCAGAGGCCCGGAGCTCTTGCTAACCAGATTAATCCAGCGGGAGTAGTTGGTGGGTGCCTGGCATCGTGGGCACAGTTCCTCATAGAAGGGCCTCACCTCACCGACCAGGTACAGCTGCGCAAGCTCGGATTTCGTAGCAGGCATCTTGCGTGTGTGCCTAATTTCAAAAGCAGGGAGGACCAGAACCTCGTCCGGGGCCGGCTCGCGCTTCATCAGCATCATCACAAACTGATGATGCAGGTCTGCACTGGGTACCATGTCAATGTCGAGGACGAGGATGTAGGCGGCGTCCGTGCCTGTCCGGGCCACGTTGCGGAGAAGGTTGTTGGGGTAGGAGACGTTTCTTCCCATAGCGTAGTTCTTGTACTTGTCCCGGTGGGATTCAAGCTTAGCAAAGACACCAGGACAGCCTTGTTCCTCGAGTCCAGCGAAGTGCTCCCTGTCTTGCTCCGGGAAGCTGGCCATCTCTTCCGAGTGGCACACCAGGTGGAAATCCACCAAGGCTTGGACGCGCGGACAGAAGAGACTGAGAGCATAGACAAGGGCCGTGGCAAACTTGACATCTTGGCCATGAGCGAAAATAGCCACAGAGAGCGGATTTTGCCAACGCTCAAGCAAAGAATCTAAATGATGAAGGTTGTTGATGGTTGTGTGTGTCACCAAGGCGAGGTGATGGGATCTTGGATCTGCTCCCAGCTTCTGGTTGGTGGAGAAGTCACTCTTGATAAGATTTTTGTACACACGGTACTGACCACTGCTGTCGAAGATGCCTCCGCTGGATAAGGAGTATCTCAGGCGTTCCCGTTTGGAGTTCTTCTCATTGGGTTGTGTGTTCCTCTTGGAGCCGAACAGCTCTGAATACTTGTAGCGCTGCTGTTTGCCGTGTAGCTTTGACAGGAACGACAAGTAGATGAGCTGCAGCAGGGCTACAATGAGCAGGGCACTCAGCACCACTTTAAACACGGAGCATTTTTTAAAGAAATGCATTCCAAAAACTTTGTCGTTTTCTAGAGGATATGCATAAAGAAAACTCTTATCTGTGGTGCTCCCGGGACGTGTAGCTCGGCTACTTCATTTCTGCACCAAATCACTGCAGTATCCAGATACACTAAACCCATCAACACCACCCCTTATGTATCTACAGCTACGGGTTTTACACACAGGTCCATCCTTTTCTGCATGAGATCAATCTGTTAACATCACACAAACATTACCAGTCGCAAAATAATAGCCTGTCTAGTGTAAATATGTTATTTTGGTATCTTGCTATTTTGGTAAACCTTACGAGCTTCTCCTTCACTCATTACGGCGCGGTCCTTCTTGCCATGTCGCAGGTTTTTGACGTCACTCCTTGTTATTTATAGAAAAACGTTGATTTTGAAGCCATGAAAACGTTGTCAAGCTTGTGAATGAAATGTTAGGAAGTCAAATCTCTTTAAAAGAGAACAAGGTGATGAGATCAGTATTGTTATGGTTTAATCCAAGGCAAGCCGAAATGATGGAAGTCATGAAAATGTGGCTGCGTCTCAAATCACATACAATCATCGACATACTGATAAGTGGCGTGCTATTTTGATATACTATTTAGTATAGGAATAAGCAATTCGAGATGTAGTATGTCCAAAACCACACCCTATCCACTAGGTAGTGCACTATTTTAGGATTTTGCCCGTTTGACAGTTGCATATGAATGCATAGTGTTAAATAGCCATTACCCTAAAGAAATATCACAGTGTACTAAGGGTTTGTGTCCAAACAATAAATCTTAGCGGGTAAAAATTAAGCTGAATGCACTTTTTCAGACACATCTTATGGTTTAAATGCAGGGTGTCTTATTACCGTAAACATTAGAATATACTAGCATAAAATACAGCAGGGACAATTAAACTACATATACATGCTAATGCTTTGTATATACACACGTCATCCATGTACAGAACCAATATTTACACCATAACAATAATTTTAAATCAGTTTGTTTTGATTAGCGTTAGCGAATTATCGTAGTGTGGAAATATCATGGATATCAACACGCACATGTACAAGACGAGGTGGCCGAGTGGTTAAGGCGATGGACTGCTAATCCATTGTGCTCTGCACGCGTGGGTTCGAATCCCATCCTCGTCGAAAACCGTTTTCCATTTCAACATAACCTTCTCTAGCTTTACATATTAATTTCAGTTTCATTTAAAATTATTTCGGAATGAGTATGAAACGTATCGAGTGGTATGTTATTTCTAATTTTTAATATATTATTACAGTGTAACGAAAAAACCCAAGCACTGTCTGAGAACATGTCCTATGCCCTACCCACCCCAATCCCACCCTCTTGAACCCCTCCCTTGACTATACCAGTCGTACAAAAGAAAAAAATAATACTTAAAAACAAATAAAATTATAATGGTAGGAGGAAAAACATTAATAAAAAAAAATAAACAAAACCAAGGAAGCACATATTCTGGTTATAAGTTATCCTCTCAATACTTCACTACGACTTTCACAAACATCTGAGACTATCTCTTATAGGAGCTTATCCCCATATAAGGAGGTCTGGTCAGTTGCCACCCATGGCTGTAATCAGTCATCAGACTAATTAGGATAGCCATAGTCTGATTTTGAAAGTTAGACTAACTTCCTTGCATGTCGTGTAAGTGTGACCATCACTTTTATACTTTAATCACAATTGTCATACCCTATTTGTCATCCAGATGTGTCTAAAAATGTTTTCATGTGTAGTGTGCTAATAAGCTCACTCAGCCAAGTCTCAATCTTAAGTGATTTTACTTGGACATTCATGCCTATATATTTTTATTGATTGGACCCAGGTGATAAGAGCAGCGTATCAGGGCGGATAATGTCCTGAAACACTGGATCAGGTAAGGATTTACCATAATATAATTTACCGGATAAGTTTACCAGTCTAATCCACTGATGTATTTTATGCTGCGAACATGTATTGACATACACAGCTCAAAGAGCTCTGTGTAAAAATATTTTCTCCTCCTTTGGTTTCCTCTGGGTTTTCCAGTTTCCTCCTACCTCCCAAAAACATTCCAGCAGGTGAATTGGTGAACGAGCGTGTGAATGTGCATGTGTGCATGATGCCCTACGATGAACTTGCGTCTTGTCTAGCTGTATTCCCTCCTCACACCCACCGTTCCCAGGATAGTCTCCGGATCCTACCTGACTCTGACCAGAATAATGCAGTTGATGAAGATGAATGAAAATATGTTCACTGACGCACATTGTGGCTCCTGTGTTTCAAATAACCTGATAATTGGAAGATTGGTGTTTGATTGCCAGGGCCTCAGACAGCCACTGAGCCATTAACACTCAACTGTATGCTTAGTTTGTGTCCTGGGTAAAACAGATAAAATATAAAAAGAAGAATATATGTAATTCTTCTTCAATATCTTCTACAATATCTTCAGCACCATTTTAAAAAATGTGCATTTAAATTTAAGGTCCCACTAGTTATCACTGTTCAATAAGCAGAACCGCAATGCTCATTAATATTCATTACTGGCATAAGATCCAAAAATACATGATGTTTGAATTACAGAATATGAGTAAGACATTGGCAAAATATTCAGCTGTGAGGGTGAAAAGACATTTCAGACATTATAGTGCAGTTTATCAGCCTTAGCTAATCAACTGAGATATGTTGGTGAGATTTGCTTGTTAATCTACTCTTAGTTGATTGATCTCAGTTGATGTTTTGTAAATTTGAAATTTGTAAATGCACTTTACAAAGCTGCATCAGACATTATGGAACGCCTTTTGCTGCCAATATTGCTGCTACACTACTCAATAGTTTACAGTCCATGTCCTGGTATTTATTGTTCTGCACTTGTGTCACACTGTTGTGTATTGTTGTGTTGCACCATGGTCCTAGAGAAGCATCATTTCATTCCAATGTATACAAGCCATATAGATGAAAAATGAAAATATACACTTTTAGGGAAAAATGTTCAAGTTGGCATTTTAATTCATTAACCAAAACAAACAAGACAAACATAAAAAAAAATCTTCTTCAAAACAAGTACAGTTTTAACAAGTTGTCAGGTAGGGCTGTGTTCCAATTTCAAAGTGGGGGTGGGGGTGGGGTGTCAAGACATTTGTTTCTTAACTAAAGCACTCTACATTACATCCTGGGGCATCATTCAGTTCTGCGTGAATATTCACAGCTATAAACAGTGAAATTTACCTCAAGACATATAATTAGTTAAGTAAAAGGGTCTCAGCCTTTTAACCACCTAAACATATGAAATGAAGTAACAGATTGGATGCAGGTCTGTTTGTTTCATAGCATAAACATTCATTACAATGTGAAAGGCAAAAGCAGTTGTTCAGTATGCGTTGTGATATGTAGGACACTGAGCTGTGAATATTCTGTAATTTACATTATCCTACACAAAGCATTTAAAGGGGTGGGGGTGGGGGGAGAGGGATTGATTAGGGATTACAGGTCACGGCTGCACTCAAAATAAACCCATAACTGTAACGTTACTGTCTCTACTGTATAACTGTGAGAATATTCCCTATCAGCTGTGCTGTTCTGCATCCTAGAGTGTAACTCTGAAGAGATTAGAGACCGTCTCAATATTATGAATATACAAAATTCACATGTAAAATTGTGATCTTCACAATATTCAGGCTCTCAAACCCTACATCATTAATTATAGGTTTATGTGAAGAGCTAAACTGACTAAGAAACCAGAACTCCAGCTCCACTTTTAGATCCTCCTTCTTCACTTTCTTTAGCCTGAGCCGCGTTGCCTTTGCCTTGTTTGTCGTCTTCACCCACCAGGCGGATGTTGTAACGTTCCCGGTACTCCGTCAGCTCCCGCCCTTTCGTCTGCATTTGCGTATTGAGTGACACAACTAACTTTGATATCTGTCAGAAAAGAAAGGGGGGGGGGGGGGGGTCAGTTTAAAAAACTGTGCACTATGAATGACCCTTTTTACACCTGGATGTTTCTATAAACATCCACTATGACCCTGTTTACATCCGGGTGTTTATAGAAAGCATCCACTGTGACCCTGGTTACACCCGGTTATTTATAAACATGTCCACTCTGACCCTGTTTACACTCAGTTGTTTATAAAAACATCCACTGTGACCTTGTTTACTGACTCTGACCCTGTTTACACTCAGTTGTTTATAAAAACGTCCACTGTGACCTTGTTTACTGACTCTGACCCTGTTTACACCCGGTTATTTATAAACATGTCTACTCTGACCCTGTTTACACTCAGTTGTTTATAAACATGTCCACTCTGACACTGTTGACTGGCTGTGACCCTGTTTACACTCAGTTGTTCATAACAACATCCACTCTGACACTGTTTATACCCGGTTGTTTATATTTAAAAAAAAAAAAAAAAACATCCACTGTGACACTTTTTACACACAATTATTTATAAAAAAGTGTCCACTGTGACCCTGTTTACACTCAGTTGTAGATAAAGTCAGCACAAAGCCAAAGTAACTTCTATCAGAAACAAACATGTCTTTCACTTTATAATTTGGCCTTCTATTTCATCATTTGTTCTGACCACTGCTTCAGCTGAAAAAGCAGAAAAGTGTAGTTTTCAGGGTTTTTTCATATCACTGTAGTCTCTGGTGTTTTTAGACCTGGGTTTTTACTCTACGACAGTCATGGCTCTCAGCATGTCACGTACCTGTTCTTTATTGTTTTCCAGTGCAGGCAGCACTTCTTTTACAGTCCTCTCGACCAATACACCTCCAACTAAACGATAGCATTTCCGCGAGGGGTCGACTTCCTTCAGTGTGTCGATGACCAGGCTAAAGAAATAGACTCAGATTAATCATCATATCCATCACACGTCTCTTATACAAGTGAGTTATGGGTGTGACATGACATACCATTTCATCCCTATCCTGTACTGCTATAGATCATTACATCGTTATACGTAGTGGAATGAAACATTAAAAGTGTTTGATCATATTATACACTTGATAATAAATACAGCAGGTGAAATGAAAAGAAAACCTGTGTTCATTGATCTCCATCTCCAGTTCAGCAGCTTTTGAGGCCATGCTGCGCTGCTCCTGCCGCATCCTCTGGAACGTTGCCACAACCTGCCATCAAAACACACACATTACTCTAATACCTACAAGGCTCTAACAAACTGTTCATTAAACCACATCAGCAAGTTAACAGCAGCGCTTTTTACCAATATACTTTTTTTTTTTTTAATCTAAGGATGCACTAATCTAATATTTAGTACCTGTAACCAAAAAAGAAAAAGACACAACAGTACATTTGACAGACAGGGGAAATGGGTGGGGCTTCCAGGATATCATTTAATATCAGCGAGTTCAAAACAAATACACAAATGTCACTCGTTCATATGTTGATCTTATTACTTATCTGTCATTTTTACTTGGGGGGGGGGGGGGGACACATCTGCATAGAGCACATCATATGCATAGAGCACATCATAAAGCACACTGCTCTTTTGGCATATTTTTGAATACTAGTGGACGCTGTTATTAAAATATTAAAATGACAATTTTGTGCTGTTAAAATGACTAAACAAATCAACCATTAATACTAGTGCTAGTGATGTCCTATAATTTTATAGAACTATAATTATAGTTCTATAAACTATAATACTCAGTGCTTTATTGGAGGGGATTTATTCAAGGGGAAGCCATTCGCTTAACACTAGTCAAATTTAAATAGCAAATTATAGAAATCTAACTAAACATCCCATTTTGGTTTAATGTCATTTGTACATACATATTGATATCTTGAATACACATGTACCTCCATACTTGAGATTTTCATATCTGTATACCACACCCCGTCCTCAGCTTTATAAAACCCACCACCCCTTTAAAATTGGAGTGCCTTCATGTCTGTGTTAACTTCTGGTTCTCTCTTTTAGTTATGATTTCATAGCTAACTGCCAGAGTCCTCACTTGTGCTCTCACACATTGTACACCATTCAGGGGTGGATTTAGTGATTTGGGGGCCCTAGGCAAAATATAGGAATGGGGCCCTAATGTCGGTATTTTAACATCAATATTTTAAATTTCAGCATACCTTATTTAGCATTAGTAATTAAAATATATTATATATCTATCTTTGCCTAGTGCCAAGTCCGCCCCGACACCATTTTAAACCATTGTAGGATCAGAGCATACTTAATAATCGGTGTACTCTCTCATTTTCTCTCTGTAGAGCTATACATGTACTCTTGCTGCAATGTCAGTGCCTGATCCTGACACATCTACCCCTGTGGCTCCTCTCACCCCCAGACCTGCCTGATGGAGCCTTGTGACTCTGTGCTGTTTTTGGTCATCCCACATGGACACATAAAAGATTTCCACTAGTCAAAAAACAGTTTACACGCAAGCCTCACCGTTTCTTCATTGGATAATTTTACCTAGATATTGCAGACGTGTACCTAAGAGCTGCTGCTGTAATCATAAAGACTTCAATGCTTATACTAAACAACTAAAAATCCTGTCAATACACTCAAAACTGTCTGATGTTATAATATACAATGGTGGGAGAGTAATGATTTATAATCCTACTATCTGGCGACACCCAGAAGAGGCTATCTGTATCCTTTGAGTGCGGATCCTTTCAATGTTTCTCCCTCATGAGGTCTCAGGGAGCTTTTCCTTGCCGCTGTCTCCTCTGGCTTGCTCATTAGGGATCTAAATCTACATTCGGATTTCTGTAAAGATGCTTTGTGACAATGTTTATTAAAACATTTTAGAACTCGATCACTGGTGATCTTATCACTTCAATTAGGGTTCAATAACATGTCCTGATTTGTCTTCTCCACCACCAAGAGGTCATGAATCAGACCACACTGAAGATATGTGGCATCCGTTGGCAGAAATAGCAGCCGGGTTCTGCCCACTCAGCTCATTCCCCACTCACACTGCAGTTTCTTTTAAATTTAACCCTTGCACACTAAACATGGACTCTTCCTAAGAGTTAATTTAATGATGTAAACCACTGCATTGCTACAAAATAGACGCTAGCACACGATTCAGGACCAATATCTCTGTTCAGGTCCACCCTAACCGCTGCTAGGAAACGTTCAACTGCGGAAAAATGCCTTCCCATTCCCTTCCTAAGTGCACTGTATAGTGAAGGAAATAACGGTTCTCACACCCTATGTAGTGCACTATAAGCCGTATAAGGAGCCGTTTGCTATGGAGCCAGTCAATAGCACCACTGACACACACACGCCTCTCGGTGCTAGCAGGTTAGCTTATTGTGCACGGCAATAATCTGAGTTTAATGCCTCACACACATCGTCTCATCGTATATATAGATAAAATAATCCCGTGTGTTACACATGGAGCCCGACTGAAATGTACCTGCTCGGCAGAGGGGCCAGACTGCTTCCCTCCACTGCTTTTACTCCCCGTGCCGCTACTGCTGTTCGCCGCCATGTTGAAATGAAGTGCTGTAGCTGTGAGGACCTCTACATCGCCTTCAGAGGGCTGTCCGGACTGAACGCCTGTTCAAAAAAAAAAAAGAAAGAAAAAAAGACGTAAATGTAGGTTGTTTAAATAAAGTGTATGCAAAATAATATATTTTTCGCACAGGGTTAAAGTTGATGCCGAAGAGAAAAATCTGCAATAATGACAATCTGTTAAAAAATTATATTATCAGGCTCGTGCCATGGATTTATACATCAGGGTCAGGTTCGGACTATAGTAAATAAGAGCTGTGATAGTGATTCATTAATGTGGTAGAGAAGGAAGTTCAAAGTGCGACGAGCAACAGCACATTTCTGACTATATCTGGTTCAATAGGAGTCCATGCTTTTGTTTCAGACTGTGTGGAAGCAGGTGCTGCTTTCTCCAAAGTACCATTTTCTCTGGCGCTTGGACGCAGTGAGAAGTCAACACAGGTACACACGACTTCAATACAGCACACTGGAGCATATATTCCTCAGTATAATCAGTTTTCAGCTTTAGTTTTTAAAGATAACAGTATGTGGATATGTCTAACATCGATATACATATCTAAATGATATATAAAAATATATAACTCATAACCATTATCCTATTCATGACTAATTAAAGTGCCCCTGAAATGAGTTTTTTCAGCCCTTTTTGTACCTGTCTCTCAGTGTTACGGACAGAGTTATGATAGTATATCTAGAAAAAAATATGAATTGTGTTGGGGATATTCTTGTTTTAATTGTTCCAGGAAAAAAAAAAAGTAAATATTTTTGATGACACATCCTGTACTAGTCTTGCATTCGTCCAATTAAATCTCTAGAACCTACATGTCCCGCCCCCAGAGGCATGTCTTGCTCTACAGTAGTAGCTCCTTACCAGCAAACATCTTGGACGCCACTGAAGATGATGCTGCTTATAAAGATTAATATGCAAGTCATTTAAGGTGGGTCTTTCCTTAAACGTTGCACTGTATAGTGGTCCCTACCGATGAGTCTACATCAGTGGTGTCAAACATATCACCCACGGGCCGAAACCGACCATAGAAATTTCGTTTCTGTGCCTTTTTTTTTCCTGCATTGTAATTGAATTGAAAGATTAAAAAAATGTCTGCCATTAGGCGGCAATAGGGCAATAAAGTTCATCTCTTTAGCAAGCTGAATATTTGACATTGTAACGACTTCGCCTTCCAAAAGAATGCTACAAACAATGTTGATTCAATTTTGGTTCTGCAGCGAGTACTATCTCTTTTTTTTGGTTTGGTCCACTTCAAAGTGGTCCAAGTGTTATGTGGACCGTTCCCTAAAATAAGTTTGACACCCCAGGTTTACATAGTGAGTATATCTCCCTCTTTTCACCACTGTTCCCATTAGAGTTGTTCTAAGGTGTCTTTAAATCCTGTGTATATTATTAGTCTAGAAACACTTAAACACTATTAAAAAAAACTGCACTTATAATCCTGTCCATATTTTACTAAAACTCCACATTCACAAATTAAAAATTCTGAGCTTGCATTGTGGATGCTATTTATCCACAATGCATCATTTACAACCACTAAAAAGTTTGCAGACATCTGGTCTGTCTGAATGTAAACCGTATACATGGTGGTCATCAGCTATGAACCAGTTATCAAATTTAAACCAAGAAAACCTCCGTATTATTTGCAGAATGACCTCATCACATCCTGTGGCAGCTGTGTGTCAGATGACATCCACCCCTGACAAGGAGGCAAACTTCACTACATGCAAGCGTTTGATCGAGCAGGCCAAGGAGGGTGGCGCGAGCATGATCTTCCTCCCTGAAGGCTTTGATTACATCGGCTCCAGTCGAGAAGAGACGCTGCAGCTGTCTGAAAGCCTCCAGGGTGACATCATCACCAGATATTCCCAGTTAGCCAGGTGTCTGGGTCTTGCTAAACATTTCTTTTTGTTACTGAAGTACGTGCTGGAGGCAATAGTGGAGGATTATCATTACAGATCGTAGTGTAAGCACTACTTATTCGCATGCACACACACATCCCACAGTGTTACTAGGAACAGGACAGTGAAAACCGAAAACTGTAAACGGTGATGGATAACATGCAGAGCTTCACAAACCAGCCGCTACATACCGTAATCACAGTCCACAAAATCATCAGTTTAAAAAGAACGATATGTGAGGGCTTTCTTACTGATTTAACAAATGGACACATAGAAGCAATGACACCAATTTCAGAAAGCGAGAGATTTTTTTTTTTTTTTTGCTCATTTTAACAATATAATACACAGCACTGCAACTAATCTTCTCATCATAATACAGCAGTCAGTGTTGGTGTAATTAGTGTTAGTTGTAATAAATAATATAACTCAGAAATTTGAGCTGTTTTCTTGGTTACTGTATGGTTGCTGAGGCATGTTTGAACTGAACTGACTCCGTCACAGGAATTTGTTAATTGTTAAATACATCCATGGCATATAAATAGCTACATATTTACACTGCCCTCCAAAAGTTTGGAAACGCCTGAACAAAATAGGGTTTTTGGGCAATATCAGCATAAATCCTCTTTAGTTAGTGACCATTTTGCATTGATAATAAGGGACAACACTAGGCATCCAAGCAGTCAGTTTATTCAAACATTGACTTGATATATTACTCCAAGCCTCCTGGAGGATTGCCCAAAGATGATTC
>CM040978.1:7518758-7540065 GCA_022985145.1 Pangasius djambal
ACACTGCAGCTACAAGTGGCTTTGATTTTTTTTTTTTTTTTTTTTTTTAAACCTGATGTGAATAAATTGTCTTTACAGGCAGAAGGTGGCCATCAAAAAATCTATCAAAAAAAATCCCATTTAGCAGTAAATGATAATTGAACTCTCCACGTGAGCTTTGTGTGATTTTCCGCAGGTGAAATCGTGTCTGTGTACAGAAAAGGTCACCTGTTTGATGTGGAGTTGACAGGTAAAGGTGTGTCCCTAAAAGAGAGCGTCTTCACCATTCCCGGCCCGAGCTTAGTGCCACCTGTACAGACCCCCGTTGGAAAGGTACACGACACCTGACTTTCTGCAGGAACCCCAGTTTGTGTTTGTTTTTTTTTAATAAATTAAGAAGTTGTTTATTAGTCTGTACTGTACCTGTAATGGCTGTACAGGTGGGACTGGGGACCTGCTATGACCTGCGCTTCCCCGAGATGTCCTCGGCTCTTCAGAGGCACGGGGCGGAGATCCTTACTTATCCATCAGCGTTTACCGTGGCAACAGGCACCGCCCACTGGGAGGTGAGACCCTACAGACAGGTGACAAACGAAAGGAAAAAAGCCCACTTGATGTGTTATGCTGAGGGAGAATTTTACTGGCCTGTCTTGGGTCTGGTTCTCTGCTTAGAGGGAAGCGTCACTCATGTTAGCCAAACACCTTACTAACACACTATGTTGGGTTTTCCTTTAATTTGTCACCTGTCTATAGTTACATTTTTGCTTAATCTAGGTGGAGAACCTAACACTTTATAAACCCACACTCAGGTTAGTGTAGGGACAGAATGTAAGAATCGTAAAAGCTTAATTGCTTTTGTTTCTATTTTTCATTTTTATTTGGTTCTTTTTAATTTAATGTATATATTCTATTTAAACTTAATGGAGTGCTTTTAATGGTGTTTTCCATTTTATGACAATAGGTTTTATTTATTCATGTATTTAATGAAGAATTATGATGTTTAAATCCTATAATAATAATAATAATAATAATAATAATGCACTGTTTTATAGGAAAAATAAAGTGGTTTATAGCGATAATAAAAGGTAAAAAAAAAAAAAGAAAGAAAACTGTACAAAACAAATAGTTTTTTGGTATTATATGGTTTCTTTCAGTGGATCTATGGCCCTAAGAGAACCAGAATGGTGTAATGCAATCCCTTATTTTGGTTTATTCTCAAATTCTCACAGAAGTGTTTAAAAATGACAACATTAAAAAGTTTAATGCAATATTTAATCTAAATATTTCTTGTTAGATGTGTAGATCCTTCTTGCTTGTCTTTAATTTTTGTATTAATAATAACTGCAGACTCGTATACAAATTAATAGACATGGTGTCAGAAAAATTTAGCAAAACTGAGTCATTTTAATTCTCTCTTATACTCTTTTTAAAATCATATAAATCACCTAAACAAGTTTTTACAGACAGACTGTGGACCTGATTTGAAGCGTGTATTCAGGACATTGGGAATATGGTGTAGAGATGAGAGATGTAAACATTAGTGTGACTATGTTGTCATGACTATAAGTCCTGTCATGCACCATATAGTGGCAATAATAATAGATTATTGAATTTATTTATTTAGAATAATTTAGAAGACAAGTTTTGCTCATGCTGGCACATGAAGCTCAGTTGTCATTGTTCTGTGGTTGTTTCAGGTTCTCCTGCGGGCCAGAGCTATTGAGACTCAGTGTTATGTCCTGGCCGCTGCTCAGGTTGGAGCTCATCATGCAAAGCGCTCGTCGTATGGCCACACCCTGGCTGTGGACCCGTGGGGCGTGGTAATGACGGACTGTGGAGGGACGGATGTGGGCGTGGCTCTGGTGGAGATTGACATGCACAGACTACAGGACACTAGAAGGGACATGCCCGTACAGCAGCACAGGAGGGAGAAAGAGTTCTACTCTGGTCTGGACTGAACCAAAACTCAAACCATAATGTGAACCAAAATATGATATCGACTTCTCGCAGGATGTTTTATATCAGCAATTTATAGAAGATCCACCTTTTAGAACACTATGTAAGTGATAATAAACTGTCACAGTAATAAATGACCTACATGCAGGTTTAAGTGATCTGTTACACATACAGTACATCTGATTTCAAATACTCTTCACTGTGCTTTAGACTGGTCTAGACTGCTTCGTCTTGAGGTTTTCAGCTTCCTGTTCTTGTAGTAGCTGTGAAAAATGGACTTCTCATTAAATTACAAAATTGTTTTTCCTCAACAGACCTTTTCCTTTAGACATCAAACACATCTTTGTGTTCGCTACCAAACTGCAGCAGCCAAGTAAATAATTCATCTACACTGGTTTAATGTCTAATGTGTTGTTTTGACAATCTAGTACACAGAACTACCATTTTAATGCCTGTTTCTCTCTTAACTCTTTTCATTTATTTATTTACTACAAATAATAACATAAGGTTATAATAAGATGGTGAGATTATTTATGTAACCTGTGTCATAATTCGTCTTCCCTGTGAGGCTATGTCTGTCAATGACCATTAATAAATCGAAGGCAACTAAATTTAGAAGAAATGTGTAATGACATTTAGTATGTTAGGTTTTACCGATGTTCTTATCACTATAATAGTGGATATTGATAGAAATAATGGAAAAAAAAGTCAGTTAAAATAATTGCATTTCCCTTTCTGAATGTGATGTAAATATTCTCTTTTATCTTGTTTCTCCCTAATGTATTATATCTCATATATACAGAGATATTATATATATATATATATATATATATATATATATATATATATATATATATATATATATATAAAATATATATTATTCAGCTTTTAATGGTCTTAACAACAAATCACTGGGCTGGAAATTAGCAAGAATTAAACAAATAAATAAAAGAACTTTAGTATGGGAGTTTTTCCCTTCGATTTCTTCAAATGTTTAGGCCTTGTGGCCATTGAAGGGATGCATCAGGTAATCTTTTAAGAAAAAAAAAAATACCTAGAAGATATTTTTGGAAAATTTTGTACACCCAGACATGTGTTAGTTTGAATTTTACATCAACCATTTTAATCATTCTCATGATTTTACATACAAGACTTTGTGTACAAGAAAACTGTACAAGTGAATTTCCCTGTTTCTAGCTTTTCCCCAAACAGTTCACTGCAGCAAAAGTACACCAAGAAATGGTGGCACAGGAGCTCTCAGGAGTGCATTTGTTTAATTCCATTCTTCCTGATTAAACAAATGTACGCTAATCAGGATTCCTCAATGATTTGTTATATATATATATATATATATATATACACACACACAACAGTATGTCTACAACAAAGGATTAAAATGGTAATGGTATAACAGCTTTGTTGAATTCTAGATTCTGGTTGGTCAGAATTGATTATATTTAGTTTTATTATTAATAAATGAAATTGGATGTGCTGGTGTAGGAAACGAATAAACTTCGGGGTGGTTAACTCTGTTTCCCATCACAGCACCACGCGGTTGATGATTTTCCTGTAACAGCGCGGTTCGAAGCGTTTTATCCTTCAGCCTATTACACAAACAATGCACATGAGAGTTTCTAGAAGCTCTACACGCTTCAACAGGAGGAAGCGGAGAGGTTAAAACACACCGGAAGTGACGTCACTGACAGCAACCGGACCAACGAGGAAAAAAGAATCATAGCAGCATCAGCAGCAAAAGGAGGAAAAAGAAATGTCAGATAATATTTCAGAGGTGGTTACTGGTCTGTTTTTTGGTTTGGTGAAAGCATGATTGAACCCGAGGCTTTGTCCAGGTAAAATGCATGGATTTCGTTTTGACACGACCTCGCTTTAGTAAGTGTGTGTGTGTGTGTGTGTGTGATGCCACTGTTAGCTTGTTTAGATCAGCTGTCAGTCTTGTGCATGTAGATAATAATAGTTATTCTATTTATTTGTAAATATTTGTCAGGGTTTAAATAAAAAGATTATTCTGCAGAGAGACAGTGTACGTGTGTGTGTGTGTGTGTGTGTGTGTGTGTGTGTGTGTGTGTTTGTGTTTATATCAGCCCATGAGCTCACACATGTGTGTGATAATAATGTTACACAGCTGATTTTACACAATTACACCTCACTATATTCTCACAGCACAGGACTTTTATGTGTTAAATAGTAATATCGTGTAGGTTAGATAGAGAATTAAGTTAAGCATCGAGTCTCAGTTGAGCTAAGGTGTGTTTAACCTGATCAGTGTGTATACACACACACACACACACACACACAGAAACATATAATGTTTGTTTTAGACTTCTTTTAGGCTGGTAAGTGCTGTAAGTGTTGCACTGTTGTGGTCTTTATTTTAAAGTTATAAAATGATAAACATCATGATCTTCACTGTGCTCTGTCTGTGCTGTCATGTGGTCACGTGATCTGTGCTTCAATATGGTGCCATCAACTAACTTAAGCCGTGTTCGGGCTGGATTAGCTTCACATGGGGAGGTGGGGGTACTTATTTTTGGAGTATCTCTGAGATTTTATTTCTGAATCCGTCATGTCAGTAATGATTTACAGAATGTACATCCATGTGTCTGGAAAGATTACACCATGTTTTGCCTTGTGTGCATAGCCGCATGTAGGGGTGGTCATGATCGATTCGAGTCACGATACTGACTTCATGATTTGATTCGATTCAATTCTTCAAATTCTTATTTTGAACAAAGTTTTAATGAAGAAAAATTATGACAGAAAAAAAGTCTTTTTTAATTTCTGAGTGATAAAGAATGCAAAACAATGTGCATTTTTGTCTGTATAAAACTAAATCAATTAAACATTCCTATGAACAGAGGTTTAATATTGTAAACAAAATGTACTACAGGTTTACCATATCTTAAAAATAAATAAATGCATAAATTTGATTTGAGAAAAGCTCTGACCCAAGGAAAATGATGGACTGAAACATAATGAGTGGCGTAGCAATGCCTGAGAGGTCATTTTAACCGGGAATTAGAGCTTCAAAGTTGGCTAAAATGTGAATTGCACATTTCCACAATGCACATAATAAAATCTTTGCATTGCGATGCCTTGTGTCATGATGCATCTTTACACCCCTAACTACAGGTATTATATATCACACCCGAACTGACATGTTGGTATAAATTCTGCTGTATCCTATGGGGAAAGAGCTTCTGCATGTTTTTTCTTCAGTATAAAGACACTCCAGGAAACAGGAAACTCTTTACTATTGTCTTCTGAAAAACCCTGTATTGGAAGTGGTTAAAAAATGCAGACCTAAAATTTAGACACAAAACATATAGACAACATTTGAAGGTGAAGCTTTATGGGGTTTTAGGGTTTTAAAATATTGAGTTCCTAGATAAATAACTTACAGACAAATCCTATGTACATGTTATGGTCATGTGACCTATTATGCTCTGCCACAAGCCCTACAATAAACACTTATAAGAACGGTCAAAAGAGTCAGTTTGTGTTAGAATGAGCTGTATGTAGTGCGCATGGAGTTTTTTTAGTGTGATGACATGCATCACGTGCATCATGCATCGTGATGACACTCCCATCTCTGTGATTTTATATAGAGATCACTTATCCCAAGCAAATCTGTCATAATTACTACAGAAATCTTGCAGCAACATTACGTAACACACATATGTCCAGAAAAATCTCATCCCAGCCCACATAGTACTATAGATCCCTAGACTCATTAACTATTTGTAGCACATAATCCTTTAGGTTCTCTTGGAATATATAATTCCTCTTGACCTAATCAGACAGATAGTTCATCCATCCATTGATCTTTTAGCGTTATATTATCATCCATATGCACTATTCGGTCACCTTATCTGTCTGGATTTTTATAGTTATTTTGTCTGTCATCAGATTTCAGGACTGTTCTGTGGTTGGTTTCATACAGCTTTTTCTTATTTCGCATATTTAACACCCATTCAGGGGGCAAATTTCCACCCTGAGTCATGTGATGCATACTATATTTATAAAAGATCACAGAATACTGCTTCAGGAGTTCTGCGGTTTCGCACAGCTCTTTCATGTTTAACACAGACTTACAGGATGCTGAATTTCCACACTAAGTTCTGTGATGCATAACTCTTTTAAGCATATTGTGACAATATTGGCAGTACACCTGAAACTGATGAGACTGTCCATGATTCATGTGTGGGTTTACACACGTATCGAGATGTGCCTCTGTGTATGCACGAGCCACCTTACAGCTCAGAAACACACCACACCGCGCCTGGCCTGCATTTGTGTTTCAACTTTATTGTTTATGAAAAGTGAGCAAGTAATGCATGAGAGTTTGAATTCTGTAGTCATAGCATGATTATAATGCGTGTTAGCGCTCTGTCTTGCTCAACCTTTTAGCCGTTAATTTAGAGGCAGCCATGTTGCTTACTGTTGCTCTTTGAAGTGTGCAAAAGCAATCAGTGGTGTGTGATATATAGTGCACATAAACAGATATGAAAAAGATGGATGTGTACTAGGAAGAAAGATGGATATTGCTCTGCAGGAGAGAAAGTTTGTCACAACACATGGATAAAAACAGTATGACAAATGTGTTCAAATCTTGTGCATGCAGAGGAAAGCTTTGATAGGGCCGCACATTAATGCATGACGTGGAGAAATCCTCCACATGTATGTACACACTACCATGTCAAAGCTTCCTGCCACTGCTTTTACAACTTTCTAGATCCTTCTACATCTGCCCCGGCACTCATTCTTACATGCAATCTGAAAATCACTGCTTAGTTTTGCAAATCTGTAGTTTTTCATGTCATGCTAAAGAATGTCAAGGGTTTTAGACAAAAAGACTTAAAGTTAATTTGTGAACCTGCTTGTTGCATGTGTATATTGTGTAGAGCAGGTTTCTCCAGCCTTGTTCCTTCAGAGATTATATCCTACCAGAATGCAGTACATCTTCTTCACTGCGTCATCTGAAGTGCTTCTGAGAGTGGCTTGGGGTGAAGTTTGGTTTCCTTGTGCTTTTTTTAAAATATATGTAAGAAAGAAAAAAAACGTGTGCTGTTTTCGAGAAATAATCCACAGCGAGGTGGTGTGATGTGTAGCGCTCGATGCAACGTGGAGCTACTGTTACCACCTTGATTGGATTATATTCCCGTAATTTGCCAACAGTTATAACTTTTACTAGAGCTGGCATGATACTGCTTTTTCTTTTCCAGTACTGATACTGAAACCTTTTATCAGCTGATATCCATCCAGCATTTATTCTTTAAAAAATACTAAGCTTTAGAAAGATTGTTTTGAACTGATTCGCTTAAAAATATACAGGAAACAATGCATAGCTAATCACACAACTTAAACAAAACCACAGCTAAAAAAAAACACACAAAAACCACTTACATTGCTAATATAATAAAAGTATAAATTATGAATATAATAAAAAAAATGTTCCAGTTCTAAAGAATCTTTTTCAAACCCAGTTCCGATCTTTAGTATTTATTACAGGGTTGTGTTGTGTTGTGTTCATTCCCTTTTTTCTCCGATCCACCATTTTTGTTGGTACTGGCCCGAAACCGATTCAGGGAATTGAATCAGTGCTGTCTCTACTTTTTTTTAATTCATTCTTAATTTATTAAGAACAACATGAGAAAGCAGAAAGTGCAATGCCATCTGTTGTGAAGACTTTCTTGTACTGGAAAACCTAAAGTTACAGCTTTATCTCGGACCAGATGAGTTCACTGGTCGGAATTCTAACAAGTGAGGGGGTGTTCACTGCATTAAATACAATTACCGCCATTAGAAAAGCTATAAAAGCTTATTAAAAGTTTCAGTACAAGGATAACTTAAATTTTCATTACATTTAAGGTAACTTTTTGAATAATTCTTCCTCATGCATGTGTGTCATCTTGTTGCTTTAGCTCTCCAGATTTCAGCTGAAGTGTTTTGGATCGGTTGGATAGAGACAATACGTATCAGCGTATCCTATTCGATACAAGGCTCTCAATTCGATCGCTTGGCAGTTACAGATGTCACTGTTGCAGATATGAGACTCTACTCAGTATAAAGCAGAATGCAAGGTTAAAAACACGTTTGAGCTACAGAGAGTTGTGTGACTTCAGACACGCCTTCTTTAGTGTCACACTAACAGGCTTTCCAGGGTCGCATTTTTTTTTTTTTGTTTGTTTGTTTTTAAAAGCCAAATTGGGATTGACGATTTAGGGGGAAAAAAAGAAGCAAAATGCATTCCCCTTTTCCAGTACTCAAAATATATGGGCTAATTTCAGGTCTGTTTGTGTACGGTTTTAGAGATGTAGTTGGGGTGGGATGGACATTTTGTTGAGACCTGGCAACCCTGGACACCAATGAATGCTTGGCCAGAGTTAAAGTTTGGACCATTTAAATTTTAAAGTTTAATTAGCCATGTTTAATTTAGTTCTATTCTAGTCCCCAGTGTTTGTATTGTTATATCATTTTATAATGCTGAATATTTTATAATGTTGCAGTCAGTTGAAAATGGAAACCTAAGGAACATATTCAGGCACTGCTTATTTTGCTGTATTGAATATTGTATCAAGAAACCACCATATTGTATCAAATGTGAATTCTGTGCCTCATTTCTCTCGCAGTATCTTGCCTGAATCTGTGGTTAAGGTCATGTTCATGCTGCTTGATTATTAGACGTGATGGTGATGTGTATTTCAGGTGGTTCTGAAACTGCTGATTCATCTCTGACCTAGGTTATACCTCCATGATAAGAGGTGGGCCGAGTTTTCAGGTGATGTTTTGCAACACTATCAGTCTCAGCAGCGGAAACAGTATAAATACTGCATGAAAAGGTTGACCACATTCTCACATTTCAGTCAAAATACAGCCGTGTGCTACTCGGACTCGTTTCTTTGTGCCAAATAATGACACGCCTACATGAAAGCGGGTGAAATACGATAGCGTTCTTCCAGCACGGAGGAGAAAGTAGATCAATCGGGCGGTGTGTAACGTTGCCTTGCTTCATCAGGCGCCTCTCTAATCCCTTTACACACCTTTTCTCACTCTCGCCTCCTCACTGCTCCTGGGTTGCCATGGTGACATGATCATCACTCACGGTGGAGGTTGTAGCTGATGATGTGTCCTCTGAATACATCAGACAGAGATGTGGCAGGACAAACGTCGTGTCCCTGAGTGGATTACAATAAAGCATTAATGATGATTGACTGGAGCTGTACTGATCTTACGTTTTAACTGTTCGGTATGGATTCAGCCGAGCTCAGATTTAGAACTTAAATTAATTTCCACATTTGTAATGTTTTGTTATGGAAAAGCGTCGTGTTGAAATGGTAATTCAGCTGCAGGTCAGTTTGCTCGGCAACATCACACAGGGTTTGTTTGTCACCTCTTCAGTGTGGTTGGATTTGAATACGAATTCAAATTCATAGTTCCATTCGTAATGTTGTTTATTTCAGAAAAGGATCAGGGTAAGGAACTCATACTTGTGCTGTGTAAACTATTCCCCATAGCAGTGCTGCTGTAATGAAGATTTATTTGAGGTCATTTTGGGAGGTTTTTGTTTTTTTCTTGATTTATTTTTTAATAATAAAATGTGATTTGTGTTCACTACAAGCGGTGAGCGATATGTAAAACGCTTATGGGTAGGGGTGAGCGATATGACAGAAACATCATATCAAGATTCTCAAAGACATTTCTAAAGTGCATGATATGTATCACGATATATAGGTTTGCTCACAAACGTCCAGCAATACAGTAGTTTTGCATTTTAAAAAAAAGTGTTATAAATAATAATACAGTTGTTTATCGTTAATAAACACATTTATAATACATTTAACTTTATTTTTAAAAAACGGTTATAAATAAAACATTTAGTTATTATTAATAAAAAATTATGACATTTAATTTTTTTTTTACTTATTTTATTAAAAAAACACTGCAGATCAATTAAATTACATTTTAATTTAAAAAAATAATTTTTTTATAAAGAATTCACACGGAAAAAAATTCTGGTAAACATGAAGCACAAAATTTTTACATCAGCTTCTTACAGTTTGTAAATATTTTAAACATTTAATAAATAGGTAATAAAAAAGATATCACAATATACACAATGCAAAAAGTGCATTGTGACATCATTTATCACAATATTAATATCTGATATTGTCACATCACCCAGCTGTACATGGGGGCATGCTGTTACAGAGCACTAATCAACAGCAGGGTGGTGTGATGCTGCCCAACATGAAGCCGATTTACTGTTACCTCCCCGAAGTTGACAGTTACAGTTAATGTTGCGCTGAAGGGTGGGATTTAAACCTAAACTCGAATCATTCTTGTGTTTCCTTTTGGAGGGAAAACCCCTAATCAGCTGTACACAGCTGTGTTTTTGTGCTCTATAATGCATTAACCATGACTGTGCAGGTTTCGCAGTGCTAAAGATTAGACTGAATTCAGGCTCGTAATTGAGATGGGCTTTGTTTGCATTGTGTTGCTTTTGGAGGAAAAGTAATTCCCCTGTGTAAATCAGCTCGACGGGTATTAATGGTTTCCGTCTCCGTTCCTCTGACTGGGTTAAAACCGTCCTGCTCTGTTAAAGTGGTGCTGGTCAGGGGTCAGTCTTGTTACAGCTTACTTTGATTGCCAGAGAGCTTGAATTGAATTAAATAAATTAAATTTCATGCTTGAAACATTTCGACTGATCTAGAGCTGGCTCAGATGGCTTTTTTCATTCATTTTGAGAAGTAGAAGTGAGGTGAGTGCCCTCAAGCTGAATCGTTACATTATTGAATAATGACATTACTGTTTACAGCGACCCTGACCAGGATCCCATTAGTGAAGATGAATAAATGAATGTATGATGTGTTGGCTCTGTAGGTGCGCTATAGTTCATCTTACAGAGTGTGTTTAAAGTGGAAGCAAGCGACAGATTATTGACTGGAAAACAAGAGAGAAGCTATCACATGGACACTAAGTAATCCAGAAGATCATGTCCATGGAAATTAATGGTATTTAGAGGTTTTCTGGTTATTTGTTTATAGTTAATCCTCTGCTTGAATGGTTTTAACACAAATGTAAAACAGAATTGTTTGCTAAACCCAACTGTGGCATTTTTTCATCTTTGTCAGGCTGTGAGCAGGAAAGTCACTTGTTTTTTCCCCCAGTGTTGAAAGGAATGAGGAGGATGACAGGTGATCTTTAGTCTGATGATGTAATTAAGTCTATATGAATTACACAGGCGTAATGGAGCTCTTAGAGATGTGATTTAAGCTCAGACTTGGGGTGGCAATTTGGGTGGCGGCATTCATTTTATGTCCCTCGTACAGCCACACTGTTAGTGTTTAGACTTTTTCATTATCAGAAGATCACCATAGATTAGTGTTCTACATTTCTTCAATCACAGAGCACATTTCTGATCATTGCAGCCTAGGATTTAATGTGTTCTAATCAAAGATTCAGACTCTCTCTTTTTTTGACTGATGTGATGCTGATTAACCCACATGGATAGTATAAAGATTTGCACTTTCCTAAAACAGTTCTTTCCCAAGTCTCACGTATATAGTGTAGATTTGTACCTAAGAACTGTGTTCATAAACACTGTCCTTTGTTCATCCCAGGACTCTTCATATTGTGCTTAAACCGAACACCCTTCCAACACACTTAGTACAGTCTGGCTTTGCTCTTCTACACCTCTATACTGTAATGGTTTATAATCCCATTATCTCGTGTCACACAGAAGAGGGTGGGTTCCCATTTGAGTCAAGGTGTTTTCCTCATGAGGTCTCAGGGAGTTTTTCCCTGCCACTGTCGCTTCTGGTTTGTTCATTTGGGATCTAAATATGCATCCATATTTCTGTAAAGCTGCTTTGTGGCAATGTCTGTTGTTATAAACGCTATACGTATCACACTGAATTGAATTACATTTTCAAAACTTTTGAACTTGTGATCGAACTTTTTTCACCTAGTGTTACACATAGCTAAATGTTACATCACGACTCATTAGATCATGCCAAATCCTCACACGCTCTGAGTGTGTGTGGCTCATATTTGGCCTGAGAGAAATCCTCTGTAGGAAAATGTTGGACTTTTTTTTTTTTATTATTTTTTTTTATAAAGATTCTGATCACAAGATCTGCATGAAAGTATCAACTTCAGAAAGTAGGCACCGCACATGGTAGACTTATTCCCATTATTCTAATTGAACTAGTTCCAGTTTAGGCTTGTGACTCTAAGGCTTCACTTGATGAGTCATGGTCCATCTCTCAGAGAGAGAGAGAGAGAGAGAGAGAGAAGGGGGTTTTGGGAAATAATCTCTCCCAAGAGTCAGGCTCTAGATTGTTCTTGGAGAGCATTAAGATGAGAGATTACAGCTGCAGAGAGACTTGATGATGAATATTGACTTACTTTTCATCCGCCCACTGAATTTACTTGTAAGCGTTTGAAATATGATCTGCTATTAGATCTGAGATTTTTCTGTGCTTATAGCATATTTTTTAGTAATTAATCTTTTATCTATTTAATTCATAAAGTAGCAGTTCAGAGAATGTGGTTCTTTGTCATTTTTCAGCTTTTGACAATAGCTCTTGATTGCAATCACCATGTTTATGTAAAAGGAGGCGTAGGACGTCTCACGAGGGCAGTTTGCTGTGTAATGACTGTTTACCTGAATGGTGTAGCAGAAAATAGTAACTGTTGTGCCATGAGAACACTGAGGCTGATTTTTTTTTTAACAGAAAAAGTGCTGATATGAAAAACTGGCTCATGCGACATACACGCTATAACCAGTCCTGGCTTGCTGTCTAGATTAGATTTATTATTATCAGTAATGCAGATGAAAATAAAGTTTGGTTTAACTCAGGCAATGAGGAGGTGGTTTGGCTTTGCTGTAGCTTTGGAGGAAGAAAATCAAGAGAACAGCACCTGCTTGTGTGACTTGACAGTATGCAGCCACAGCTAAAGTGGGGTGTCACACTGTGTACCAGTAAAAGTACCAAAAACATGTTATTTTTATTTACACTGCAGCTCTTGAAAATTGGAAATTGAATGATTTTGATTCGACATATTGTATATTTCCTTATATCCGCTCGCCAATAAGATAAATTTTGTCACTGACACCCTTTCCTCCATGTTTGTGTTTCTCGCTTGTCCCTGAGCTGTGATCTGATTGGTCAGTACGTAAAAAAAAAAAAAAAAAAAAGGCATTTGGCAGTGCATTTTAAAGGGCTTTAAAAATAGGATTAGATGTACAACGTGTATTGGGAGTTAAGAAAAAATCACCTAGTGTGAAAGCAGCCTCACTGTGCTGAGAGAGAGAGACAGAGAGAGAGAGACAGAGGGATGGATTGAAGGTTGCTTGCGTAAAGTCCCAGGCTCGGGTGAGATTTGATCTCCAGTAGGGGATGATGCTGAGTCACTGCTCGGCTGTCGATGCTGTTGAGTTTCTACCTTCATCCAAATCAGATTAATTCGTGAGGGGAGGTAAAGATTCATAAATTCAGTACGAAACAGTGTGTATGAGGAAAAAGTTGGAACGTGATCACCAAGTAACTGATAAACTGAAGTGGCACATTGATAAAGATGTACATCTGTGTTACTAGTGTGTTACTATTATTTAGTATCAGAGGTGTGTGGTGTAGGTGGTGGTGGTAGCTTCAGTTTTTAAGGTGGAGACAAAACTTTGGCTGGCAATTTTTTTGACCCAGTTTTTCACACACCATGTCTGAATTTGTGTACAATTTTTACATTGTATTTGGTTAGATTTTATACTGAATTGTAGTAGTATATAAAAAAAAAAGTTTGACGCGAAAGTTTGGTGCTTCTTGATGCAAGGTAGCAATTTTGCAATATTCAGTGTAAAAAAAAAAATGCAAAAAAAAAAAATTACTGCACTGTACATTATGATTCATTGGATCATGCCAAAACCTCACACACTCTTGAGTGTATGTGGCTCATATGTGTCCTGACAGAAACCTGCGGCCTCTGTGCTCGTCAGTTCCAGTGTAAGAGGTATGGCCTCTGTTCCTGTCAATCTCATTAAAGGTGACGTGGTATCTGTGCCTGTCAATCTCAGTAAAGGAGGCGTGGTTTCTGTGCCTGTCAATCTCAGTAAAGGAGGCGTGGTTTCTGTGCCTGTCAATCTCATTAAAGGTGATGTGGTATCTGTGCCTGTCAGTCTCAGTAAAGGAGGCGTGGTTTCTGTGCCTGTCAATCTCATTAAAGGTGATGTGGTATCTGTGCCTGTCAGTCTCAGTAAAGGAGGCGTGGTTTCTGTGCCTGTCAGTCTCAGTAAAGGGGGCGTGGTAGGCATGGTGGTCAGTCCCAGTGAAAAACGTTTGGCTGCCAATCCTAATGAACGGGGCGTGGTCTGCCACTCTTTAAAGCTAATACATTTTTAATTAAAATCAAACTGTTACACAATACTGAACAAAACAGCATAGTAAGACATTATACATAATATACAGAACATTTGCATTGTATTATTTCATAAGCAGCTTTAAATGTATCTTTCATACTTTGAATGATTGATCATGTACTGAAGTGGAAATGACTCAGCAGTCACTCACACTGACAAAACATTGTCACAGACTAGAATTAGAAAGATCTTAAATCAGTGAATAGTTAATCTTGTTACAGATTAGGTATTAAGATTACAGTATGTGTATATTTAACATGTGAATAAAATAGAGGATCAAGCGACTTTAGCACAGAATGACAGCTATTCACTCTCACAGGTGTGGAAAAAACGCTAACTATATCAAGTAGCTTTGTGTGTCTGCCTTTATGTTTCGGTTTGAAGGATCTTAATTAGCCAGCTTTGTTTCAGTAATAGCTGGTCTTCACCTTGCAAAGCATAAAAGGACCTTTCTCTTCTCTGTTAAATGTGCTCGAAAATATAAGCCTTAATATCTTAACCAAGTCTTAAACATCTTTGTGTGTGTGTGTGTGTGTGTATGTGTGTGTGTGTGTGTGTGTTGGGGTTCTCAGGGCGCCACACATCTAAATGGAGTCGGAGCAGCTGTTTAACAGAGGCTACTGCAGGAACAGCTACAACAGCATCACCAGCGCCAGCAGTGACGAGGAGCTGCTCGATGGCGCCGGCGTCATCATGGACTTCCACACCACCGAGGACGACAACCTGCTCGACGGAGACGCCTCGCCAGGTGCGAGCCTGCCACAAGTCGATCTGTTCATCTAATCAGTCCATCCACCCATCATCCATCCATTCATCCAGCTACCCATCCACCCGATATAATGCCAGTTTGAATTTCCTGGGATTTCTGCTGGATTCCTCCTTACACACTCACAGCCCTTTTTCTGCTCAGGGATATGTAGAATCTTAAAGGTTTTGTGAACTGTCCAGTATCCAGCTATTTTCTTTGTAGTAAATATTACAGGTTCGTTTACAGGCTTTTTGTTTTTTTTTTTTTACATTTCAGTCTTCTGGCCTAAAGCACTTCACGGACAAATATGTCATAAGATATCTTTTGTTTACACTTACCACTTACCAGGAAATTTGGCTGAGATCAGACGTTTCTGACATTCACACATCATCCGGGGTGGAGAATACTTGAGTATTATTCCTTTGTTACTGTACTTAAGTACTAACACTTGTACTTAATAATACAAATATTATTAAAATTGAATAGTTGTCCTCAAACCTAAGTAAAATTCCAAGAAAAAAAACCTTATTTTTTACTTCTTATATTTTCATTTTAACCTTCAAAATACTTGTTAGAAATCTGACTGAGACTTTTCTGTTTTCTATTTTTTATCCCTATTAATTTTCTTAGTACAATGTCATGTTTTTATTAGAGTGAGTGATTCATACAGGATGAGGTATATTAAATTAACTTTAAATTTGGAAAATTAGCTTGTTAAATTTATACATCAGTTTGTCGAATCGGCTAGCTAGTTAGGTTTTGTACATTAGTTTTATTTTCATTGCTAACATGCCTTAGCATTCATTCCAAGAGTGTTATTAAATATGAGCGAACCAGCAAGCCGCATTCTAGTTTTGTCTGAGTTAGCACAGTATTGTCCTTATGACTGATTTATTACCGAGCTAGCTACTAGCTACGCAGGGTCAGGCTTGATGAACTTGTGGTCAAGCCTGAATACTTGAATTTAATTCAAGTATTTAATAGTAGATACTTTTTGACTTTTACTCAAGAAGGGTTTTGGCTCCATATTTCTCCTTTTAACTGAGTAAGAGTTTGACACCGTAACCATACTTTAACTTTTTCCACCCCTGCACACCATTTCGTCCCCGGTAAATTGCCACAACATTTCGGGTTAATGCTGACAGGAAGGGTGTGTGCTCATCAGCGCAGTAGCTGTGCGAGTTGGTTTGGTGTTTATGTATCTAATTGATTCTTTTAGCTCAAAGTTCTTTTGGCACAATTGAGTTTGCTGAGGCGGGTCAGACTACAAGACTCCTCTGTCTTCTCTTACATACACAGTGTCTTCATTCTGTGTTTGCTTACAACACACAGCTCTGTGTAGGTGTCCACACTAACACATTATAACGCATTCACTCAGAGAGAGACTCTGCATTGTGTCCTTGCTGCCCTCAAACAGCACATCTGCTTATATTGAATAGAAAGTTACCAGGTTGAAACTATTAATTTGAAAATTCTTATGTCTGGGGCTGAGTGCTGGATAGGGGGGTTAGTTAAACTTGTCCTGTAATTACTTACTTCCTGTCTCAAGTTTCTCAATTACTGGGAAATCTTGACTGATTGTGACTACTTATAAATACACTGAATTATTTTAGCGTACAAAGCTGCACTTGAACTTTTAAAAAGTAACAAAATTGTATGCTTTTAGGGGAAAAGGTTACACCTAGAAGTCCTAGGGGTTCTTCAGTTGACACTATAGGGGGTCTTTTAAAGGTCTTTTTATAGAAACCTTTAACTCTACCACTGAGTGTGAATGTGTAATATGGTAAAAAAAAAAAATCGGAAAACACAAATTACACTAATTTGGTTACATGTACGCATTGGTTTTGAGTTGAGGGCTCATTATGTTAAAATCACAGAAATGTCAGCTAGACCTTTATAATGCAGTTGTGCTTTAGGAATTATGTAAGGCTTGGCTCCTCACTGAGTTGATAATTCATCAGCAGACCAACGAGTACATAGCAGAGCCTTTGTTCACAGGCTCGCAGGCATGGCCCAGCCTTTGTGTTTGCGCAACTGAGGGGTGTCGCTTTACACCGTCACTCAACAATCTCTGCCCTATCGGCTTGCTGTATTCTCTCTGGCTGCCCTTGAGCTGGAAGCTTACTTGTGTGACAAGGCACTCGAGTCACACTCCACATGCCAAAGTTTGTCGAAGGGCACATTGAGAAACAACATGGGATGATATCTGAGTGTGTCGTGGAAAGCAAGTCACCAGTGACATGGTTCCGGGTGACGGAATGGACCAGACTGCGTGCCACTCCAGGAGAAGTATGTAACACTGACAACAGCTGAAGAACTTGTTTAGCAGCTCTCTTTATTCGAGAAGGTTGATCTGTCACTGGAATAGTGGTGTGTGAGGCAGAGTGCGCGTGTGTGGGCATGGGAATTGCTGGTGGTTATAATCAAATGTTAGCATGATGTAGGGTCTGGGGTGGTCACTCGCAGGTGTAGAGTTTTGTGAGTGTTTTGAAGTGAAAGTGTGAGAGCAGTTGTGTTGGAGTGTGTGAGTCATGGTGTCACTTGATCTCGAGGTAAACTAGCTGTGCCGGATTGAGACGTGGCCAAACTGATGGGTGACATCACTGCCAGAGTATGGTTACCTGGCAACACAGGGGTTAGATAGGAGGCTAGTTTCCTTGAATATGTGTAGTCAGCTTGGACCTCACCCACGCTTTCATATTAACATTCTGTCCACCCACACTTAGCAGTCTGAGTTTAGTTTTAACTGTCAACACTGTGGTCATCCAGACAATAGGCCATGAGCTTCACAATTATGTTGTGAATCTGACATTTTAAAAATGGACTCACCTTTGGCTTATTGTTTTGCAAATCACCAGAAAGCAACTGTCAAGCTTTCTGAGACTCTGGATGCATTACATTACAAACTCTTAATACATTTAAGTGTATTAAGTATGGATTAATTGTGATTTTTAACTGTGCACAGCCTACCGGCTTGTTTTTCTATTTTTCATTTTTCTGTTTTAATGCTAAGGGTAGTGGGAGGCTGGTTATCTGGTTCATCTGGTTCATCTGGTTTGTAGGAATGTAATGTAAAGGTAAAGATGCCTGTAGGCTATGCAAATAAGCCTTTGATGCTTTAACATAAATTGGGATATAGATCAATTTTAGAATAGGATTAAAGTCTGCTGCACTGAACGTTTGGTAAAATTGCACTGTTCTGTAAATATTTCCGGGTGTGTTTTCCTTAGAAAGTGAATACTTGTTCTAGTGAACAAGGTTTGCAATAAATGAGCAACGTTTGTGCTTAAAGGAACAATCTATAAAGTTAATTCAGCGTGAGCTGTTGAGGGTATGAATGAATAGGATTTAATTGTTATGATATATCTATATTGTTATATTTACTGTTATTGATGTAAACAGAGTGTTATCTGGAAATTGGGAAGTGCAGAGGTATTTAAATACCCAGTTAACCATCTGAGGCACCAGTTTTTGAATACTGAAATCACTGTTTAGGGCGTGCGTGGAAGCCCTGCGCCCACATGAAGTTGGTTAGAAAAGATGAAAAAGAAACGCCGCGTCTGGGAATATTTTTTGCAGACAATGGCGTTATTTACTCTCATACAGGTGGGAGTGAAACTCAACGAATAAAAGTGAGATAACACAATAAGGTAAATAAATAATACATATACATTTTCCTAGAGATTTGTGTAGGTAGGGAGGTGGATTTTGGGTTTCAACACCCCTGAAATATTTGCTGACAGTGCCAAATGCTTATTCATGGGTGTTTAACATAATCGTGGTGATTTTATTTAGCATATTTTCTCTTCACCCCACCCTTTATCAGATACTGTGGATTAATTTTCAGCATGGCATTAGCCCTTGTTTTAACCTGGTGTCTTTTCTATAGTAACAGCTCATAAACAGGGATTTATTGTGGACACTCCCTTTAAACAGATTTAAAAAAATATGTAATTGTTCATATGGTAGTATTTTCTGTGAGCAGACATTTTTGGATGGAGTCTCAGTGCTTTGTAACAGTCAGAGGTAAAGCTGTAATTTTAAGTTTTCCAACACGGGAAAGTCTTCAGGACAGAGGCGTTTGCGCAGAAAGAGGTGAGGGAACGACTGTTTATGGCTGCTGTAACGTACATGACGATGTTTTGTGTACGTTCCACAATATTAAACGTGACAAAAAACGGGTATAAAAAGTATGAAGGGTCATTCTTTAGTACATAAAGGACTGTTGGTAAATTGCTGTGGTATTTGAGGAATAAAACACTTTGCGACATGCTGTTATTGGAAAGTAAACAATTTCGGAGTGGTAACATTAACTGCATATCACACCTCCCTGTCATTGATTATTTTTCTAACAACATGCACCCAGTTGTTTTATTTCTTATTTAATACAAATAAATCTCAATTTGCAATATTAAACTACAGTACAGTGCTGCGGTATTAAAGACAATATTTCTTATAGCGGTGAACTGAATATCCATTCATTAACTGTACAGAATGTTCAAATATTAAAATTATGGAGGAGGCACATCTGATGTGGAAATTGCTTTGGAAATAAGGTTATGCTGCTGTTAGTGCTTGTTGCTTCACTGTAGAATATTATTGCTAATTCTGGCCATTATTGAGATTAGAAGGCAGGCAATAACTCTCTCTCTCTCTCTCTCTATCTTTCTGTTCGTGTGTGAGATAACAGGTGGTGCAGTGCAGGTGCCTTTTCAGGATGTGGAGTTGTTTAATAATCCCCTTTACACACACCTTTCTTGTACCACCATGTACATTTGGCAACCTCCATCTTTTGTTTGATGTTCCACAGTATTTTCAGTTTCATTGCACGCTTAAAGGAATGTTTTGCGCCTTTTCCTACTGATAAGTGACAGAAGGTTGTAGCCTGTAAATCAGTAATATGCAGCACACAAATCACTGAATGCCTTAAAAATAAATCTTTGAAATGTACTAGTGGATGTAAAAGATTTATTCCTCCCACTTGTCAAAGATTCATTCAAAAAGATTCAGTAATTTGAATACTGCTAGGAGGAAGATTAATGCACCAAAATGAAAAGACTGATAGACCAAAAAAACAACTAAAGACAAAAAAAAGAACAGCATTTTCTTCATTTAAAGGTGTGTTAGGTAAGATTCGTCTTTTTTTAATATTAGGTCTCTAATGTTTAGGTGGGTTTGACATTTGAATGACTTTTTGAGAATGTGAACTCCTTGAGCTCACATTCCCTCATTCCCGCCCATGTTCGTGAAACTCCGCCCCCTTAGGTGGCCTGTAGAGTGTCTATTATATGACTGACAAGAGGCACATCCAAACACAAACAAGCATTCTGGACCGGAAGTCAGTTTTCCAAACAGGATTTCTCTTTTTAATCTGTTCACCTTCTGAGCAGTCAGATTCAAGCATTCGACAGTGCTTTGGTGTATATGCACTAAGCTCTTACTCCAAACAGAGTGAATTTATTTTTCTTTAGGTAACCCTGTCAGTGTTTACAGCTGTGTGACCGGCTGTGTGTAAAGCACTTCGTATTGATCCAGGTCAGATTCTGTGACTCATCTGTCTCATCTGTGCTGTTGGACGGTGTTCAGAGAGACACACATTTGCCTCTTGGTTGCTTCTGTGACTTTTTTGGTGACAGAGTCAGAGGGTTGTGCATATTCTTTCCAATCATTAAATAATGGATTTAATAGCACTCTGTGGGATCTAGGTATGTTCTCTAACAACCTCTCAGACTCTTCCTGGAACAGGTGTATTTATATTGAGCACGTTTGCCTCGCACCTCCGGGGCTGGGGGTTCGATTCTCACCTCTGCCCTGTGTGGGCGGGGTTTGCATGTTCTCTCTGTGCTTCGGGGGTTTCCTCTGGGTACTCCGGTTTCCTCCCCTAGTTCAAAAACATGCATTGTAGGCTGATTGGCATCTCTAAATTGTCTTTTGTGTGTGTGTGATTATACCCTGCAATGGGTTGTTACCTGGTCCAGGGTGTCCCCCGCCCTGTGCCTCGGGGCTCCAGGCTCCCCCACAGCCCTGTGTAGGATAGATGGATGGATGGATGGATGTGATTTAAGGGTGTCACAGTAACAGGGTTTGAATATTTAAAGTCATAACAGAGTTTATATTTGTAAATAATTTTGCAAGCTAATAATTTTTTTTCTCTCTTCTTCAATATTATGACCTGTTTTGTGTAGATT
>CM040978.1:7540988-7553488 GCA_022985145.1 Pangasius djambal
TATATATATATATATATATATATATATGTATATGTGTATGTATATATATATATATATATATGTATATGTAATCCTAACAATGAATCATACAAATGTGTTCATTTGAGGGAATATTAATGCAAGTCACTGTACACAGAGATGGCATGTTCCCAGAGCTCGGATAAGCTTTTATTGCTACTGTGTTTGAAGAGTGGCACATTAAGACATACATATCTAAAAACTTGTCTTACTAACACTACACTAGCCATTATCCAATCGCCTAGTTGCTCGCTTAGCGAAAAATAATAAACAGATTTAGACTTCGTACCTCCCCCGGATTGTTACTCAATGGACTCGTCCAGCAGCACCCCCATGGCAACCGGCTTATTTCTGGCTTTGTTCAAAATCACATTACCGTGTATAGTGAGGGTGTGGAAGTTATATGAAGGTCCACATATGTACGATGGTGTACGAAATGTATCTAACATTACCATGGAGCACACTGAAATGTTGTTGCTTTTTGTGCATTATCACTATGAATTGGCGAAATGGTAGGTTCGGGTCCGCGGTTTGGGACGCGGCCTTTCTTCCCGATGACATCATCACGATTATCCCCCAGCCGTCAGCTAGTGAGGAAGAAGCGCTCGCGGAGGGAGGGAGCGAATGAGCGAGGGAGGGGGAGGAAATTAGTGCACAAGGGAAAGAGTGGGAGGGGGTATACACACACACACACAGACACACACAGCGCCACACACGGACCGAGTGCGAGTGTTAGAGAGAGAGAGACTGACTGCGGCTGGTAAACATGGCAGCCGGCAGGTTTATGTAGAGGGTAACCTGCTAGCTCCAGGCAGTGTAATGGAGGACGAATCCGCGGACCCGTATTTACCCTACGACGGCGGAGGGGACACGATTCCCCTGCAGGAGATCCGCATGAGAGGTACCGACTGGGTCCGAGTTGTCTTCCCGATTTTGGGGTTGTAATTTAGCCGATAGCCCGTTAGCGTCCAGCACTGCGCACTATGGGTATGCGTGTGTGCTTCTCTGTTAATAATTCACTAACCTTGGCTGCACTGCCATTCAGCGTGCGCGTGCTTGTGAGAGAACGTGCACGCGCCTGGTTACAGCACTTAAACGTGATGTGTAGTCCTGCATTGAAAATGCACCATTGTGTGTGTGTGTGTGTGTGTGTGTGTGTGTGTGTGTGTGTGTGTTAGTGTTTCATGTCTTGTTTTCCTGACTTCGTGGACTGGGCCTCTTCCCTAGAGACAAGGAAAGCTCTGTGTGTGTGTGTGTGTGTGTGTGTTGTAATCTTTTCTGGGTGTGCTGGAAGACCCCTGCAAATCCAGCCGTTGAATGAATGACTGAATCAGTGTACTGCGTCTGCAGCATGCATTCATTAATTCATGAGCAGTTCAACAGGAGAGACTTGTTGCACACTGGTTTCCAGTTACAGCTCATACACAAGCATCCCTGCATGTTATCATTTCATATATATATATATATATATATATATATATATATATATATATATATGTGTATGTGTGTGTGTATATATATATATATGTATGTGTGTATATACGTGTGTGTGCACTTATACACAGAGTCTGGAACTTAGCACCATCACACTAATCCCCACTGTGCACTTCCTCCAGTCTCCAGTGTGAACTGGGTGTGAAGATGATGACGTGTAGTCTGAGGGTTTTGCTAAGCCGTTGTCTGACACACTGATCAGTTGTCAAGCCGAATAACCGAATTCACTTCAAGCCATGAGGTAATGGCTTTTATGCCACAGCACTGTTGAATCCTTGATTCTAATTGGTCAGGAGATGTTGATTGATTTTTTTTTTGTAACAGCAGCTCTCAGAGTAGTGCTTTCTAAAAGGTTAATAACAGGTTTCTATCAGTGCGCTTGTTCAAATACATTATCGTTTCTATGGTAACAGCTTACGCAGAGACTTGTGAGACGTGTTCGCTCTAGCCAAGTTTTCTATGAGGAGATGTTTCTTTGGCATTTTTAGAAGGTACCTCCAGTGTCAGGGCTTTGTAACAGTCAGAGGTTTAACATTTTCTGAGTCTTCAGGAGGGAGGGTTCGGTTTCTCGGTAACATGACGAGCATAAAGCGAGAGAATAAAAGAGAAAGAGGCTAGTGCAAGAGCAACCGTTTATTGCTTTTATAACATCAATGATAATGGGAACTAACATGTTTCATGAATCCTTGGCAAATTGCTCTGGTTTAAGAGGAATAAAACACATGCTGTTATTGGAAAATTGTCCACTTCTGGGTGGTGACTGTCACTCTGCTTTGCTTTGGACTGCATCACCACTCTGTTGTTGATTATTTTCCTATAACGGCACACCCCTGAAGTGTTTTATTTGTTATATATATCCTATATAGTGTACTAATTGGCTGCTTTTGAATGCAGCCTCATACGCACTGATCGTTATCCATTAGAGACCTACATCGCTGATCAGATTGATCTGAAGCCCCTTGGCAACCAGCTGTATGTGGACTTCCCCCCCAAAAAAGGCAGAAAAGTCAGTACTGTAAATGTATTATCTAGCATTGCTCCAGAGGGTCATTAGCCATGTAAGCTAGCCTGATAGATTAGACTGTTTTTCTAGTGAATGTCAGTTAAACACTAAGGCGACTTAGTTGGACTAAGAGTAAAGATCATGGTTGTGGAATTTAACAGGTCAGCTATTAAAATCTAAGATTTTGTATTTCCTTTAATTATACTGAGAAAATATCTTGTCGTATAACTGTCGTATATCTTGTCTGAGGGGGCAATTACTTTTGGGGAGTATGCACCGCTAGGTCGGTAATATGTATACCTGTAGTTTTAGCTTATTAAAGTGTTTTGTGCTGCTGTGCTGTTGTGGTGCAGGATGTAAGCTGTGTGTTCCTGGTGGAGTGAGGTGTGTGTGTGTGTGTGTGTGTGTGTGTGTGTGTGTGTGTGTGAGGTCAGTCACATGCCTTGTGTGCTGAAAGAGCTCAGGAAGGTCACATTCCAACCTCCAGCTCTGTTCTTACAACCAGAACATTCAGAACAACTAATAACCAATATGCAGAGCTGCTGTGTTGCTGGGATTGAGATGGTTGGGATTTCTTCACTGTCGTCCGTTGCTGTTTTTTTTTTTGTTTTTTTTGCGTGATCATGTGCATGTCAGGTTCAGCTTCACCCTCATCGAGTCTCAGGCTGTAGGTTCTGTGGTGAGCTTTTCCTCTCCTGCTCTGTGATAGCATCGTCATTTCTTCTGCTGCAGTCTGGCTTGTAAAGTGAAACCTGTTTCTGTGTTCGATTTCCCCTCAGATCTTTAATGCAGAATGAACATCAGTAAAAGCGCTGCTTCGATGAAAACGCTCACTCGAAATCTCTCTGTGGAGGTGTGCTTTGTCTGCTTTGTTCTTACATGAATAATAAATGCTAAGCGAGGAATTGGAAAACACTAAATGCTGCGAAATCCAGTACTGGAAATAATACAATCAAAAAAGTCAGGATTATATCACAAGTTCCTGATGTAAAACACACACTTCAGGAGTAACCTAATGTGATTTTTAATGGGACCAGTGGCCCCGTGCATGTGTTTCATATGACCTTACAGTACCTACGGGATTAATTAACGTGATCAGTACGCCGTTAGCTTTACCTAGGATAGTCTTTTAGCTAGCAGTACGGACTGAATGTTCATCACAGTCACACAGAATTTAATGGAAAATGCACTTTTAACCAGGCTGGAACATAACAACTACAAAGATGGGCTTCAACAAGACAAAACCTTTCAGCATGTGTTGGGATGATGATACTGCATGATGAAGCGTGACGTTGGACATATGCGCGAGTCTGCTATGTGAAAAGAAATGAGAGAGAAATAAATGATTTCTAATCTGTTTAATCAGTTCACCTTCTGAGCAGTCAGATTCAAGCATTCGACAGTGCTTTGGTGTATATGCACTAAGCTCTTACTCCAAACAGAGTGAATTTTATTTTATTTTTTTCCCATCCATGGTTTTGTTCTTTAGGTAACCCTGTCAGTGTTTACAGCTGTGTGACCGTCTGTGTGTGTAAAGCACTTCGTATTGATCCGAGTCGGATTCTGTGACTCATCTGTCTCATCTGTGCTGTTGGGTGGTGTTCAGAGAGACACACAGTTGTGAGTTGATGTTATCACTTTCGCTCCGTTCCTGTCTCATATTGTACTGTTTGTTCCGAGTTGTTCTTCTGATAGCAGCATATTCTGTGGGGTTCAAGGAAACGAGCGTGCAGTGAAAACGTAAAAGTGTTTTGCTTGCCTTTTTTTTTTTTTTTTTTCATAAACAGTGCTGCTAAGGGAAACTGAAGCACAGGGTTAAATAGCTCATTTGTTCAAGGACACAGTGAAAGCAGGCATCAGGTGGGACTGAACCCATGACCTCTCGAGCCTCTGTGCCTTCACCTGTGTTCTGTGTTTAATTAAACTAATGGCTAGCGTGTGTGCTGGTGAATTCGAAATCTATATCAGCCAAACCTCTCAAAATTGAGTTTGGGGTGTTATCATGGGCGATTCTGTAATTGCCAGTAAGGAAGGAATGGGACTACTCTTCTGCTATAGCAAAATAATATGAGCAGTCAGTTTTGGAATTATGGGTGCCCTTGGTAAAATGGTTATGAATACTGTCTATGGATAGTTAGCTTAATCACACATGGAAAATATCAGAGCATTCTAACCTTTAATTGAAGTAAATATAGTCTTAGAATATTAAAAAAAAAAAAAACACAAGTGTCACAACATTCCTATTTGTATTAAACACAAAGACAGACACTTTTTTCCACCCACCTTTACCAAGGGTGCCAATAATTCTAGAGCTGACAGTAAATACTGTAGAGCTGAGGGACGTTCTTTAACACTCAGTGTAGTTGCACGTTTGATGTTTGTGTCTGTTCTGTCTTCCGTTCTGTAACAGAGACACCCTGCTGGTTTTTTTTTTTTTTTTTTTTTATATATAAAGAGTTTTGAGGCATTTTCTAAATTAGTCTGAGTGTGTGTTCTCATGTTATATAAAAATATTAGTAGCCGGCTTGTGCGATATTCATTTTTCCCTGCTCGAGATTGTCTTTTAAATGATGGCGATAAATGATTTAATCATGCAGAACTGATGGCTTAAAAAAGACAGGAAAACGAGCATTTCCACCATTTTAGGTGTAAGGAGAGAACAGGGGGGTGTAATACTATTGGCAGCTGTGCGGTCTGGAACTGCAGCAAACCTACGCAAGAAGTGTGTGACGGTTGGCAGGTCTGACAGTGTTATATACTTGGAGTAAATGTCACTGGATATTGTAGTAGCGTAATATCACGTAGGGATGATCAAATCGTTATAATTCACAAGCCTAATTAGCAGCGTGTCTCTTAACTGTGCCGTTATCTTAAATTTGTGGTGATTTCTTTGTGCTTGTCCAAATAAACACTGTGAGAAATGATCAGTATTTAAATGCACTTTGGTTTGTGAAATTATCCCTACCCCCTGGGGTGATGTGCGTTAATACACCAGCTGTTTGTCAGGTAATGGTAAAAATAGTTTAAAATTAAGTGTTAAGTGACTGTGAATTGCATGTTGTGCTGAATATATAGCCTACTGTGGACGGAAGGCACTGCAAATGTATCTTTTTGTACATTTTCCTGAGCTTCCCTTATTTTGACTTCATGCCTGATCGTAACTAAACGCTGACAGGGCTGATGAAAGTCTTGTGTGTGAAAATGACACACATGCACAGTGCAAAACCGGAAAATTGTTCCCCAGCTTGAACCTCCATCTCCACAGACTGATGGTAGTCTACTGACTAACCAATTAGTCTATTAATTAGACTATTAAGCAACTGTTTGTGTGTCTGATTTAAATGAATGTTTCAGAGTGTAATGTTCTTCAGCTCAGAGCTGCACGGTGGTGGTAGCATTGCTGTGTGTGCGTGTGTGTGTGCGTGTGCGTGCGTGCGTGTGTGTGTGCGTGCGTGCGTGCGTGCGTGCGTGTGGGGGGGAGGGTGTGAGTGATTAAGACAGTCAGCATAAAGTGTGTTGTTCTCAGTAGCGATCTGAAAGAAGCAGCTTGCAGCAGCTGAACTGCAGACAGCCTTAGCTCACCTCTGCCAGATTGTTTTATTCATTTCCTCTTTTCTTTTTCTCAGAGAGGAAACAGAGCTGCTGAAATTGACAAATTCCTTGTAACAAGCCTCATCCCATTTTTGTTTTTAAACAGTGGATGTGAGTTTAAGTGTGTTTGGTTTCTATTAGTACTTCTTCATCGAGCAGAATGACTCCACAAATCCATACCCAGGGCCTGTCCTTATCGTGTGCGTGCGTGCGTGCGTGCGTGCGTGCGTGTGTGTGTGTGTGTGTGTGTGTGAAAAAAGCCAAAATATTTGGGAAAAAAGTGGCTGAGGAGAAAGACTAAATTTTTCAGTTAAGACAGGATGTGAAAAGGAGTGATGGAAACAGGTTGTTTCGAATAACTGATGACTTAGGAGACATACTTTGCACTCTTTTTTTTTTTTTTTTTTTTTTTTTTTTTTTTTTTTTTTTTTTTTCTCTCTCTCTCTCAAACACAAGCAGAAAAATAAGAGCAGTGCACTTTGGGTATGGTGGTTCTTACTCCCTAGTCACTTTAACTGTTCATATTCTTGCACTGCAGTGTGTTTGTTCATGTGTGTGTAGTAGAGGAAGTCCTGTGGCCTCTACTTTCTTAGGAGATTATTTCACAATCTGAAAGGGGATGACAAAGCAAACAGTGCTTTTAAACTCGTGTAAACATGTTTATGGAACACCGAAAACTTTTCTCCATTTAAAGTAAGCTTAATTAAGTAAATCAGACTGCAGTGTGATGAAGTGCCGAGTGTAATAAAGAGCATAGTAGAAATACACCTGCGTGATGCAGGGCTGTGTTTCAGCTCTTACGGTCGATCCAGAGAGCAGTGAAAAGCTGATTAGCTCATTACTGCACGCGCAGCACTCGGGGCTTACAGAGCTGCCAGTGTGTGGTTCAGAGCAGAACAACTTCACCGTCTCATACACAGACCTGATTATTTACTACTGGTATTGGAAAAGAAATTGTATTATCATCTCTAGACAGGAAATATATCATCATTATGACAATGCAATAAATGCAGGAATGGCCTTTTTTATTTTGCAATTTCATGAAAAAACATTTTACACTCAAGTCCAGTATCACACCAACTAAACGTGTGAGAAGCAGAGGCATACTTTTTCACAGTGTTGTGATTAGTTATAGTGGTGAACTGTGTACTGATTGGTCTGAGGCTGGAGCGCTGGAGCTGCTGATTTAAAAACACAGTGATGTGGAAATGCTAGCAAACTCGAGTACTTGAAGTGTACTGTTTATTCACTGTTTATTCACGCTCCCTACATGAGCACGTGTTTAGAATGCTTTAGTTTTAGTGAATTTCTGTTTGTCTAGCCAAGTAAATGTTTTTCTAAGGGCATGCAGTTTTCCTGTTCCTCTTTCTCTTCCTGTTTTTTTTCTTGACATCTTCTTTTTTGGAAATTCTTGTCTTCTTCATTAAGCTCCTTTTTCTCTCAATCGCACTCTCTCTCTCTCTCTCACACACACACACACACACACACACACACACACACACACACACACACACACACACGCTACATTCGACCTCAGAAGTGGAAAGTCTGAGCTCAGAATGATGTCATGTTAGACCTGCTTGCAGACTCCCATGTTTGTCTTTTGTTAGCAACAAGCTAATCAGCTAACTGTGAACTGTATAGTCAGTGTTATAGATTTAACATGTTGAATTGATGTCACTTGCTGAACTCGCCGCTGATTACACCTTCCTGAGTTTCCGATCAGGAATTCAATGTTGAGAGGATGTTTTCTTTGTTTTTTCCTTGTCAGAGGTTGGGAATGATGAGTTATGGCCTCTAGTTGAATGCAGCATTACTTATCAGTCTCTCTCTTTCTCTCATTACACAGGCTCCACCTACAACATGTCTAACGGTGGGGGTGGAGCTGGAGGGGTGAGTAGCTCCACCCACCTCCTGGATCTGTTGGAAGAGCCAATTCCTGGAGTGGGCACCTACGACGACTTCCACACCATCGACTGGGTCAGAGAGAAGTGTAAAGACCGCGAGCGTCACCGCAAGGTACTGAGACTGGCTCTCTCTCTCTCTCTCTCTCTCTCTCTCTCTCTCTCTCTCTCTCTCTCTCTCTCTCTCTCTCTCTCTCATACACGCAGCTTTCCTTGTGGAGACCTGCCAAATGTCAAACAAGGTCACAGGATAACAACGTGGTCAAAACTGTCAGCTATTCCTGTTCTTGTGGAGACGTTATAACATTATGTATGATTATGTTCTGTTATTATGTAATTATTATTTACATAGTTATATATAATTTACATAATTATTCCTTAATTATTATGATTAAGACTATATTGAGTGAAAGAACTTGCACTTGTTTGGTCCACTAATGTCATACTGTATGCCTTTTCAGCCACTCAGGCTGTGAGGAAATAATGTTTTTCATTTTCTCACCCTCAGATTCTCTAAAATAATCATGCAGAAATAATTGGATTTGTGTGTGTGTGTGTGTGTGTGTGTGTGTGTGTGTGTGTTTCACCTGTGTGTTCCCTGCTCTGTAGATTAACAGTAAGAAGAAGGAGTCAGCATGGGAGTTCACAAAGAGCTTGTATGATGCCTGGTCTGGCTGGCTGGTGGTGACATTAACAGGGTTGGCTTCAGGTAACACACACACACACACACACACACACAAACTACTCTAAGGAGCTACAGTGTTGGAAACCATGACGTAGGCAGACAGACAGCAGCTGGTGCACTGACTCTCACACTCACTGAACTTTAATTAAGCTCTATCACATGATGATCCTATTAACAAACCTTTCTGAGCAGGAGTCTAATTCTGTTTTTTTTTTTTTTCCCCATTTACCTTATGCTAGCTAGCAGGTTAGCATTAACAGTGAAGAGTATGAACGTTTATTAATATGATTTCTTGATCTACTCTGAGTACAGTAGGAAAGAAGTATTCCTGTGTAATATTTCATGTCAGGAAAAAAGTCTTTTTGTCAGACAGTCAGAGAAGCACAGACGAGTTCATCTGTTAATCTCTCACGAGCCTCATGAGCAGTCGCTGTTAATGATTTGTGGTTAAGCGTACAGGTCTCAAGCTTGTTAATGATGCACTGCTCCTAAACACCCTGTCTCTCTATCTTTGTCCTTTTCTCCCTCCTGCTTGCTCTCTTTCTCACTCGCTCTCTGTCTGTCCCCTTTCGCAGGTGCCTTGGCGGGTTTGATAGACATTGCTGCCGACTGGATGAATGACCTGAAGGAGGGTGTGTGTCTGAGTGCCCTGTGGTTTAACCATGAGCAGTGCTGCTGGGGCTCCAACGAGACCACGTTCGCTGAGAGAGACAAGTGTCCACAGTGGAAAACGTGGGCTGAGCTCATCCTGGGCCAGGCCGAGGTGAAAACAGTATAGAAAATAAATAAATGTGGACAATCTGTTCACTTGTAGCTGCCAGTAGAAACATGTATGTAAGTTAGACGTGTGTTTGTCCACTGAGGAAGACCCAGAAGGATAAGAGTGAAAAAAATAGACTTGGTATAATGAAGTAATGTCTCAGTAAATAATGCATTTCCTTCCTTACGCTGTTCCCTTAAAAAAAAAAAAAAGAAGAAGAAATACATAACATTTCACAAATTATTTTACTAATGGTTGGGTTATTTTAATCATCTCGTCAATAAACTCATCAATAAAATGATCTTGGGCTGGTAGTATTACTGATTGGAGCTGCTTCACGGTGGACTGGAGCCATGATTTGGACTGGAAACCTGCGTTCTATCTGAATTCAACAATATGGGCCTTTTTCTTTTATTTTTCTTTATTTATTTATTTATTTATTTTTTTTTTTTATTTCAATTATTGATTCTTGACATATAATCTCAATTACACATAACACTACAAGATGTGTGAAAGTTCAAGGGGTGAATACTTATGCAAGGCATTGTACAATTAACAAAAACGTACTGTTTATTGTATTTTTTTTTTTTTAGAAACTGAAAGAAAAACAATACCAAATGTATTGATTTGATGTATTGATGTATTGATTGCTTTTCCCAAAAATACCATATCATGATTTATTTTTCCATCTGTTTCATTCAGTCAGATACTTTTTTACTTGCTAGACCATTAGCATTGTGTTTTGCTCGCTCTGAGGATGTTATACATGTGCATATATGTGTGCAGTATGTATCTGTTCACTCCTCTCTAACTCTGACTAGCTCTTTAACTTTCAGACTGTCCCCAGTACTAAAATTACTACAAATGAAATGAAGATTTATGGAAAATGAGCATATCAGGAAAAAATAAATAGCTTAACCACGTTAAAACTAAACTGAATATTTCTTGAAAACTGAAAATCTAAAAAATCATTTAAAAAGTGAGAATTAAAACATTTGTATGCATCTATAATGGTTGACTGATTTAAAAAAAAAAATCTTTTTTAAAATTTATTTATTTATTTTATTTTATTTTTCCCCCCCCCTCTTCTCTATAAATCTGATCTATATTCTGGTGTGTGATGTGTTTCAGGGTCCTGGCTCCTACATTATGAACTACTTCATGTACACGTACTGGGCTCTGACCTTTGCCTTCCTGGCTGTTATTCTGGTCAAAGTGTTTGCCCCGTACGCCTGTGGCTCTGGGATCCCTGAGGTATGTGTTCTACAGGTCACAGACGCTCTGCATTCATTACACCAGACTCAAGGGTTTATGGTCTTTCTTCAACGAGTCTGCTGCTTAGACCTTTAAGAGCCTTTAATAACATCTCTCACTCCTTTTCTCTTCCTCATCATCACTCTCTCACTTTCAGATTAAGACCATCTTGAGTGGGTTTATAATCCGGGGTTACCTGGGCAAATGGACGCTGATGATAAAGACCATTACTCTGGTGTTGGCCGTGGCATCAGGACTCAGTCTGGGGAAAGAAGGCCCGCTGGTACACGTGGCCTGCTGCTGCGGCAACATCTTCTCATACCTCTTCCCCAAGTACAGCAAGAATGAGGCCAAGAAACGAGAGGTAACATCCGGTCATACAAACACTTCATCCTTGCATCTGTCACACACTCATGATGTTCACGAGTGGTAAAAAGTTTTTAGTGTTAATAATTACTGTGTGTGTGTTTGCACAGGTGCTGTCTGCAGCTTCAGCTGCGGGGGTGTCAGTGGCGTTCGGAGCTCCTATAGGAGGAGTTCTCTTCAGTCTTGAGGAGGCAAGATTTGCAGAGAACTTTTAACAGACCTTAATAATTTAATTACTTAATATCACACATGTGGGGCTTCTAAAATAAAGGTTTCCTCTCTGAATTAGGTGAGTTATTACTTCCCTCTGAAGACCCTATGGCGGTCCTTTTTCGCTGCCCTGGTGGCAGCGTTCGTGCTTCGCTCCATTAACCCCTTCGGGAACAGCCGCTTGGTCCTGTTCTATGTGGAGTACCACACACCCTGGTACCTGTTTGAGCTCTTCCCCTTCATCCTGCTCGGTGTATTTGGTGGTCTGTGGGGCGCCTTCTTCATCCGAGCCAACATCGCCTGGTGCCGCCGGCGCAAGTCCACGCGCTTCGGTAACGGTCTCTTTCCCGCTGACACATGCCAGTGTTTGCTTGGAGGAATAAACCATAATTTCATAATATCAAATAGTTAAATGTCTATACACAGCACAGAAATATTGTCATAGATATTGTCATAGATATTGTCATAGATAGTGATTGTCTTTATTGCTATTTATTCCAATCGTGTAGCTGCTCAAAGCAGTAGCATAAGCAGCTAAACACCATGCAGCTCCTATTAAGCTCATTACAACTCCCAGTATTATGACTTATCTTATTAGACCATTGACCAAAAATATTCAGAATCCTTTACACTGTTTTATGTCTTAACTTTACAGAGGTCATTTGAATTGCTTGTGCTTAGAATGAAAATGCTCACAGGTTTCACAAATTTTACCTTTGGCTCTAAAGAACATCCACAGTCGAATGGTATCATGACAACACCATGGTAGCCTGTGGTTAATTACAATCTAAAGCCTGTTCCACGCCATGCTTTACAGTGGATCACTGCAATATCCTCCATTTGTGATTTTTCAGGTAAGTACCCAGTCCTGGAGGTGATCACGGTGGCAGCCATCACCGCTATCGTGGCTTTTCCCAACCCGTACACACGGCAGAACACGAGTCAGCTGATTAAGGAGCTGTTCACGGACTGCGGGCCGCTCGAGTCATCGCAGCTGTGCCAGTATCGCAGCCAGATGAACGGGAGCCAGGCATATCCGGAGGGCACAGAGGCCACCACCACTCCTGGGGTTTACTCTGCCATGTGGCAGCTCAGCCTGGCGCTCATTTTTAAGATCATCATGACCATCTTCACCTTTGGCTTAAAGGTAGTAATGATGCATTCCTTCTTGTAAACACTTTTTTGTATTATATTATTTTATATTATATTCTTGTG
>CM040978.1:7555563-7581706 GCA_022985145.1 Pangasius djambal
GCTATAGTTGAGATATATATATATATACACACGTCACTGTAGCTATAGTTGAGATATATATACACACGTCACTGTAGCTATAGTTGAGATATATATATATACACACGTCACTGTAGCTATAGGTGAGATATATATACACACGTCACTGTAGCTATAGGTGAGATATATACACACGTCACTGTAGCTATAGTTGAGATATATATACACACGTCACTGTAGCTATAGTTGAGATATATATATATACACACGTCACTGTAGCTATAGGTGAGGTATACACACGTCACTGTAGCTATAGGTGAGATATATACACACGTCACTGTAGCTATAGGTGAGATATATACACACGTCACTGTAGCTGTAGGTAACACACACACCACTAAAACAGATTAAACAGATAGTAACTATCTTTGGTTTGCATGGGAGTTTATCAGTACAGCACCTGTGTAAGATCTGGAGAATGCAGTACACAGGCTGTGATAGCAATTATAGCTTGATGCCAGTTTTAGAAAAAATGTCAAGACTGTCATTTAAAAAGGAATTATGATTGTAGTGGTCTATATAATTATAAATGATTTGATTACAGTGTTTTTTTTAGGATGCTTTAAAACATAAGACTGATTCCCCCCCCCTCATTCTGTCCTGCAGAGAATGCACGGAGGAAGCAGGAAGGCATCGTGCTAAACTCGCGTGTGTATTTCACGCAGCATGCCCCAACGCTTCCTGCTGACAGCCCGCGTCCTCTGAAGCTGCGCAGCATCCTGGACATGAGTCCCTTCACCGTCACAGACCACACGCCCATGGAGATTGTCGTGGACATTTTCCGCAAGCTCGGCCTGCGCCAGTGCCTCGTCACGCACAACGGGTGAGTCACGGAAAAGAACCGGGGTCACACACGCGTCCTGTAGTGTGGGGGCAATGCAAACAAGTCACGTAGGTTGGTTGGTAATTGATGAGCTCCAAAAATGCTGAGTGCGCTGTTAATTCTGATGTTTGGCAAACGCGGAGGTCAGCAAGCTGCCTCTAGAAATACAATTCTACGCCTCCAGTGTCTTTAGTGATGTTCAGCTTGTGTGCATGGTGTTTTATTAGGACGTATAGAGCTGCAGATTTTCAGTAACCCAGCTCATTCAGATGTCCAGTAGCAGGGACTTCAGTTATAACCTTGGAGACATTTTACTCCTCAACTACTGGACATCTGCTACTACTGTGATCAGTAGCCAGTATTTCTAGTCCTCAGATAATTAGCAAGACATCTGCGACTGTAACACAAATCTAGTCACTATTAGAAAACGACCAGAAAAGTAGCAAGGCAACATGAGCGACAGAATAGTTACGTAATATTACTGAATGTAGCAGTTTTGAGAATGTGCTGCTGAACATCAGTAGGCCTCAGATGCTGAGTAGTGCTAAATATCACTCATAACTCATATTCTCTAGCTCTTCTCCCACTAACGAGTGGCTGGTACTTAAACTGGAACCATTAGCAACAATTTTTCATAACTTGTCCAAATTAACCTAAAAAATGATTCAGAGTCAGTGGTCTGAGGAACAAATGACCAGCAATTTTTTGCAATGCAGTAAATCTATATTGAAATGCTAAAGCTAAGAAACAGAATTTCAGCAGCTACACACTCCGGTAAAAGCACTAAAATCTATTTTTAAAAATTGTCTGTCAACCAGTATGTAATTGTTGCCTATGTTGTGTATAGACATAATAAGATTTTACCTTTAAGGATAAAATAAGTACAGCTTACACAGTCCTGTACGGTTGGTAAAGGTTTATCCCATTTATTAGCAAACACCCACATGTGATTATGTAATGTTCTGTTGCTCAAACCAGTGGAAACGAAGACTGGGTTGCTGAATGAGCACCGGCACCTTGTCATCAAAAACAGTGGTGCTATCAGACAATAAAGAGTCTTTATAAATGAAACAGATAATCCCAGTGTGTCCTGTTCTAGATTCGTCCTGCTAGCTTTACCTTTGAGGATCAGCAAATGGACCTTAAGCACAAACTGACAGTGGAGGCATTGGAAATTTTACAAAACTGCACTTGTTTGGTTAAAATATATTACGTTTTTACCAACCAAGCATTTCCAAACTTGAGTCAGCAGCGTGGCTCAGGTTTGGTTGAAGGACTTGTTGGTACAATGAGGCAGAATTTGCATGGTGCAAGAGAAACTACTGTAGACTCCACAGGTAATTAAATACAGCTGCAGATTTAGAAAAAGTCCAGCAGCTATTTCTACTTTTTGCATTTCCCCTTTCTGTAGCTACTAACAGATTCACCAACCATCTGCAGACATGCACTCATGCACGCACGCACCCCCACCCACACGCATACACGCACGTACACACACACACACTCCCACCCACACGCGCACACACACACACACATGCATGTGCGCCTCTGCTGATGGGTTCAGTTCTGCACTTGGTCAAACCTGGTCCGTGCCACAGGATATAAACACACACACACACACAGACACACACACACACACACACAGACACACACACACAAACCTGTCAGTACCTCCATGGCACTAATTCAGTCATGTGACTTCCTCCACCTTCACTGTTTCAAGGAGCAGTTAAACATAGACCTTTGAGAGTGTGCAATGTGGTGTGGTTTGAAGGAGAAATGCAGAAGGCCCCAAAGTATACTAGATGGTTTCCAGTCCCAATTCGCAATAGCTTTCCACTGTCTTGACTCAGATCAGCTGCCCTATGCAATAGAGCGCCTCCTTGTGTCCACATCATGCATTAGAGATCATGCAAGCTGTTGGAAAAGCTAAGGTACACTTTGAAAACATTATGAGATCACTTTGCGAGCATCCTGGGTAAATAAATTTAATTTCTCATCAAGCATGCCAATTTTCTTTTTAAAACCTTTCTTTTGTTCAATAATTTAAAGATTTATAACTATTTGCATTCATTTCTTTGCTAATCTTAAGTTGACTGATTATTTGCTGTTCTGTGTTATTTATTTTCTGTTAGTTCTAGTGTTGTGTTTTTAGTTTGTCTCTGTGTGAGTGTTTTGCTAAGTGACGGTCGCCACGGTGTGTGTTGCAGGATTGTATTGGGCATCATCACTAAGAAGAATATTTTAGAGCATCTGGAGGAGCTCAAGCAGCACACGGAGCCCCTGGTGATTAGCCCCGCCCATATCACGCCCACTCGAGCTTTTAGGCCCCGCCTCTTAGGAGGGATGCATGAAACTTGAGTGGACAAAACAGAAAAGACAAAGTAGCGGGCAGTTCCCCGGAAAGTAGCTCTTCCTCCTCCCTACAGCCACTTTCCCAGAATTCGATGTTTGGGAACATGATGCTCGCAAGTATTACACGAGGTCACCGTGCAAGACTAATACATTTAGTATGAGTATATCTCATTTTAGTAGGAGTATATCTGATAAAGTGAATGAAACTTTGGGGAACTGTCAGATAATTGAGAGTACATTTATCAGCACCTGGATGTAGAGCGTCACTGGTTAGACCTTGTGGTGTTCCTCCAGTGTAGGATTATTACTGCTACAGTGATTAGTTTGTAATACATGACCAGAGCAGCAGTGTACAGCTAGTGGTGGGCGGTACATGGTTTCTATCTCAGCTCAGCAAAACATAACTTACTTCTTTGCCTAAAAATGGTACTTTTTGGAAAGGTGTCCTTACAAAAAAGAATGCGGGCTTTTCTCAGTCTTGTGGGCGTTTCCTAATTGTTGGACAAGATTGGCCAGAGTGTCAGTTATATTTTTATATATATATATAATGTACAGTTAGGTCCAGAAGTATTTGGAGAGTTTTTGTGATTTTTGCCTTTATACACCACCACAGTGGGTTTGAAATAAAACAGTGAAAACCCTTTGCAGTCAATGATTGCCTGAAGTCTGGAGCCCATGTTCTCAAAACTCAAATTCTGAGTTTCCTCCCTGGAGATGCTTTGCCAGGCTTCACTGCAGCCACCTTCAGTTGCTGCTTGTTTGTGGGTCTTTCTGCCTTCAGTCTTGTCTTCAGTAAGTGAAAAGCAGCTCTATTGGGTTGAGATCAGGCGACTGACTTGGCCATAGAAGAATATTCCATTTCTTTGCCTTCAAAAAGTCTTGAGTTGCTTTCGCAGTATGTTTAGGGTCATTATCCACCTGCACTGTGAAGCAGCGTCCTATCAGTTTTGTAGCATTTGGCTGAATGTGAGCAGAGAGTATAGCCCTATACACCTCAGAATACTCTGGAGAAAGTAGGCGTATCATTGTCAAAATCTACAATCAAGAGAAGCCTTCATGAATGTAAATACAGAGGGTTTACAACAAGGTGCAAACCACTGGTAACATTCAAGAACAGGAAAGCCAGTTTAGACTTTGCCAGAAAACATCTAAAAAAGCCTCCCATGTTCTGGAATAAGATTCTTTGGACTGATGAAACCAAGATTAACTTGTACCAGAATGATGGGAAGAGAAAACTATGGTGAAAGAAAGGAACAGCTCATGATTCAAAGTATACCACATCATGTGTCAAACATGGTGGAGGCAGTGTTATGACATGGGCATGTATGGCTGCCAATGGAACGGGCTCACTGGTGTTTATTGATGATATGACTGCTGACAGAAGTAGCAAGATGAGTTCTGTGGTGTATAGGCCTCTGTACTAAACTGATTTGTGGAATGTTTGAAGGGTTTTTAATGTCTATTGTCAGCTATGAAGCACACACAGGATTGAGAAAAGCCACCTATTTCCTACTATTGCAGCGATAGTGCATCCATAAAATGTGTATGCTGAGAGATAAAACTTTGGGAATATGATAGATTTGGCTGTATCGCCCACTCTTAAGTAGAGCCCATGGTTGTGTACTGTGCATGTGTACTCTTAAAGCACACAAAATCGTAACTCAGATACGTATCTCAGATACATATCTCAGTCTAATTCATTATAACCTTCTAAATCTGTTGTTTGTTTTTCTTTATTTTCTAAATTCCTCCTCTGGGGTCGGGGTCAGCGTCCACTGGGCAACAGATTGATGAAGTGTGATCCCACTCATAGCGCCGCCTCATAAAAGATTGGCGAGTAACAGGCTGTGTAGCTGAGCATTTCTTTTCTGCCTGCTTATTTTGCTGTATTTATTTATGTACATGAGTAGACCCCTCAGTCGTAGTAGTAGTCAGTAGTATGGTGATTTTGTTGCGTGGTGGTTTGTTCATGGCTGTATAGAAGAGTTACTGCAGCAGCACCCATCCTCAAACCAACACATCCTCCACTCTGTACACTTCAGTCCCTCCACACCACCTCTTCTGACTGTCTGTGCTGATTCACCAACATTTCACGATCGTGTTCATGCTCCTCCTGCCCTGTGTGTACTAATCCCTTCACGTCCAGTCTAGTCTCTCGTACAGAGCTGCCTACTTCCTGTCTGCTTTACAAAGTGACCCCCGGGTTAAAATGCAGTGCACCATACATACGTGGTTTGTGTATTCGCATGTATGTGGGCCAGATTTCCTGAAGCTGTTTAGGCTGCTTTCACACCAGGTGTTTTTCCTTTAACCACCAGCACACGTTTTACATGTAATACTACAGGAAGCTCCTGTTTTTAAAAAGCGCTTATGATTTTGTCACAGTAAAAAGCTTTAAAAGTGGAAAAAAAGGTTGAGTTTTAATTAAGAAATGTGCCAAGTGTCAACAAATTCTTTTATATCCCTCAACCGATCAGGCCACAACTTGGAAGGTAAAAGAGAAAAACTAACAAGGACAGAGAGCCTGTGGAGTAAATAGTCTCATCACTGAGCGTATGTAAGGTTAATGCATTTATAATAGTAATAATATAAGATTAATGTCAGTATTTTGACATAGCTTGATATAGTTAAGACTAAATGTTTAAAAAAACGTAATGCTTATCTTTAAGTGTGGGATAAATCACAGTGGGGTGTGCTGTTATAGGAAACGTGAGAGCTATTGATTATTTTCCAACAAGAGCATAGTGTTTTATTCCTTTTACACCACAGCAATTTGCCACCAATTCCTTTTTTTAATTATTATTATTAATTAAGGAACACATCATAATTGTTATCCATTTATAGTCACATTTAATGATGTGGAACATCTTTGAAGCAAGCTACAGTCATCCCCTCACCAGCCTCTCTTATGTTTGTCTCTCTCTCGAATTTGAAGACAAAAGAAATGCAGATTGTCATGTTATGGAGAAACCACTAAGCCCCATCCTGAAGATGTCCTGTGTCAGAACATTTAAAGTTACAGTTAAAAGCCCTGACACTGGAGACTCCTTCCAAAAATTCCAGATAAACATCTCCTCACAGAAGACTTGAACACACTTTTTTAAAAAAAATCCATTTATGTAGATCTTCCACCATACAAGCCCCTGCATAAGTTATTGCACCAAGTGTAATATATTACCACAAGTGCATTTATGTAAAGTTTGCAGTCAAATCTGTTGTCAGAACTGCTGCTATGGAAAATCAATCAACTCCTTCTGACTAATCAGAATCAAGTTTTGAACAGCACTATAGTATTAGTATTAATAATAATAATAATAATAATAATAATACAGGCCAGGCAGCTGGTAGTAGCTAGGCCTGTTGTTATAGTTACAGTGTGTAGGTCGTGTGAGCCGCTTTTTTCCACCCAGCATCCAGCCAGCGATATTTCTCTCCTTAAAAACACCTAGTATACAAGCAGCCTAACTGAAGCACACAGTTTATTTTTGCCTTATGCAAAACCAGGAACTGAGTGTGTGTTTGTACTGTAGCATCGTCCAGTCACTGGTCATCTTAGCAGAGCTGAACATTGTTTAGTAAATTTGGCCAAAAATGGGAGTCACTCTGGACTGTTCAGAAATGATTCTGTTACTCACAACGCTTTAGTTTCTCTCTCTTCTCTCTTCTCTTCTCTGTTACCCCTCCACATGGACAGCTGTGGAACTCGAGCCCGTTTCATGATGCAATTCAAGAGCACATTTTATTTCCTTCATAATGAGATCTCAAATTTTGAATGTATTTGATTGCAGTATGCTTAATTACACTTAATACCAAACATCACTAACAGTTTCATATGTGCTTTTGAATTCAGATGAAGACGCTGACCAGTGTTGCTCGTGTGTCTGTGTGTGTGTGTGTGTGTGTGTGTTTACATCAGTTTCTTGAGACTGAAATCGTGGATGAGTGGTGGTGTGTTCACTGTGCACTCTGTCCCTCGTGTTTCATTTCACCTCTCTGGTTCTCTCTAGGTGCTGCAGGTCACTGATCATCACTTTAACATCTTCCTCTCTGCCTGTGTGTGTGTGTGTGTGTGTGTGTGTGTGTGTCTTCACACACAGACACTGGCTTCTTTTTGTTGGCACTGTCCTACACCACCAGTGTGATTGGCTAGAAAAATCTGATTGCGATGCAAAATGAATATGAACATGTAGTTGTTGTTTTTTTTTTTCTTCTTTTTTTAATCTTCTTGCCAACAAAAAGACCCAGACTTGATTGTTTGGCACTTGATTATTCTTATCTGTGCTTCATTCCTCATGTTCTTTTTCTTTCTTTTCTTCCCTCTCTTTTCTTTATCTCTCTTCTTCTACACAGGCGTCTCCTTGGTATTATCACAAAAAAAGATATCCTCCGTCATATGGCCCAGATGGCAAATCAAGATCCCGAGTCCATAATGTTCAACTAGTGCCCTCTTACACCAGACGCGAGGAAGAGGAGAGTGAAGAGGAGGTCCGATTACTGGACGATATGTCCCACTGACCCGTTTGTGTCCCGCGCCCCCACCCCCTGTCCCGCATGGCTCCTAACTGGGGACCGGCTGCACTGGTAGAATCTTCCGGATCTCCATCCAGGCCTTCAGGAAGAAGAAGAAGGAGTTCCCTGAAAAAGGCTTGAAAGATGATCCAGAGCTTCAGCCAATGAAGGAAATGCACTAATGCTAATGTACTTACACATGGGCATGCACTGATCCTGCTCAGGCACCTTCACTCGGTCTCACATTGTAAGACCTCAGTAGGGTGAAAGGTCATGATGAGCCACACGAGTGCAAGGAGGGACCTTGATGATAAAACTTTGATCACGTACCGCTGTGACTCCTGCCACCTGAACAGCCCTGCAGCGTTCCCACTAAAGACTCCGCAATCGTTGTTTACCTGTAATACATGAGCTTGAGAGAGAGAGAGACTGTGTGTGTGTGTGTGTGTGTGTGTGTGTGTGTGTGTGTGTGTGTGTGTGTGTGTGTGCGCGTGTGTGCACATTTGAATGTGTGTAAGTGAGAGAAAAAATGAAAAGTTCCCCTACATTCCAGTCAGGATGTCACTCTGTGTCTTGTCTCGTTTGTTCCATCTGAGGCAAGACAAAAAAAAAACCTGCTTTGGGTGTGTGTGTGTGTGTGTGTGTGTGTGAGTGTGAGAGAATGATGAAACTGTGATCCATCAAGTATTTATCATTGTGAGATGATCAAATGTACAAAAGGAAGTTTGACACCACCATGTGCAAAGCTGCCTAAAGTGATTTTACTTACTTTTTCTTATTTTCATTTTCAGCACTACAGATTGTCAGGGAAATAAGGGCATGAGGCCAGTTACATTTTCCTGACATGTCCACCAACTGCAAACCTTTTTTTTTTTTTTTTTTTGGTACTTATCTGTTGGTTTTCTTTCTTTTTTTTTTGTGGTACTTATTGCTACTTAAGCTAGATGTATTATTAATTGTCTAATGTACCAAGTATGTCCTGTCAGTTTTAGTAAGAACTGTGACTTCTTCAAAGATGCTGCACTTGTTTTTGAAAGTCCTTACCGGCTCGATGTGCAAGTTTCATCGGTCACTTTCAGCCAGGTATGTGTAACTGGAGCGAATATCAATGACTCATCTCAGCACACGCTTCCTCTTATTATTATTTTGCAGCTTGAAAATGAGCCTGCGTTTAACTGAATAAAAGTACGGCGCAGCTTTTATCTGTAATCGGATAACTGAAACGTTCAACACTGGAAGTTTACACAGTCTTAGAAACGACTTCACGTTTGAAATCTCAGCAGCTCTCATGTAATCATGGATGTTTTTCTGGACAGTGCATGAGGTTCTGAGGTGGGGAATATGGCAGAAATATGTGTGGTGGCCTGAGAAACCAATCCAGCAACTTGATCAAAGCGTGACAGGACTGCGGGAGGAAATAACACACTGACATCTTCATGCAAACGGTTTTTACCACCATGTGTATTAACCTGGCTCCTTACACAATGTGAAGACAACCTAGGCAAGGATTAAAATAAACCTGTATGCTGAAATATATTTATGCTTTCTTAGATTCAATGTGTTAAATTATGATACAGGCAGAAATAAAGTCAGCCACAGAGCCGGGTCTGACCGGTTTTCCCAGACCACCACATGTACATCATGATACTTAGAAACATTTTTAAGATTCTGGATATTTTTCCAGCGGAACAGTAATGGCACATGAGCTAAGGAATAAAAAGGTTATTTTGATGTCCACGGAAACACTGAGAAACACCAACAGTGAGGAAAAATATAATATTGTGTACTAAAATCTTCTTTAATGTCCAGTCAGCTGCGTGCTGTTGTGAGTACCGGGGGAGTTGGTTAGCAAAACAACTGACGATACCCACAATATCTCAGAAAAGAGTACTATGATGTTATTAATCACGGTAATAATCACAGCCCAGCCCTCATCCCTGGGGATTAACTGCAACTTTACGCAAGGGGGTGAAAACCCTGTCATTCTAACACTCTTGTGGATCTGAAAGCTTCACTACGAGGTCACAGCACAGCATCGGTACTGATTATTTTTCTGTAACAGCACTCCCCGCTGTGCTTTATTTTTTATCATAATCACAGCGCATTAGTAGGTCTGAAAGCTCTGTTGCCATTCTGGTTCAGAGAATGTTCTGGCAAAAATGAGCCAATATTGAATGCCACAGGCTCGGTTGCATCCTCTAAAATACTACTGATGATGTCCTCACATTGTTTTCTTGTCCTCGTCCTCTCCTCCTGTGTTATAAGCTGTTAGTCTCAGATCTCAGCCGCAGTCTGTGTTTGTCAGGTTATGAAGAGAAAAAAAAAAAAAAAGCTAAAATGACTTTGTCCTCACGATGTTCTTCTCATTTATTTTTTAATTTATATTAGCACTAGATTTGTACATTACTGTAAATTTTAAGTACAGTTACATATGATTGATGGTTTGATTGTACATTTAAAAGGTGTAAGAATAAATTGTTTAAAATGAGCTGTTTGGCTGCTGTTGAATCTCATGCGCGTTTATTGCAGTGTGTTTGTGTTCACACCGGTGCGTTAGTGACACAGGACCTTGAAGGTGAGTGCGTGTATGACAAAACTGTGTCATAAGGTTAATATTTAAAAATATAGTCAGTGATTTAGGTGAATATAAGCTCAAGCTTTAGTCCATCAGGGTTTCATCCGAAGCCACACCCCTGAAAGATAAGAGGCGGAGCTTTCTGGTGATTCTTTCTGGAGATTCCGCCTTGTACTGGTTGGCTGGATGTTGGTGATCCCCATCGTTTTTTTTTTTATTTTATTTTTATTTTTATTTTTTAACAGTGCTAGGGAAACTGCAGAGACCGGAGGTCTTCCTCCGAGCAGATATTTTATTGACGGCTGCTGAACAACAACAAATGTTCAGACTTAATATCACTGCTTCTACCTTTAAGACAGAGTAAGACAGTGAACAAAAAAAATTGTTTAATATCTGTACAGTAATTTTCATATTTCAGATGCTTGGGCACACGAGGTACGAGGACCACCGTGAACCTTCACTTGTTACAGTAAAAACATTCCAGTTTAAGTGTCATTTTCAGATATGTGTAGATCAGAACACACCACGTGTTTCATGGCTTTTCATTTTGCAGAAAATTAGAAATTTTCACAAATATTATATGAAATATGTGTGGAATTTCTGTGGATATTCTCCGGATGATCATGTGGGTTTTCTCCAGGTTCCCCTCCTCATAAAAAACATGCTGCTAGGTGGACTGTTTATGCTAAATTGACCTGAGTGTGTGTGTGTGTGTGTGTGTGAGTGTGTGAGTGTGTGTTCTTGGTGCCCTGTGATGGACTGGCGTTCGAGCCAGAAGGTCACGGTGGATCCGGAGCCTATCCTGGGAACACAGGGCATGAGGCAGGAATACATCCTGGATCTCAATGTGGGCGAGTGATTATAGGAAATAATTTCACTCTTCTGATTTTTTTTTTTGAGAGAAGTGATTGCTGATCAGAAGGGCAAAGGAAGGATCATAGTTCTGGCATCAGTATCCCCTTTTTGTCTTTGACTCGTATTTATATTTAAAAAAAAAAAAGAAAAAGGTTTTATAAATGTGGTCTCTGATGAAGGTGAAGGTGGTTTTTAATCCTTTCTTTTAGCAGGTGACTGATATACACAATACACTATAGTTACCCTATAACTAGAATCTGTAATATTACCATCTGGTGCTTTAAGGCAGAACCGAAGGCCCTTACTGACCTCCTCCAATTGCTCTAACCATACTGATGATGTATTTTACTGGTCTGGTTGCTACAAGATGCTAATATCCACATGGTGCAGCTGCGTGGTCTCCCCCAGTGTAAAATTACTCATCTGTTCCCACACTGCTGCCATTTCTGTTTTCTTTTAGGTCCCCGGATTCAAAACCTGGTACCACATTTTGTGCAAATGTTTGTTTTTGACACGATTGTGTCCATTTCAAGCTCTTAAAAAATTCACAAAGTGCATACACACACACACTGGAGGTCACGCATTAAAAAGTACAGCAGGGTTTCTACTTTCAGAAGTTATTATTAGCTGGTAAATCAATCAGACATCATGTGAGTGACTCACCATCATTTGTCCTCATAGCCTGAATTCATCCAACCACAATAGAAAGCAGTCAGGCCACAAGTCTAAAACACCACCTTGCACTGTTTGGTCTTGTTCTCGACTCCAGTGCATCTCTTATTCAGATTCAGTCCTGGGAGGCCTCGGGGCTTGTCTTCATCAGTGCAGTCAAGTGCAATCAAAAGCATCCCCGCCTGTTTACAGAGATGAACCGTGTGTACTGTGGCCTCAGGGGGCCTGATTTGCTCAGCACGGCACTAACGTCAATCAGGTGAAGTTTTTCTTTTGACATTTTATTTTACTCACAAGTATGTTGGATTTTTTTAAAATGTATTTTTAATGACTGCAGTGCCAGTAACTGTTAAAATGTGTTCTGTGTTGTTGTTGTTGTTGTTGTTGTTGTTATTAGCGGAGGGAAACTGCACTGAGGCTTCGCATGTGAATTATTTGTGTTGGCACTGGTCTCTCTCTGACATTATTACAAAGACAAACACACACACACACACACACACACACTATAACTGGATGTCATCTATTCAGCTATTTTTCAGTGCAGACTTGTGCAGATGTTCACCAGTGTAGCAGTGAGAATGTGGAGGAAGGCTTTTAAAACCACACATGAATTTAAATAGGTCAAAGAGTGGAAATGTACATTTATATATTAAAAAAAAAAAAAAATCTGTCCTCCATATTTTTTTTTTTAAATTGGTGGTGTGAATGATTGACTATATGGAGGCAAAACGAAAATATTTATTTCCTAATATTCCAACATATTTTGCAGTATACCTATAATAAACTTTATTTTTATTTTTGGGCTCGTCACTGTCCCACTTTAACTGTGGCTGCAGTCAGCTCACACAAACTGCTCTCTGTTTCCAATATTCTGTCTCCAAACAAGCCACGGACACTGAAGTGCAGTCTAAGACTACAAACCATGCCCACTGCAAGGAACACCTACTACCAAAGCACAGTACACAACATTCCCACGCCCACTTGAAAACAGGCGTGTGGCAATTTCCCTACCCCTAACCCTATTCGTTGTGGGCGTACCTTGCACGGGGCGTGGTTTGTAATCCATGGGCTAAATTGTTCATGGTTCACTTTAAATTATTGCAGATATGATATTGCACCTGTAGAGGGCTCTGTGTGTGTGTGTGGTGTTTTGTGAAATGGCCAATTATAGCTTATAAATTACTCTTATTGCTTCTTACCTGTTTTTGAACCATTTTCACCCTTAAAAGGATAAAATTGCATAAAATGTCTAATTTTCCTAACATTTCCCAATATCAATCAATGTTCAAAGCACAGAAGTATGTGGACACCTGACCATCACACCCATACCCAGTTCTCCCTCAAACTGTTGCCACAAAGTTTCAAGTACACAATTGTACAGAATCTCTTTGTATGCTGTAGCATTACAACTTCCCTTCACTGGAACTAAGAGGCCCAAACCTGTTCCAGCATGACGATGCCCCTGTGCACAAAGCGAGCCCCATGAAGACATGGTGTGTTCAGGGTGAAGTGGAAGAACTTGAGTGTCCTGCACAGAGCCCTGACCTCAACCCCACCGAACACTTTTGGGATGAAGTGAAATGCTGACTGCACCTGACCTCCTCACCCAACATCAGTGCCTGACCTCACTAATGCTGTGTGGCTGAATGATCACAAATCCCGACATCCAAGCTCCTAACTCTAGTGGAAAGCCTTCCCAGAAGAGTGGAGCTTATTATAAAAGCAAAGGAGAGAATAAATCTGGAATGGGATGGTCAGGTGTCCACAAACCTGTGGCCATATAGTGTACACCCTAATTAGGCAGGTTCTAATTAAAATAATTTTGTGGACAGTAACTGAAACAGCACCAAAGGCAAGAAGCACACACTCAGACCTGATGGTTAGACAGCAGGAGATTTTTAATTTCCTTAGACAAAAAAAAAAACTTTAAGAGCCCCAGATGAGGGGAAGATTCCAAAATGCCCTCTCGTCCCTCTCCTAGTTTTCCAATCTTTCACAAGCCGTGAGGATTGAAATGCTTGAGCCACCTTGAAAGTCAAACTAATTTAGGGATTTAAAGCTGCAAAATTTGGCGCATTTCCAAACACTTTAGGAAACATGCGGATGTTTTCTAATGATTTACAGAAAATGAATAAATAATGGATAAATGCCTGAAATTGCAAAATAGAGACAAACGTAATGAAAATGAAAACCATAGAAGAGCATTATAATAAAAACAACACACCTTAACCTATTTAGTAAAGTAAAACCACTAATATTGTTATATTTATAATAATAGAAGGACTACAGTGATGTTTCAATGTAAAGACTAATTATTCCCCTATAAATACAGAAAGAGGAGCTTCTCTTCGGTTCCTGCCCAGTGGATAACGTTTAGAGAAGAAAATTCAGAACTCGACATGTATTTCTCATGCATTACACAGAAACCGACTCATGTTGAGTCTTACACTCTCATTACAGATTCAGTGATGAAGGATACTCCACACATGAAATGCTTAGTTACATCATCAGCATCATCATCATCAACAATCAGCAGATAATTCAATGGTCAATCTACATGTATATCCAAGAGCAGCCCTGTAGATCGATCTGACTCTATGTCCATTAGATTAGCCCTAGTTTCTGCTAGAGTAATAAATATAAAACCCAGTACTTGATTGTGGTGATTCATTCTCCCAAAATACATTCAACATGAATTGTCATGGGAATACAAAACTTAAAAAGTCTCAGCGTTCTCTCAAGATGATCAATAGTGAAGATGTAACAGGTTGTAAGAGTGTTTCATTCGGATTGGGACAAAACACCAAAATGCCAGAACACGTTACGTTTTTTTATTAGTGAAATGCATAGCAAGAGAATCATCCTGATTGTAGGATCTTACACATGGCTTTCGTAGATGACTTGGCTTGTTGGAGACGTTTCTGCTTCTCTCTCTGGCTCCGCCTCCACCTCCACCTTGATCTCCTGTTCTTGGCTTGTTGGAGACATTTCTGCTTCTCTCTCTGGCTCCGCCTCCACACTCACCTGAGGTGAAGGAGTGCGACAGGCGTCCGTGTCCGTGAGGGGCGGAGCCTCGACGTTGCAGCCTGCTTCATTGAGCGGGGGGTGAACGGAGACCTGGATGGCGATGTGTTGAGGCTGCTCGTGCAGTGAAGCGTCATCTGAATCTGCTGTAGGAGATCCGCTTCTCTCTCTGTCTCTCGCTCGGTCTCTAACCTGCAGAATGGTGAACACGTTGCTGGCAGCCCCGCCTGCAGCACGAGAAGTGCCTTCTTGACCTTCGGGCGCCTGCCGAACAAAGGTGTGCCTCATTTCCTCGACCCCCACCACCTCCAGGATCTCCTCCATGAAAGTACGGCAGTTCATGATCAGCGGTGGGAGAGGGATGCTGCGCGCCAGCTCCTCAATGTAACGTGCGAATTCCATGGTCTTAAACTGCGTGACTTTGGCCAGCTCCAGTGTTTTAGCCGACGTGATGATTGGGATGCGCTTTGCGATCTCAAATGCCTTCTGGAGCTTTTCTGCGCCCTCGGTGCGGAAAAACTCGTTGATGGCCTTCTCTGTCTTCTTCAGGTGGCTGCTCATCATGCAAAGCCGAGTCACGTTCAACACCATGATGATGGTGAAAGTCACCAGGCACACCACCATGTAGTACACACCCATGTCTCCGTTGGTGAAGACCACGCGCACTGTGACTGTACAGTTGGCCACGCCGTGAGCGTTAGAAGCCATGCAAGTGTATTTGCCGCGGTCTGCGAAGGTGATGCTGGTGATGTTGAGGACACCGTTCTCCAGGAGCCACCATTTTCCCTCTGTGAAAGTCACAGTGAGAGCACAAGGTTATCACAGGGTATAATAAACTCTTGAAACCCCAGGATAAAAGAATCTTTGATAGCGTTGTAACAGGGATGAGTAAATATTTTCAAAATATTTGAGAGTCTTTAAAAAAAAATGAATAACGAATTAGGCTTTCTGGATTTTTATTTAAGAGTAATCGCTGGAGTTGCGTGCCATCAGCGAGGAGCTGTGTGGCTCCCTGCAGGCTATGAGTGTTTTCCAGAGTGTTTTAAGACAAAAAGGCATAAGGGTATTATTGTTGCCTCTGTCTCACTGCTAATTTATGTAGTCTTGTGAACCTGTACTGTTATATGTTGCACCACGGTCCTGAAGAAACCACATTTTGTTCCACATGTATGCTAGCTACATACAGGAATGACAATAAAAACCCGCGTGACTTGAACATGCCACTATGCAGTATTTTTCACCCAGTATCACAGTGAATGTGTAAATGAGTCAATGAGTCTCAGTGGTTGAGCTCTGCAAGGTAAGCAGTAAACGGGTTCAAACTCAAGTCTGACTAAAATCGCAACTGCAAAGTGTGAAGTCCACAGCAGGACAGGCTCCTGTGCTCTCGCTCTCTTAACTGTTGCTGTAACTGTTTGCGAAGAGGTTATGTTGCTCGTCATCTGTCTGTGGCGGTACGGCAGGAGCCGGATAACACAGCTAGTTAAACATTCTGCCTCGCCGGGATGTGAAGATATATTAGGTTTAAACGTGGAGTGTGACGGCTCATGCCAGGTGTAGTGCGTTCAAAGTGTCCCTCACTCAGTGCGATTTATACTGCCTACATCACAGCGCATCCACACACACTGCGGCTGCTAAAGGCTCAGCTTGTTCAAATGATGCTTTCAAAATCTGAATAGTAACTTTGCCAATTTCTGTCAATCACTACATTTTAATGAGATTACTGCATACTGTATCCACAGGACTAACACTAAAGCATGGGTAATAAGTGAGCACCGCAGCAGTAAGTGGTCCATCCTATATTAAATATATTCATTCTTTTTAAATCTGAGCAAGTGAAATCTAATCAGGTTACAGCCACAGGCAAGTCGAGAGTTATTTGGGTTTATTGTGAAAAACCAGGAAATACTGGGAGAGGTTAGTCGGCTGCGCTAGAAGTGTAATTTAAGATTAACTTCTTTAGGCTTTAGATTAACTTCTCTTGGGGGGAAAAAACAAAACAAAACAGCATTTTCGTGGAACATGATTCTGGAAAACACAATTTATGCATTCTAGTTTTCACAGGTTCACCTTGTGCTACACAACCTCACTTTTTACACACCAACAATAAGCACTACATGGTGCTATTACCGATCAGACTTCCTCATACTAGCACCATCCGAATCAGGATCAGCACGTTTCTGAGAAGTGTTGGATAATTTATTCGTTTTTTTTTTACGTCAGCTTTACTGGTTGCTTAGTACAACACTAACGCTTGATGATATAAAGGCATTCTTCCTACACACCATGTTGAACCTTATACCTCTCATATTAAACAGGATCAAGTGTTTTAAGGAAACTGTCACATTTAGTCTAGGATACAGAACCAAGACTAATTTCAGCCTCCATGTTTTTTTTTTTAAAACTTGAGTAGCCTTTATCTAAAATAAGCACCGATCTTTATAAAGCACAGCTTGAGCTTACAGTTGTGCTTGCTCAGAGGTTTCGTGTGCTCTGAATCCATAACGCTTTCCTTTTATAGCACAGAGCAGGCAGTGCAGCGTCAGTACTGACGGCAGAGTCCATTTAGCCTGACCTGAAAACAAAAGCCTCAGCAAGGAGCTTTTCATTAATGCATTATGTACTTGTGCTGAAACGCAGCACATTTAATTCTTCGTCACCGGGCACCTGACCAGATGAAAATGTCCAAACTGCTGGATAACAACCCCAAAAAATGTACTGCATTCGAAAACTCGATGAAGTTTAACAGTCTGAATTACGAGTACCATAACATTCAGCACTCCACTGTAGGATTTAAATGTTACTATGATCAAACAGTGGGAAATCCACGCTCAACACGACTGTGTAGCCCAGAGCTAAAAGCTGGAACGAAGGGGATGAGTTACTTAAGGAAAAAAAAAAAAAAAATCTCACTCCACTATTCCACTGTTATTAATCCAGGGACTTGACTGCAAACTCTCAGAAAAGGGTTACGCAGCTGGTTCTGCGGAACACGAGCATTGTTTTATTACAGGACGAGTGCAGTCGACTCTCACGTGATGTACAATGTGCTCTGAGAAACATCTCTAAAGCAAGTTCAGACGGGTCGGCCGCACGAGAGTTCGACAACAAAGCAGTCAAAGCACATAAACGCAACACACACACATCACAGACGACTAATGCCACTGCTATTGTGCACAAGCCAAAGTTGCCTTGAGTCAGTCATTAGAGCAGCGTGGGAGTGAAGGGCCGGGCTGTGAGGATTATTTCTTACTTATTACTTTATAGCTCCGTTTGTATCTTGAGAACAAGCATGAGAATGTTAGTCTTGTCTTTAACAGATGCTTTCACATTGGTGGTGCTTCATAGCTGAGAAGAGACTGAGGTGTTAAAAGTGCCTCGTTTTTTTATCTGCACGTTATACCACAGCCCTGTTTAACACTCAAACCCAAAATGACGGCTGACTCATTTTCTATAGCAGCAGCTCAGACGAGTAGTTCCAGCTCTAATTCCAATCATAACTTCACGTTAATGCATTCGTTATAATTATCGTTACTAAAGTAATGACTCATTCAAAGGAACTTTTATGCTGGACGAGCTACATAATTGAAGGCTAATTGTAAACAAATAATAAAAAAACATTATTTACATGCAAAGCAGTGGCACGTTTAACTGAGGTTATAGAGAAAAATATATTCTCATTCATATGCTGAAATATTATGTAAGGATGTGTTTGTTTAACACTTGGGGAAGGAGTCTCCAGTGCGAGCGCTTTGTAACAGCCAGTATGTTTTCCGTCGCTTTCCCGGTTTATCGTGACGAGCTGTTGGTAACATAACAAGCTGCTTATTAACTCCAAAAATGGAGAAAAACCGAGGCTGGTGAGGGATAACAGGAACTAACTTGTCTCTCAGATATTCCAAAACGTGTATGAACAGTAACTATGAACAAAATTACGAATCTTGCTTTTTGTAATTTAAAAAAAACTGAACTGTTGGCAAATGGCTGTGGTTTCAGAGGAATAAAACACGTCAGGACATGCTGCTGTAGGAAAATAATTAACTTCAGAGTGATACAGTTGGAGGACGCCACATCACTCTGTCTGTCGTGGATTATTTTCCTGTAGCAGCACACCCTGTTGTGTTTTATTCCTTTAGGATTGTGTGGAGAAACGTATAAAGATCAGCCTTTGGTGTTTACGATGAGCCTGGACTTATTCAGAACAAAGTGTTAAGCGCTTAGACACTCACAGAGCAGGGGAGGTTTGGTCATGTTCATTACTGAAACAATCAGCAGGTTTCATTTTTAGGATGTGGAAGTGGTTCAGCTTTGTGTGTGGGATGGCGTCTGAACACACAATGCCTCGGAAACACAGCCGAGAAAACAACCTACCGCTTGCCTCCGTGTCCAAAAGGTGTCCGTGGGAGTTGAACCACTGCACCTTGGGGAAAGGCTCTCCGGTGACATTGCAGTCGATCAGGACGCAGTTCCCCTCGCGGGCGATGATCTGACTCGCCGTGGTGAGCACCACAGGCGTCCTACCCTCCTCCACCTCACCTGCTGCCTGTGTGCCATTTATATCAGCCAGCGTACTCTCGGAGACCTCTGCAGCGCCCAGGCTGACGACACACACTAAATAAATCACAACAGCTCCGTCTACACCTTTCATTTTCACTGGCTTCGTGTGCCGAGATCAGACGTCACTCCACTCCAGCGTTCATGTTAAAGTCACAGGCTATCTGCAGGCGGCTGAGAGGAAGGAGGTCAGGATATTGACAAGGATGATGAGGACAATGGGGCTGCAGATGCTCTGATCCTCAGCAGTTCCTCTGCAAAACAGGAAAACATTGTGTTTGGTTAACTTCTCTTATCTGAAAACATAACATGCTTTTATCAAAATCCTGCATCAACAAAACTCTTAACTTTGCAATATAAATCCAAGCAGGTATTAAATTATAGCATGCAACTTGCATGACACACAAAATAGCAGGGTTGACTATAGACCTTGTTCACCCTCACTCCATCAGTGAGTGCTGTAATGCTAGGTTAGCAATGCTAGCTCGGCTAAGCTAGCTAACAATTAACTGAGCTCTTCACTATGACCAGCTCCAGTGGTGGTGTTTTTTACTCAGCGAATATTTTCACAGAATAATGGTTGTTGTTCAAACTAACACGAGCTTAAACATACAGAACAAAACTGAGTGTTTAATGAATGAGGTTAGCTTTAGCTCAGGCTAGTCAGTCAGCTGACAGAGAGAGAGAGAGAGAGAGAAAAGCATAAAAGAGGATTTTCTGCAGCTCGGTTGTAGGAAAACCGCTAGATTCAGCAACACCGGTGTTTACACAGCGCGATTAGGGTCTGAAAATAAACACTACATTGATATCATCGACTGATTTGAACAGACTCAAGTGCTATCATGATTATGAGGTGTAAATAAGACATCTGAATCATTTTAAAATATCAAAAAACAAAGCGTTTTAATGAGGTGAGTCCGTGCTAGCGTTCAGGCTCAGTGTTTAGCGCTAATGTTACAGACGCGCTGTTTAACACTTACCTTATTTCATACTTTATCATTATTATACTCACCGCATCGTTTGTGTTTCAGTCAGAAATTCAGCTTTGTGTCCATCAGTAAATCTCTCTCTCTCTCTCTCTCCCCCTCTCTCTCTCTGTTCTTGCCAAACCAGCACAGTGGCACTCAACAAGCGAGCTAACTAAGAGCTGCGTCCCAAACGGCTCAATATTGCATGTGTAGGGCACTATGTAGAACACAGAAGCCATTATGTCACCCCCTACGAAGTGCACTCATATAGGAGGCATGGAGGCATTTAGAATTCAGCCTCCTGTAATGGTGCAGTGACAGTTTGTGGCTTGGTATTTCTTCACCCTTTCATCCGGATTTTTTTTTTCTATAAGCTATAAGTGAACTGATTCTAGTCTAGCAGAATTTCCTGAATTTGTTTTATATATCAGAAATGTTGTAAAATGTTCCTATGTACTACTAGTTTGATTTGATCAGAGCTCGTGCTCTCATGTCTGATTTAGCAAATGATGTGAATATGAGCTGAGTACAATGTACCATGCCTGTGTGTGTTTAATGTTCATGAAGCAACTGGGGAACCCAACCCCATTCCTACACCGCTGCCACCCTGTAGCTTAGTTCACACACCTCATATTCACATGTTACTGAAGGCCTTGATTAACTGGATCAGGCATGTTTACATCAGGGCTGGAACTAAAGCTCTCAGGTAGTCACTATGTTCTCATATTGCCTGTACATGTCACGGTTCACAATATTATCATATTTTATTGGGGGGAAAAAGGTCTCTTTGGGCAGGATTTTTGCTGACAATGAACCTCAGGAGTATCTCATTCAGCATTTCACACACCATCACTGATAGCACACTGTATATGTGACTAGTTTTCTCCTGATTGCTTAACAGCCTCTCAGCTCTCACATGGACAGCACGTTATCTCACAGTCTGTTACAGAATTCAGCCTAGATTTTATTGGTATCGTTTATCTCTGCACTGTTGAATTCTCAAATCTGATTGGTCAGAAAGGTGTCGAATAATATACAGTAGTTCCAGCTGTAATTCAAATTATAGGCTTGTATTAATGCGCTAGTTCTAATAACAGTAATAAGGACTATATAGTGGCTCTGCATAATCTAATAATAAACGGATTGAAAAACATGTTGCTATTTAAAATAGAAAAACAGCTAATTGTTGATGTGGCAAGGTTTTCTGTAACGAGACGTTTATGTAACATTTAGGTAAGGAGTCTCCAGTGTCAGTGCTTTGTAAAAGTCAGTAAAGTTTCCACCATGGGAGAGTCTTCACGACTCAGATGACGTACTTTCTTGGTTTTTTATAGCTGTTATAATGTAAGTGACAACAGAAAATAGCTTGTTTCCACAACATTATATGTAACTATAAATGGACAAAAGCATGATGTCATACATTAATAAATTAATTTTAAAAAATTCCATTCTTTGGCAAATCGCTGTAGTATAAGAGGAATAAAACATTTCAGGACATGCTGTTATAGGAAACTGATCCACTTCAGGGTGGTAAAAGTAACGCCACGTCATGTCTGACCACATCACACCACCCTGTCATGAATTATTTTCATGTAACAGCACATCCTGTCCTATTTTAAAAATGGCTTTAGATGAAACTCAAAGAGTAAGTCAAACAAAAATGTGGCCTATCTAGGCAGCCTCCTTCTGAATGATACAAGGGAATAGGCAGCAATACTGTGTGTGATGAACGTACTCCTGCCCTGAACATTCTATTCACTGCTCCTATCATGGCTGAGTCGAGTAACCAGCACATTAAAATATTAAACCCAGAAATGCTCCAGGATTGTGACTATTAAACTATGTGATAAATAGCAGACTTGTGCACTCACGCTTTAGCACATAAAAAGATTTGACATGACATGATTATATTCAGCACTTCAATCTGCTTTATGCCCTTTTGCGTCCTTCTAAGTCCATGTCAGAGACTCATGCCAGCCCTTGTGCTGAAGGTTATATATAAATGCAATGCTTTAAGTGACCTATAAATCAATAAGAACCTTTCAGACAAGAGCAAGTGATTGCATGCTCTTAAAAATAAACACGTCTAATAAATGGACATGAAGATAAATGCTGCCTGCTTTCCTAGTGAGTGAGTGAGTGAATGAATGTACGAGCTATGTATAAACCCTTTCGGCTAAGTTCTGGACACAATCCTCCACTGTTTCTCTCTCAGTCGCTCTCACCCACACACACCGCATACAAGCAGTCTGTTAAAACCTGAAGTTTATCATTGAAAAATGGGAAAAGTCTTTCAGTGAGCTGTTCAGCAGAACAAACAGGAATGAGAGATACTATACAGTACACATTATATTATAGAGAAAGGTGTGTTAGTGTTCATATGTGACATATAAGTGGCTTTATATGTGACACAGATTTGTTTTCTTGAACAGTGTAAACAGCAAAAGTCATACATAATGTGAAATTTATAATTCAGATTTGAGCCACATTCATGTGGTACTGCATCCTGATACTGGTCTGATATGCGGCAATGTGACTTCAGTGTGAACGGGCAAATCAGAGTTCAGGTGGTTTTTAATTTCTTTCCTTTTATCCGACTCCACATTTCATACAGCTGGGAAGTAATTCTGGGAGGAGTGCTATTCTGTTGCACATCTGGGTCTGTTTAGGAGTGTGACCTGCTTGTGTCAGATTTACAGCACACTAAAAATTAATACGAACAAAATTCAGTTAGTATACGTATTTTAAAGAAGGTGAATTTATTACACCACTCAGCACCTGAACATGCTTTACAACACATCATTCACATTTAAATATATTACCATGTGATTCATTTACAGTTTCTATTAGGATCAGCTGGAAAGCTAAAACGGATCATACGATATTGCAGTGTGTAAACTGGCTCCTTACATTATTCAGTACTCAGGGGTTTGTCTGAGTTTCTCTGGTCAAGTAAATTTTAAGTCAAGATTTACCTATAAATTCTAGGTTTCATTTTAAATGATAAAGGTAGGACAAAGGTTATTAAAGGTAGGACAAAGTAATCAGAAATGTGTCCCTAAGCAGCAATGATGTCATCATATAGCGTCTGTGTGCAAAAATATCACTGAACACACAAAATAGTTCATCTTAATCAGGAAATCAATTTTCACAAAGCCTCCTTGATAAGTGCTGAGAGCCTCTTGAAAGCCTGTTGAAAGAAAGTGCAACTGAAGGTTAAAATTGCCCTGATGCTGCGTACAGCGCCTTCCAGAATTATTGGCACACTCATAAAATTAAGCAAAAAACACAATCTTAAAATCAACATACAAGAAAGATCTAATTTGTATAAGTATCCAGCATTCAAACAACAAATTCTTATATATGAAATTTTTATTTCGATGCATATGCACCATAATTATTTGCACCCCAGCACCTAGCACTGAGATGGAAGACCACGAAAAGGAAACCGAGACCATTACTGCATACTAAACGGGTCAGGGATAGTGTATGAGAGAGAAAGAGAGAAGAAAGCTGTGTGAATTCTGCATGAGTGTATGTGTGGGATGATGTATTTCACCTCATCAATCTGCTGTGGTGTGGACAGAGAGAAGGCCGCTCTCACATAAGGACATGGCTCTGAGCTGTGAATATTAAACACTCCTCCAGGCACGAGCAGCACCTCAAGAAAGAAATTACTGAGTTCGAAACTGCTGAAAACTGTAAACACAAATATTCTGTTCTACAGCAACCTACACATGTAAGGAATTACTTTCCAGTCATAAATAATACTAATGTAAATACAATGATGTCTGGAGGTTTTGACTGAAACAACTCTCATGTTGTTGAGCTCAAGCCATGTGACTCAGGGGGCGGAGCTAAAACAAAAAAGTTCTCCAAACTATGCAGATAAAATGGAAATCTGTAAAACCCTAAAGTGAGACAAAGAGAACGTGTAACTGACTATTACAAATGAAACACACACACAATCTGTTACACACATTTACAAAACTGATGACAGATGTGTAATTCTTGTATTATGATTTTGCCACTGCATTGATGCATGTTTAATTTTTTACAGGAAATTAACTCACAGACTGAATCCAAAAATGCTATTTTTCGCATGCATTAAAACCAGACTTATCTATTAAAAACAGGTCATAATCACATGGTGCTCAGACAACGATGGCTGCTGTTTGTATCGAAGCCTGAAAAACACAACTGCAAATAAAACTATATCAAGAAGGAATTTCCAAACGACTTGGCAATCCAGTTCATTTGATTGTGGCAATATGTTTTCAAGTTTAGTCAAACACACAACATCTAGTGAGGCAAACGAGCTGAAAGACTGTCACTGTAGATGTTTTGCAAATGTAGAAAACAGTAGCTCTGAGTCTGTGAATGCTGAAGGACAGAAGAGCTCATTGTACTGTGTGCTGCTTTCTACATGGACCAAACAGGGTGTGTGTGTGTGTGTGTGTGTGTGTGTGTGTGTGTGTGTGTGTGTGTGTGTGTGTGTGTGTGTGTCTACTCATATTCAGGATCTTTTCCTGGATACATGATGGATAATTTCCACACTTACACACACACGCGCACACACACACATTAATGTATTTGTTTGCACAACATATTGGCTTGTTGAAATTCAAACAGTGAGTGAATGATTGATATAAATCTTACTCCATGGGGCATATTACACTGTGTGTGTGTGTGTGTGTGTGTGTACCTCTTTCTCCAGTGCTTTTTCCATTATGAGCTTCTGTGTGTCTTTAATGCCCTTTAGTTTAATCCACAGGAACATGCCGGCTGCTGGTGCGTGCCACTCTGCTACAGCTGTAGAAAACACAGAATACACACACACACACAGAAAAAGAAAAAGACAGAGAGACAGAGTTATGGCCTCTGAATTTTTTTTCTTTCAATTCATTATAAACCACTAAAGCCACACCCTTACAAAATGTAAATACTAATAAATGGCTAATATACTAATAAATACTAATAAATACTAAATAAATTGTGCCACACCCTTGAGCCACTTGTCTGCTGAAGAGAGCATGGCGTTCCTCTGGGCTCTGTAAAACTCCACCACACTGAGAAATACAAAGACGGTTACCTGTGACCTTCTGCAGCTTTTACTGCATACACCAGAGCTTAATGGCACAGTCAGTTACTGTGTGCAGTTTAAAACTGAAATAAACAAACAGAGATGTTCAGGAGAAGGGTCTGGCCCTGAATGTACAATGTGAACTGCTGATTGTAGTCTAGTGCTGCCCAACCCTGCATACAGAACCATCAGGCTGCTCCCTGGCAGTGTGTGTGTGTGTGTGTGTGTGTGTGATGAGTTCATCATATGGGTTAAACCAGTCCAGCTGCTTTCACACTCACCTGTCTATGTGCTTCAGGAAGCCCTCCTGTCCCCAAACATGCAGGAGCTGGGACACCATGAGCTGCAAGGAGGAGAGGACAGGAGAAGAGTGGCGAAGAAAGGAGATAAGAAAAGAAGAGAGGACAGGAGAGGGAAAAAAGGAGAAGAGAAAGGGGGAGAGGAGTGGAGACAAGAGAAGAGGAGAGAAGAGATCTTATGTGAATCAAATGAACAAATCTCGTATAAAAAAAACACTGAAAGAAATGATTCAAACACTGAAAAACAGACTATTAAAAATGAATAATATACATCTGGCATGTTTTATATTATTAGCATTTATATTATTATATAAAAACGTATGAGTAATAGCCCATCTGATCAGAATTCTACATCCAGGTCAGCGCTGTGCAGTGCCTCTTATACAC
>CM040978.1:7581806-7593079 GCA_022985145.1 Pangasius djambal
GTAAGATGAAGTGTGAGAGTGTGTCTGAAGAGCAAGCCGAGGCGACGGTGGCAAGGAAAAACTCCCTGAGATGGAGAAAGGAAGAAACCTTGAGAGGAACCAGACTCAACAGGGAACCCATCCTCATATGGGTTAACAGGAGTGTGTGTGTGTGTGTGTAAATGTGTATTTGTGTAGTCCATAGAAAACAGCTGAGGCGCCTAATGCACCTAATGCTCAAGTAAAGGACTAATAAACTGATAAAGACCCATATCATCACCTCTGATTCATATTTACAAATCACAAGTTGACGTTAAACACCATTTCAGTATGAGGTTCTCTGTACAACTGTGATTATCAGATTTATTTGCTATTTTTATTGTTTTATTACTTACACTACCTTACTCACACTTCATTACTAACACTACCTTACTATAGCCTACTTGCTGGACGCACTGATGACATTAATATTGATTTGATTATTTAACAATATAAATCAAGCTTTTTTCATGTTGTTAAAACATTGTGTAAAAATGTGTACAAAAGTGTCAAATGTACACTTACTCTGATCAGATGTGAGTTTAATCATACAGATATGCCAACGATTAACCTGATGATTAGTTTTGACTGTGCACACATTACTGAAAAAGGTCCAGTGTGTGTAACATAAAAATCTGGCCTTGCTTCTATTCCTCTCTGCGGCTTTACCGTATGCTAACTGCTTTAGCAGACCTGGATGTTATTAGCCAAACAGGAAGTGATTTTGTGCTCACTCAAATCCAGTTACTGTACAGGTTATGTAAAGCGTTTCACATTAAGGTGCCACGAGCAGGCTTGTGCTATGTGGTTGCATTTGTGATCATAAACAGTTTAGAGACCATACATGTGATCCTGTCCGTAATGGTGCTGCTTTTTCTGCGGCCCACTTTACTTTTTATTGCAATACTGTAAAACCACGTGAGAGACGACACAATTGATGATGACTCCACTTCAAGTAACACCAATCTCCTCTGACAAACTCTCACTTGTGCTTCTGCAAAAGTCACACTGCAGTTTCGTCAAACACAGCCAGTGTGCCTGCGAGCCTGCTGAGGAGAAAGACAGAGAGAGATATGCAGCTGTGGGAGAGAGAGGATCATCTGACCTGGGTGAAGGTGCTGGTGTGCATGGTGGATGCCTGGATGTGAAGTACCACACGGTCCACTAATGGCTTCGGCCCCGTGACAAAACCTATCCTCAACCTGCAAACACACACACAGGCACACACACTTCACGCTTTCATATAAACTGTAGATTTACTGCACAATATAAGACATTAGCATGTTTACTTTTTTTAAGCTTTCATCCTGTATATGAGTTAGTAGAGCTATAATATATGACGTGTTCATTCTGTTCCCATTCTTCTCGAACCATCTGTTTCTAGCCACACAACCGATGACACCAATACAAACATTTACATAGATAGTTAAAGCACATTTATACACACCTTCTCTGTTTAGTCAGGATTAGTCACTGGCCATACCACAGAGAATATATCAATGTATATAGGTCAAATATGAAAATAAAAATAAATGCAGTTTAAATGCTTAAATGCAAATTTATACCAACATTTGATCAAATGTGATGCATAATTCTCCCTCAATATGTATTTTTTCCTGCACATTCCTTTAAGAGACAACAGAGAATTAAAAGTGGAATATGATACAATATTTATGCATAAATACGTGATCCGTCTCATCACCGACTCATCTACACTTCAGAGGGAGATAACAGAGGTGATAGATCATCATTTCTTAACCCCTTCAGATCTTTGAATGTTTTTCTAGATATTCTAAATTTAAATTTAAATTAATTTATCTTTTTTCCTAAACTTAAACCCTTGACAAATAAGACATTCTTCTCAGATTTCTGTAAAAATCAGTTGTTAGAGTTTACACAGAATGGTGTGAAAACCTAAAAAAAAACAACAACAACAGGCAGTTCTGCAAGCAGACACACCTTGCTGATTAGAAAGGCCAAAGGAGAACAGCCAGAGCTGACAGGAAGTCTACAGTAACTCCAATCACCACTCTTTATATCCATGGTGAGCAGAAAAGCATCTCAGAATGCACAACATGTCAAACCTTGAGGCAGACGGGCTACAACAGCAGAAGACCCTGTTGGGTTGGGTTCCACTTCAATCAGCCAAGAACATGAAATAGAGGCTATAGTGGGCACAGGCTCACCGAAAACTGGACAGTTGGATGTTGGACAAGAGATATGTTTTCTAATCTCAACCTTTCAGTACCTATGCAGAGGTACAGGTGTCCCTATTAAAGTGACTGGTGACTGAAGAGATTATATATTGTATACACACAGTATATTATTGTAAATACTGTATATCATATTATTATTATTACTGCACTGCAAAAAATTTATATCTGCTGGATAACTGTGTTTGTGTGTGTGTGTGTGTGTGTTATCAGAGCTGCTGATTAACGGACAATGCATTCAGTTCCTCTGCATCAGGCCACCTGGGACAGCTTTAGCTCATAAATATCACATAAACAATGCTCTCCTCTCTCATTCTGTCTCTTCCTTCCACTTGAACTATTCCCAATGTGTCCAAATCTAATGGAGCTACACGTAGGGAAAACACTGTCTCTCAATACCACGACACAAACGCGATGTCCAGGCCAGTTTTCTGCTCCGCACCGAGCCGTGACCTTTACAATGCTGCTGTTTGTGTGTGTGTAATTTAATCAGGACGTATCAGCGATCTGCCCGAATCTGGAGCGACTGTTGTCTCTATCTCTTACCTAAACACACAGGAGCAGTGTGGAGATAATGCTCTTGGGTCTTTTCTCCTCAGCTGCTTCACTGAGTTACTGAGTAATGCTGCTAAACACTGGAGCACTTCACTCTGTCTTCACTCTGCTGTTTCATTCATTAACTCTCTTCATGCAGCTTTAACCTTAATTCTAATTTAGGGTTTGTGGCTTTCGGTCTCGTCAAATCTAATTAAAGATGATGTCTAGACCTTGGGGTGTGAAACAATATGTACAGTCTCTCTTTCTCACACACACACACAGACACACACACTTACCCTGATGACAGGATCTTGGAAAAGGAGTCAGTTCGTATTACTCGCCCATCAACATCCATAGAGAGAAACGTAGGAGCCCAGGGCTGAGGAAGGAAAAAAAAACACAACACGCTGACTCCATCCGGCTCTTAAACAGTGGCGATGGTCTTATCTGTTCAACACTAAAGGTTATCAGCTTGTGTAGATAAACGCAATAATGCGTTAAAGTCTAACCGTATACAAATAGTTTAAAGAGGCCAATAAATCAGTCAGTACCTTTTGAAACTGTAGGAAGTAGTACGGGTCGTCCTCGATGATAAGGAAATCATAATTCTGTGCCAGCTGTAGAAATGAAACACACACACGCACCCACGCGCACACACACACACGCACACACGCGCACACAGTCTGTAAACTGTTCTGTGTAGAAATCAAAGTCCACATATTACACAGAAATATAAAATCAGTAACTTGATAATGGTTGTTTCTTGACCATTACTGTGCATTTCTTTTTCATTTAGAAGAGAACTAAAACAAAATGTGTACATTTACTAAACTCTCTCTCTGGAGCACTGCTATTGTCCAGGCTATGTTTACATGCACACAGTAATCTGATCAGATTTTGACAACAGATTATCCAACACAGTACAGAGGAAACCCTAGGTCTATATAAAGCTGTCAATAATCAGATTCTCTACAGTTACAAGCAATTCCACACTGTAAGAGAAAGGACATTATTTAAAATTCAAACTGCCCACTGTTGCTTTTGAGCATTGAGCTGCTTTAACGTGAATCATGTAACATTAAGGGTTGTACATTCAGATTATTTCTTTGGTGAGCATGACAATGTTTTGTCACCATGCATGTGCAGTGTTTGTTGCTTTCAGGGCACTTTTTTTTCCTTCTTTTTTTTGATGAAAGATTTACAGCGCACATGCGCTCAATGACCTGTTTAGTGAGTTATTCCCAGGGATTTCACATTCTTTCACATTCACTCTGTTAGATCTCTTGACATAAGATAACTATTTTAATCTGATAAAATACTGCAGTGTGTTCTTTACATAATAACCTGAATAATCTGATAATGATCAGCAAAATCAACTGATCCCATTTTCAGTGTTCATGCAAATATCCTAAAAAATGTACAAGTACAAAAAAACAGTATCTTCTGTTGAATTCTTTTGGATTGGGCTACAATGGTTAGACTACATTTTTATTTATTAATGAACGACATGCCATAATTTTTAAACATTTCTAGTTACATGTGACGTTGTGGAGAATCCATGAAGCAAGATAGCACCGGTTATCACTTACATAATAGCATCTATAAACATTCTTTCCCTAACCAGCCTCTCTTTTTTTCTCTCTCTTGAAAAGAGAGACCACAAAACCACTGAGAAACCACAAAACCCTCCCTTGTGAAGACCTTCTCCTGTCAGAAAACTTAAGATTACAGCTTTACCTCTGATTTGACCCAAATCAGATTGTCAAAGCAGAGCGTCAAATTGACTGTTACAAGCACTGCCACTGGAGACTCCTTCCAAAAATGCTAAATAAACATTTCCTGATAGGAAACTTCACCATGTAAACAATTACACATATTTTTAAAGCTGTTTACATGGAGCATATGAAGTACTATCCAAGCTGCTGTTACTGAGCATTTGAGCAGAATTGAGCATTCAACAGCGATGCGATATACACCGTTATAATGCACTACCTCATAGACCTCCTGTTTCCTCTCGGCAGTCATGGAGGCGCCTGTGGGATTTCCTCCATTAGGGATGGTGTAGAGGACTCGGGGGACGCTGCTGCCAGGTTTCTGTGCATCTGCAGGATCCCATCTGGCCAGAATGTCTCTCAGAGCCTCCGGGATCATTCCATACTGGTCACTGGGCACGTTTATGATGTTACATCCCAGCGGCTGGAGCTGTGGGTGCGGATTAAAGGGTAAAACGTCAACGGCTCAGTGTGTTCTCATCTTTACAGAAAACGCCATGAGAAAGTTAATCTGAGGGAAGAGTGTTACCGCTGCCAGAGTTCCTGAGTACGTTGGAGCATCAAGAAGGACATTATCACCAGGATTGATGAGCATCTCAAAAACCTTTAATAAAGGAGACTGTTAACCTTTGCGGTCACCTGTACTGAAGTCAGTATTATATAATATACTCTAACATGTATCATCCATAGCACAATTCATTATATTAAGATCAGCTTTGGGAGCTGTGGCATTAATGGTGTAGTAATCCACACTGTTAGAGAAGAGGCCAGTGTTAGCAGAGAGACAGCAGAGTGAGTTCGTGTAATTGGGACAGATTGAGTACTTTGCAGAGACCCTCCTGACTGCCGGTGGTGACACACAGCTCCATCTGTCCTCTCTCTGGGCTGTAGGCTGCTGTCGGAGGATTGTGCAGCCTCTTCTGCAGCTCCTTCATCCATGAGACCAGCTCTGGAATGCTGAAGTTACAAAGTCAAATAAACAAAGAGCAAGCTTTTACTCAGTAACGCTACATCCCAGTCCAACCTGAGGCATCACCTTAAATATCTAAACTGTCTTAAACTTCATGATAATATCTCAGCTTATCTACTGTTAGTGTTTGAATACTATTAGAGCCTTTATAACATTTCCATATTCTATGCAAAAAGGATCCACATTTTCATGTTTTCTCAAGTTTTTGGCTAAATGCCCCATTTCACTTGAAAACAGCTTTGCATGTAATTTATGGCATACTTCATTTTACATTTTTAAAATTGTGCACGATTTTTCTACATAAATGTTAAAAAAAGTTTATTATTATTGAGTTTATTTGAATACCAAACCTTTTAAATAAATACATTTTAAAAGAATTTGACAGCCCAGTTGTCCACAAGTGTGTTAAAGAGATGAAATAATGATCAGGCTGACTTACCCAGACGAGCCAGAATACTGCAAAGCCCTCTTCATCATGGTCTCATCAAACAGGACTGTTTCTCCGTTCTTCACCTGAATAGTGGCAGAGTGGAAGGGGAAGGTGTTGGGGTTCGGGGCTCCACCAGCAAGAGAGATCAAGCTGGGGGGAGAGCGCTGCTGCAGCTCCGCTGGACACATGAGACACAGCAGTGAATGAGAGATCAAGACATTCTGTTCACTCCCTTTTAGGTTTCCTTCAGAGTGGTACTTTAAAGGTGCAATCGTCAATTATTTTTATTCCTTACTTGTACAAATAACCTGGAAGATATGTAAAACATGATAAAAAAAAAAAACAATGCATTAAGCCATGGCCTCAGCACAGGTGTATTAAGTCGCTGAGAAGACCCGTTTGGAAAACTGACTTCCGGCCCGGAATACTTGTTTGTGTTTGGATGCGCCTCATGGCAGTCATTTTATAGACACTACTCTAGACTCTGCTATAGATCCTGGGGGCAGAGCTTTGTGAATGTGGGCGGGAATCACTCAAAACATGAACCCACCTAACTGTTTGAGACATAATCTTAGGGAGAAAAAAAGACTATTCTTACCTACTGCACCTTTAAATCAGGATCTTTGAAAGCTTATATTGATTTATCATATTCAGTCATTCAGGCATTAGTCATGTGTGTGTGATGTGTGTGTGTGTGTGATGGAGCATGGCTTACTCAGGATGCGGATAGGGGATGGCCTCCGTGCTATACTGACAGCTGTCAGAAACCTAGAGTAGTTCATGTTTCCTATAAGAAGAGGACACAGGAGCAACAGTGATTAAAATAAAAGGAGATCTCTTTCTCCAACCAATGATTAACACTGACTAGTAGTGCCAGAGAACATCATATGATGAAGATTAGATCAGAATATTATTGCAATTATAGCTATGAAAATACTTTTCTAATAATTATTATACTTAAAATTATTACTTCATTATTATTATTATTATTATTATTATTATCATGCAGAGAGTGGACTGAAATATCATGGATGTCAATCAGTTAAATAAGCACACCTTGCATATAAATAAGTCTAATTTTTAGCATCTAATCTAACAAGGCAAGTATTATATTTCAGAAAAACAACGTACAATCGTTTACAGAATATTACAAATATTAAAATCAGAATAAAAACAACAACAGCGAACTAATTACCTCAAAGCAACACTTCAAACCACGTACACTACACACTAATCTGAAAACCTCACATTTACTCGACTGACCTTGCGTGTCTTCCGTTCGAGGACGCAAAGGTTTATGGGTAGTGTAGTTCTTTTAGACTGCACATGACAAAAAATGCCCAGAGGCTGGACTACATTACCCATGATGTGTAGCAGCGTCGCTTGTATAGTCCAATCAAAGGTTAGAGTGCATTCTAGTATGAGTGTTGTTGCTAACACACGGTTCAATAATTAAAAATAATAATACAATGAGCGTGTCTATCGACGTGAATGTGATTACAGTGTGATCAGTTTTAAGAGTTTTAAGTTTTGTCCGAGCTACTTCCGGAATTACTGCAGGTATTTGTTTGCATATCGCTAATCCGGTTAGCTCGCTAGGTAGCACTGAATAGTGAGTTAGTAACCAGTGGTCTCTGTAGTAAGTAAATCATTTAAGAGTGAAAATGGTGGCAGTGTGGATCAGCTGAGTGGTTATACAGCAGCTCAATGGGAAAGAGGAAGGACATGATGATCCACCCCAGGTTTCTTGTAGGTGAGTGATCATGAATACATTATGGCTCCAGACTTAGCAGTTTACACATGAAGCTACTGACCTCAAGTCAGGTTTATTTATCATTTGCACAGTGTGCCAAAACTTCTGCACATTAACTGCTTGTGTCGAGGGCAGAGTGAGCTGCTCATGTAACAGAACACACACACAGTATATGCTATAACACTGAGCCTAGGAGGGGAAAGCTAGATACAGATCAACAGATCATTGCACTGAAGTTGTATAAATTGTCCAAGTGGCAAAGGTGGAGCAGAGAGAAAAGACTGAAGAGTTCAGCCCTAACTTTTCTTTTAAATATTTTTTTCCAGTTTGTATGTCACTAAACGACCGTGTATGATTAAATACAACACCCACATGAGAAGTTTCACCGTTTCTACCACTTCTTATCTTCAAATCCTGTTTTTCCCCCATAACTTTATTTATCCTGGTGTCTCTAAATCCGAGATTTTAAGAAACTAACTCTGCAGAAGTAGTAATTATAATAAGCATATATTATCATTATGATCGCACTACAGATTCATTCATTCTTGCATTCACTGATCTTCAGTAACCACTTTACCCTGGTCAGGGTCACTGTGAACCCGGAGTCTATCCCGAGAACAGCGGCTTTACGTTGAGGCAGAAACACACCCTTGACGGGACACCAGTCCGTCGCAGGGCACCACGCACACACACCTTCATACACTCATTCAAATAGTCAAGTAGTCAGATAGGTCTTTATTGTCATCACAACCATATACAATGTGCAGTACATGGTGAGACGAAATAACTGGACCCTAGGCTATATGTACCACTTTTTGTTGGATTTAGAGTTTCCGCTGTGTCCTAGCGGGCCGCCGTGGCAGGAACACATATACTATATATTCACACCTAGAGGCGATTTAGCATTTCCACCTGGGAGGAAACCCGCATGGGCACAGGGAGAACTCCACACAGTCCGTAACCCGAGCTCAGGATGGAACATTGCGACTCTGACGCTCTGAAGTTGCAGCGCTACCTGCTGCACCACCTTACCACACCACTAGTTACTGAAATATCGGCTACATTATGCAAACGTTGAGCCATTATAATGTTTTCCCCCTAAAGTTTGCATTCAAAAATCAATTACACTGTTGATTTTAGATTTTCCTGGTTTTATTAACTCATCTTTAGGCTTTATAGCTTTGGGTTAGGAGCTGAACAACTTGATCTATGGAACCTCAGATGAGGAAAAAACAATCAGATACCTCTGGATGTTAAAAATGTACAGTGTAAGAGTGTAAAAAGTCAACTGAAAGATTGTACTTTACTGGATTTTTGTTTTTTCAGGGGATGATGATGACTACAACACCCACAGGAAGAAGCACAAAAAGCACAAGAAACATAAGAAGAAGCACCACCGTGACGATGGCCACAGCTTCTCGTCTGAGGCTCTGGAGTCAGACTCCGGCATCGTGCTGAAACCTCCACAGCTGAAGCTCAAGATCAAATTAGGAGGACAAACCCTGGGCACCAAGAGGTGAGGGATTTATTTACTTCTATTCGTTTACTGATAACGGAGACAGAATGCAATCGAGGCACAGCACTGAGCAGTTGAGGGTTAAGAGTTTTGCTCTCTGGCAGTCCTGGGATTTGATGATGTTATATGTTATTGTCTTATTTACTTTGGTTTTAGCGTGCCCACCTTCACAGTGGTACCGGAGGCCGTGCGCTCGATGGCTCCTCTGGTTGTGGACAGTGATGACGATGACGACTCTGATGATGAGGATGATGATGAGGACGACGAGGATGATGATGAGCCCTCAGAGGGAGTTCCTATTGAGCAGTACCGTGCCTGGCTCGGTGAGTCTTCAGCACTTTTTTCCTGCTTTCTCTGGTGCTCTGATCTACAGCAGATTAGTTTTGTACATGGAGATGTAGAATAGTTTATTCAAGTCAGTTTTAATAATTACGCCATCCTTTGGCTGATGATCTGTGGGTGTTATAAAAAGGGATCAATATTATATAAGCAGAGTGTCTCAAAGTTCCAATCTTTAAATAATGTTCCAGACGAGGACAGTAACTTGGAGCCTTCTCCTCTGCCAGACATGGACACTGATTCGTTTCTGGAAGGCCCCATGGATGAGGAGGAGAAGTGGCTTGATGCGCTGGAGAAAGGAGAACTGGATGATAACGGAGAGCTGAAGAAGGAGATAGACGAGTCGCTTCTGACTGCCAGACAGGTATCGTGTTAGAGTATTGCATTTTTTCTGGCCCACTCAATAAAATATGTTGCAGGTGACTATTTATTTACTTAAGTTTTTCCTCCCCAATTTGTTCACCTGCCAGTTCCCACTCACTAGTCTGCTCTCTGCTATCATACAACACCTCCCAACCAGGCCAGGTGAAGACACGAGAAGCCAGCCAATGGCATTTTTCAGACTGCTGCTCAGGCTGCGGCACACGAACGATACAGACACCTACGATTGGCTAGTGTCACTTTGATTGACACCTAGAAAACACCTAGAATGTGCAGCCAGTTTTGCTCTCTTGACTCCCAGTTATAACGGTTGTGGCATTGTCTGGATTGTAATCTCCCAATGAGGGTAAATGCTGTTCTGTTCTGCCACATCGGTGCGTAGTTTACTTTTTTCAGCAGGCTTTTGTTGGTCTTTAATCATTATGCACATGGCAAATAATCATCAGTCAAAATTTTATAATCATGTCAGACCTAATTTAAAAAGAAAATCACATCCAACATAACGATTATGGAAATCCTGTTTCAAATGCAAATCTTTTGTTCCAGTTATTTGAATAAAAATTGACATTTTATTTGGCCTTACTTGGCCTTTCAGACATTTGAATGAATTTGGCTTGTTGTTCATCAGCTACTTTTTCTGTTTCCTTAATGTGAACAGAAAGCGCTGTTGCACAAGCAGCAGATCCAGCCCCTCTTCGAGCTCCCCATGGGCTACAAGGAGAAGGAGCTGACGGCCGAGATGCTGCAGAAGCGGGAGGAACGAGCCCGCAAGAGACGCCTGCAGGCCGCCAAAAAGGCTGAAGAGAACAAGAACCAGACCATTGAGAGGCTCACCAAGACCAGCAAGGCCAAAATCAAGAGCGCAAAAGAACGCAAGGCCAAGCAGGCGCAAGTGCCCATGGTGAGGTACTTGGATAACGCTCTGGGGGCAGCGATCTCTTACCCGGCGGGAGTGACCGCTCCGGCACCTGCCCCTCCACGCCCACTCCCTCCTGCTCCAGTGAGCTGCGGCGTCGCTGGCTGCTCCAACCTGAAGAAGTATTCATGCTCCAAGACGGGAACTCCACTCTGCAGTCTGGACTGTTACAGGAAGAACTTAATGCTTGTAGAGAGTGCAGCTTGAGCTCAAAAGGACGTGGGTTAGTGGCTGTTAGAAACCTTGCACTATTGGAACAGCAGGACTTTATAGATGTCTATGACTGAAAGAGAGTCTACTTTGTAGGTTATACTTTATACCCCCCATAATACAGACTCTGGACCAAAATCCAGAAATTAGGTTTTCAGTCCTGTTTCTTCTTTACTTGGCTTTCCAAATGAACTGCTAGTTTATTTTGCTATCACTGA
>CM040978.1:7593179-7620278 GCA_022985145.1 Pangasius djambal
AAAAAAAAAAAAAAAAAAAAAAAACTTGACAAGCCCTGTTCCCTTTCCTGCCTTTTCTTCTGTTTGGTCGTTTTTTCCTTTTAAAGGGAATGGGAAGAGCTAGGCAGCTGTGTTCCGGCTGGGGGCGGGGCTAATTTCGGAAACCAGAAAAATACAAACGGAAGCCTGACATATAAATTAGCCAGATAGTCTGCGTGGCGAGATGACAACTCACAACTAACAATCATATGATTATTACAGGTTTAGAAATAACCTTACAATTACAGCTTACACCTTTAATGTCATCCAGAAAGGAGAAACTGGACTCTGTAAATATTCATCTTGGTTGGTTTATATTGTATTCTGACTTACAAACTAACTTCGTTTGTTAGTGTTAATTATGTTAAATGAGAGAAGAGCACTATGCTGAATCAGTGTAGAGGTGAACCCAGAACTTCATGTATTTATTGTGTTTGCGTGATGCTTCAGTGTGTCAAGGCTTTAGCGTTTAAATTTTTCTTAAGTACGCCAGATTTTTTTTTTATTTTTGTAAAAAGCCTGAAATAAACAATATTATTACACGGTGACAGCAAATGTGGTTGTATTGATTTCACACATCTGTGGTGCAGACTTTTAATACAAAACTCACAAACTGCTACATATGGAAGCTTGTTTACGGCATGTATGAGAAAATATTAAGCAGATTTGTCTCGCAATTCCGAGTTAATATCACACAATTAATTAATTAAAAATTCAAAATTAATTAATCATGAGTTAGTTGTGAGTTAGTGTGACTGTGCACTAAATCAGAACTAGCTGTGAGTAGCTGTAGCTGTGAGGTAAAAAGATTCAGTTGAGTGAAAATAACATTTATGAGAGAATTAAAATAACATTTATGAGATAAAGAACGTCAGATCTGAGTGATGTTTACTCACGATTGTAAGATAAAACAAGCCGTGTAATATTTTCTCATGGCTGAAACGAGCTCCCACAGCTACATCTTAAATAAATGTTTCTTACCACATTAAAAAATAACCCTGAAGTTGGTCAGTGTAATGCCAGGCTCTTACTACACCAGCAGCATGTACACATGTGCAACTGTTTGGCAAGTCATAAGGCTGTATTTGGTCCAGTATGATTTAAAAACATCCATAGCTGCAAGCTTGTGAGAAAACCTGCCATGTGCAAAACTACAGCTTTCAGGTACAATGATTTAATCACAAACCAACAGCGATTCCCACAGATCTATAATGTTTAGAGATGATAATCAGCCAATTCACCTGCTAAAAAGACAGTTTTCTCACACACCAGTGAAAACTTTACACTCTCTATAGTGGAAATATTCCTCTCTTTAAAAAAATCAGCACAATCTGAGGTATAAATGTTGAGATTTTCAGATGACCGACTCCCAAAATCCTGCAATTATAACACCACTCAGTTGCTGGATTACACACAGGCCTGTTCCTGAAACAACAGGAGGAATAATAATATAATATAATATAATAATATAAAAATAAAGGACCCTGAATTCAGTCCTTTATTTAATCCATTGTTCGGCGTCAGTGTCTCTTTTCCTCATAAAGAGCCGTGCAGGTTTTTAATATCCAATGTGACCCAGGAAACCTGAACAGACATCACATGGCCAGGCCGAAGGAGAGCCTGAAGGCCATCTCCACAGGCACCTCCGGCACCGAGTCGTGGAAACACACGTAGAACTCCTGAGGGACGGGTTCTAGCACCATCCGCCTGCAACACACAGCAATGAAACAGAGGTTGTCAGTTGGGAAGGTGAAAAGCTCCTCTGCAGCCAGGTGCACCAGGTGAACACAAGTATGATCGTACATCAGGGTGTAAAACTGATCACCATTAAAATTAGCATGGTGTGGAATTTCGGTTGCACCACAGACACTAAAGGTACACTGTGTCAAGGGATTTAGAAAATCTTGATGCATTTCACACATGAATGAATGTGTGATGAATTCCAGATTCCCAAAATGAAGAGTGAGAGGTACAGAAAATAACATAAGGCATCTTGCGCTAGACATGGAAAGTGCTCGTAAACCCGCCCAATATACAAATACCGTATTTTTGGTTTATCTTATGATTCTTGCAAAAAGTGTTTTTCAGCGAAGTGCCGTCGACTGGTGATTATAAAATACGTCCCAAATGAATTCATTACACTGAGAAAATGAAAAGAAAACAAAATGCATTTAGGGTTGCTGCACATGCACGTTTTACTCTGTACACTGACCACTTTGAACAGGTTTTATAAATAGTTTTGTTTTTTAGTGGAAGGAAGGTGTAAGTTTGAAGCTATAATTTAAGGTTACGTTTAAACTGTGCTGCACTGCAAAAATAAATAGCTGGTGAAATTATCTTGAAAATAGTAACATTTATCTAGTATTTCCCATTATTCCAATAAACCAAATATAAGATTTTAATATATTATTATTTTTCTAATGTCATGCTTGAAATCATCTTGTGCTATTGGCATAAATTAAGCATTAATTAGGGATAGTTGTGCTCAAATGAAATAAATATGTCCTCAGGTGCATGAAGGTGCAACAAGATGGACAAAATCCGAGGCAGAGGCTGTCCTCACACTGACTGAAACCACGACCACAAAGGTCTATCAAAATATATATTTATTATTTTAGACTTGCATAGTGGAAAAAAAGTTCTCATCGATGCCCAGGGGAATTTTTCATGTAACAACTGTACTTCCTGTTCTCATTACATCAAATGGAAATCTTTTACACATCCTTTTACACATACTTCCACATACGTTCTGACACGTCTGCTCACTGGTCTGTTTTAACTCACTGATCTTTGCACATTTTCACTATGCACGTCTAAAATAATAAATATATAATCTGATAGACCTTTGTGTTCCGGTTTCATTCAAGCATTTACTTCTTGAAAGAAGCAAAATCTGCCAACAGAATAAGGCAATTTAAAGACTGAAAAGAGTAAAGGCATCAGGCTAAATAAACAAACAAAAACAGGCTAAATATTATTACATTTGAGTTACACTAATTTCATATTAAAAATAGAATTTTTTTATATTTAACTTGCCCATATTTAAAATACTTGCTAAAATATAATTTTTGTGCAGTGTACTTGGCACACCTAGTAATTTTTTTAGTCTGTAAACCTGAACGCAATGGCCATTTACGTTCAAACTGGGCTACGATAAAGGTGCATCAGGCTGCTGATGTTCTTCTTGTGAGTGTGTGCGCATGTTAGTGTGTGTGTGTGTGTGTGTGTGTGTGTGTGTGCACGTGTGTGTAGTCAAAAGATTTGTGCTTCAGTATTTGCAGACAGCATGCTAACAAGCAAGGTGTTTGACAGAAACAAAGGTGTGGACAGAATGCAAGCAGAACAGTGTAGCTGCCTGGCCTTCTGCACTGTGTTTGATATATACTACACATATGCCGAGCTGCAGATGCACCGAAACCAATTTGCTTTTCCTTTCCATTGGATTCATTAGTACACACAATAAACAAGTGCCTGAGTGCAGCAGTTTAACCATTTAGCCAATGAAAAAGTGCTTCTAAAGATTTAGTTGAAAAAAAGTCAATATTCATTTCAACGTGCTCTTGCTTAAAGGAACTCTCCAGTGTTTTTTACACCCAGGCTCTATCCACCATACAAATCACATATATACAATACGTGATTAACACTGACCACAATTTCTACACATTTCTCTGAAGAAGAATAGAAGACATGGTTAGTTGAAATTGACTTGAAATCTAAAGACAGTAGCTGGAACTATCAGTCAACATTTATACGCTTTCATTATTTCTCGAGAGCTCTAAATCTGCATAAGTCATTCCTGCAGAGATAGGAAGGAATCTGTGGTTGTAGTCAGTGGTAGTTTCAGTCTGACTGCACATTTACACCAATAGCTGGAGTGTTGGAGTGCAATGGATAAAGCGTAATGGCTATAGTTTTGCATACTGTATAGAAATACTGTACTAAACTGTATTAAAGTCTGCCCATGCTAAATTACGCCTGTTAGCGCAGTAGTTAAAAACATGGAAACATGTACCCGATAACCCAGTAGGTCATCGTGGGAGCGGGTTTCTTTTGGTCGGTCCAGTTCTCAGGTTTGCACTGGAACAAAATGCCATGTTCTTTAACTGGACCGAGGCCTCGAGAAGTGTGTGGCCTGTCAGCTCCTCTTCTGTCCTGCTACAACACACACACAGGGAAAAACATACAAACACACATAAGAAACCCAGTAACTCATAGGCCTGTCACGATAGTTACATTATCGACTTATCGTACAATATATAGGCGTGACCTCGATCATTTTTGCTGACCTCGATATTGCCCACTGTGTTCACACGCATGCTTGTTTACATAAGAATGAATGTCACCAACATTTTAGCCATTTGCGCTGCTTCTGTTCTCTCGTCTGCTCTAGGGCTGCCAAATTAAAATTCAAACGTCAAATATTTGTTGAATTTGATGATAAAAATGCACATTCGAATGCAAAAACTGTGTGCATTCAAATTTAAGCTGTGTAGCAAGCACTAGCACAGATTTTAATGAAAACATTCTTTTGAAAAATGGCACGCAAGATATTAACAACGCATTAACAATGTTTCTTGAAGAAGAAAAAAAATATAACGAATATTTCTAGTGTTTCAAATAACCCCGTCGTAGTCAATAATGTCGGGGATTGACCCGCTTAAGCCGCGTGAGCTGAAGCTGAACAGTGAATGAACATCGGTAAACTGAAGCGCTTCACTAGCGGCTTAATCAACTCACCCAAACGCATCCTATACACATGGGAGATTAATCAGACATATACACAACAGAAATGTATTATTACAACTTGCTTCTGCACAAAATGATGCAGATGCACAAGTGAACTTAACGGGCTAGGTAGAATGGCAAGTCACGTTGTAAATACGCTCGTTCCATAACGACGTACTAAAACACGGACAATAAATAACTAAAGCATAAAGAATTCACAATATTGTATTACAGTCCATTTTATTTGTTGTTTTGGTTTTGTGGTGTTATTTTATATATGTTTCATTTATTTGGGATATTTAATTCTTCTGACATTCCAACTCCAAAGTCTGAATATGCTTAAGTATTAAAAGTTCATTGCTCTTTGAAAGGGTGTACATGCATTATTATGTTATTATATTATCATTAAATCAGTGGCGTAAAATGGTCTTAAAATGACAATAATATCGTTTATCGCAATTGTCCAACAAAAGTAGTTATTGTGACAGACCTAATAACACTCTGGCATGACTAGCAATTCAGGACATGCTGGAAAAGGAAAATAAGTTCAGGGTGGAAATGAGTGGTAATCACAGCACCCTGTCATTGATTATTTTCTAATAACAGCATGTCTCAGTTTTATTCCTTACATACTGCCTCACAAATGCACAGAAATACACACTTCTGCCTTGAATGGATGCATTACAGATCTACTCTCTCTCTCTCACTCTCTCTCTCTCTCTCACACACACACACAGGTCCATACCCGTGTTGGCAGGCTTTGCTGAAAGGCATGGCGGATTGACAGGCAGCAGTGGTGAAAGTTGCGGATGAGTTGAGGGTGGATGGAGCCGCTGAGCTGCGATAGCTCTCTGTGTGTGGGCGTGATGAAGATGCCCTGCACCGTCTCCATCAGAATATAGTGAAAGAGTGTGTTTTCCAAACCTGCTGTGAGCCTACACACACACAAACACACACACACAGACACACACACATTGTTAATCAACACCGGTCTAAAAAAAGGTCTATTTCTTTTTTTATTCACTGCCAACAGCACAAAAGGCCCTGGCACACCCGTAGAGAGCTTTAATACTCCTGCACACATAAACAGTGTTACTTAGACTTTCTAAAACCCCTGCACACTTTTGTGTAAGGTTACTTCAGGAAGGAATTTATTCATATTATTCACACACACACACTCACTTCAGAGTGTTCTGCATCTCCTCAGCCTCTCTCTCAGTCAGGCTCTTCTTCAGAGAACCCAGATAGAACGGGTTGGGCTGCTTAAGCTTGGGAATCTGCAATAAAACATTGATAAAACAGAAACTTGTTCAGCAAAGCTCATATACACTATCAGATTTCAAAGTTTTTGAACACCTGATGTTGATGAGTGAAATGAGTGAAAGTTTAGTCTAGAAAATAATCTTAAACATTAAATGAAAGAATTACAAAATCTAAACAGGAATAGGGAGAAGTGAGCTGAGAATTTTAATGGAATAAGAGTTTAGATGTAACTGGAAAAGGCTGATCTGGGTCACTCTAGGCACCTCATGGCACACTATATACACCACATTTGTCTTACAGTTGAAACTGAAGTGTTGGTAAATAGGATAAAACTGCAGAAGAACAGCTTGGTAGGATTTTCTCTCATATCTGCCTCATGGTGAGACCTTTATTGTTTAATACTAATAGTTACAGTTTATAACTATATTTTATATGTGAATTTAATGCTTTCTGTTCTTGTGTCAACACATGGAAACGTCAAAATTATGGTCGACAGTAATCACACAATAATTACAGATGAAGTAGAGAAGTTGTATCAGCTCAGTTTTCTGTGTGTTTTCCTTCAACATTACTACAGAAGACTTGAAAGGCCAAAACCTTTTAGAACATATTCACCTCAGTCAAGAAACTCATCAAAAACCTCAAGTCATTAAATAGTAGCAAGAAGGCAAAGGCAAAGTAAGCCAAACCTTAAACAGTCCTCCACTGCCGCCACTGCCATCTGATCCCCCAGACCCCAGTGAGTCCCTGCGAGTACCAGCAGATGGCATCCTCAGCCCAACGTCACCCTGCTCGCTTCGGCCCTCGCTCCCGCTGTCCGACACACTCCTCTGTGGGCTCGGCTTCCTGCCCTTCAGCCCTGACCCCGCCTCTCTGAACAGGCTTCGACCAATTGTGCCGGGTGACGGTGGCTTGATGGCTGCTGTCAGCCGGTTTAGGATGGGTGAGCTGCCAATCACGTCCTGGCGGTCCCGCCCACCGGAGGGCAGGAACCAATCGGCGCAGGACAGGCATGGAGTAGGAGGAGCTGAGAGGCGTTCTTCAATAGCAGACTCAAGACTCTCGAGCTGCAGGAGAGTCGCTTTGACCTGGTCGACGTAGATGCAGTCAGGACCAGGAGATCCGAGTGCAAGAGACGCACAACCACCGGCTTCCAGTAACACACACTGCATAAAATGCCTCTGAAAACATACAAGATACAAGAAAAAAAGAGATAACAGAAGAATGTGTAATGAATAAACTGTGGATGCATGAATTAAATTTACTTTCCTTATTCTCATTGTAGTCATTTATATAATTTAATAATCTAAATACACTTATTCTTTTTAAGGCACAGGAAAAGAAAAATAATAATCACACTGAATGTGAGTGAGAGAAAGACAGAATTATAGAGAGAATTATCGCACTGAATGCGATTGAGAGACAAAGAGCAAGAGAAAGCCCATTGAGAGTAAGCTAAGGAGAAAGGATTGAAAAAAATGCTGTAGACTGATGGGATTAGAGTACAAGAACATGAAGTGAAAGCAGTGTGGCTGAAGTGTGAGAAACAGAGCTCCAGAGAGAGGATAATGCTGCACCGCTGGAGATCCAACGTTCTGCACAAAGTCCTGACAGGAATGTGCAGTAATAAGCCTAGCAGCAGGGAAACGTAGCTACAGGCAGGGCAGCTGAGAGGATATTGGATAAAAAAGCACGGTATCACTCCGCGCACACACACACACACACACACACACACACACACACACACACACACACACAGGTAAAATGTTTAAATAATTGTACATCTGGAGTATTGAAAGCAGAATACCTGCCAGTGTGCTGTCAGAGAATTTTAAAAAATCTGAATCCTTCTTTATTTTTAAAGTTTCAATTCGCCTGGGGTGTTTCATCAGAGGCTTCCCAATAAATAAAAGGCATGAGACATGTGAAGCTGGTTGAGTTCATGTGTCTCTTTGATGCTTTGCTGAACCTTGAGAGCTGTTTTATAACCCACATAGCACGAGGCAACTTTCATGGCATACAAAGGATCAGTAATTGCAAAAACAGTTACGATGACGTGACACTCCCACAAAAATCCTTTGTCATGTAATTACACATCAGGTGACAGCAAAGAAGCACTCCTCAGTACTTTTAAAAGCTCTCTTGAAGAGAACAGACACCTAACATGAGACCAGTGTCTTACAAGAGCACAAGAAATAGAGGCTTAAATCAACTATAAGCCATGGAATTGCATAAAGTTAATGAAAATATCACAGACTACAAAAGAGAAATATCCGACTTATTGCATATATTCAACATGTTTGAAGTAATTAAGAATCCATAAGGAATCAAGAAAGAATTTATACATTTCATAATTTGTACCTATGTAAATAGGTAAGCAAGCAAGTAAATAGATTAACAAATAAATAAATACTACATCAGTAAATTAAAGATTACATCAGTCTTCATTATTACTTTGTATGTAAAATAAAAATTAAATGAAAAATATTCACTAATTCCATACAAAGTTTTACCAAACATTTGGTAAGCATGGTTTTGCCTCAGTTATTATTTTTGTAATGTACTCAGACCTGTAGATGGATTTTTTTTCTATCACCTGCTATAATTTAAAGCTGCACGTCAGTTCCCCATACTGTACTGTGTATTTACTTTGCTGCACTTCGCTACGTTTGCTCTTTGCTCTTGTCCTATCCGCATGTTTGTGTATTTCAGGGTTCAGAGCATTGCCTTGTATGTGGTTCTTTTGTTTCATGTCACCTTTCATTGTATGTGTATATAGATGAGATGATGATGAACAAAATAAACTCGTCCCTCACCAGACCCACGATGAGGAGGAAGAAGCGGCCTTGGGACTCGCAGTAGCCCGGGCGGGATGTGGAGGTGGAGGTGTGGGAGTCGGGCTGTGCGTGGCGCTGCAGGAACACCTCCCTCCACACCACCAGCTGCCCCACACGCTGCTCTGCACCCAGACACAGCAGACAGTAGTGCTGGCAGTACAGACACACATCCAGCAGGTCCTCTTTAGGCAAGTGGTTCGCTATCAGATATCCCTGAGCGGAAAGAGAACAGGTCTAAGGCTTTAGGAAAAACAAACTGCAATCAATGTGTTTTTTTCTTTAGTTTTGCTCTTTTTTTTTTTTTTTTTTTGCAGAGATAGACTCCAGCTTATTGTGAATATATCCTACACTACTGAATTTATGAAAGATCTGGTGGCATCCAGTGGGAGACAGACTCACCTTGTAGAAGAGACAGGACCCTAAAATGACGTACAGACGCCTCATGCCATAGAAGTCTTCTGACTGTTGAAACCGAAAGTCAAGATAAAAGAGAGAACAGTTAAAAAGAGAAGATTAGAAAATACTTTGGTTTCTATTTAGAAAATCAGTAAGGAAGAGAAAGAAAGAATAGGCTTTTTTCCCCCACTCACCATGTCACCAAAGTCTGAGGACTCAAAGTCTGACAGAACAGTGTCCACTTCGACCTGTGAAGCCACAGGGAGGCATGTCAGCCACAGAAAACACACTTCCTTTAGCTGTGTTTAATCCATTAAGCTGCTGCACAAGCCTGCAATTATACTGTATATCATACTTAACATTCATACAGTATTATGTAACAAGTGCGTGTGTGTCATTAAAACACAACAATATAGCCTGTTAACCTGCTTCTGTGCAGCACTTCATCTGATCTAACACATTTAAAAAGTTTACTCCAAGTTTCTCAAACCTGCAGCTGAGGACCAGTGTGACGAGCTCCAAACTAATCACAAAAAGCAGAAATGAAAACAGCAGTGTTGTTTGTCTTTATTAGGGGACATGCCTTAACGTCTGGTGGTAAAGTGAGCCAGCGCATGGCAGGTAGGTCATCTAGGAAGAGGGTCCCGGAGATGTTGGAGGGGGAGGAGCCAGGGCTGTCACTCAAACGAGAGGGCTGGATGAGTCTCTGGAAGAACAGGCAGAAGAAATGATCCAGCCGAGGAGCATTCTCCACCTCACCAAAGGCACTACGGAGAAACAGAGAAATATTTTATTTCTTTTATTGTTGTTTATTTTTCTAGTGCCATAGTGCTGCTGGTGGTGCAACAGGTAGCTTTGGAGCCTCCCTGTTCCAGGGTCTGGTTCAATGCTGAGCTTGGATTACTGTCTATGTGCAGTTCACCCTGTGTACATACGGGTTTCCTCTGGATTCTCTTTCCTCCCAATGCCCAAAAACATGCAACTTGGTTCACTGGCTATGCTAAATTGCCCCTAGTTGTGAATGTGTGTGCACAGAGCACAGTGCTCTGTGAGGGTTTGGCATCCCATCCAAGGTGTATTCACCCCTCCTGCCTAGCGTTTCAAATGTTAAACTGTGCAAGCCAAGCTTTAGCAATATAGATATTAACACTGTTTGCCATAAAAAGCCTTTTCCAAGACATTTTTTCCAACCGTTTCCCAGATTTCTTTTAACATTCCAGATTTTCTATGTTCAGGCTCCTGCTAAATTACTCCTATTGCCACACCAAAGCAGCAAAAACCACACAAATACACTAAACCACAGTTACAACTGCACAAACACACTCATTCTCTCTGCCCTCTGCCCCACCCATCTGCACACACACACACAAAAGCAGAAGCCATGTTCAGTTCTCAAGAACTACAGAAGGCAAAAAAACAACAAAGTGTGCTAAATGTGTATTTACCAAAGTGGCCTAAATAGGAAAGAGGAAAAAGAAAATGAAACCACTCAAATAGGCTGAGGTTTGTGTAGAGGAACAGCACCCACCTGTGCAGAGTGCCGTACATGACCCTGAGAGTTCGCACCAATCCACTTATAACAGTCTGTAGATGCAGCAATGGCACCCTGTAGGATAACACATATCACTGACAAATACTGAAAAGCCACACTGCTGCCAAAGTTTTGTGACTAGATAAGTGACAGTTGTCAAGATAGCTGCCCCAGATTTGTCCATGTCTGTAGACTACAGTAAGTCATGCTGTGTCCAATATTACATCAGCAAGTGTATGTGTGTGTGTGTGTGTGTGTGTGTGTGAGACATCACTACATACTGGATGCGATTTCAAGTAGAAGCTTACGTAAAGGATTTTGGGTGAGACAGACTTCCATTAACTTGTTAACTACATTAGATTAGCCTCCTATCTGCAGTGCAAAACTAAAGAACCAAAGCTCAGACACTAAACAAATGTTTTGGTTGATAGACTTCATTTCAAGTGAACAGGACAACTCTGAACATTGCACTTGTCTCCAAACCATTCCTTTAAGTGTTTAATTCAAACTTAAACGTTTATGGATGTGAATTAAGTGTATTGTAACTGTAGATGGTGTGAGAGGATCGTAGTCACATGACTACCTTTCAGCAGGCAGACCAATCACCAGCAGATTCTCTCCTTCCTTCCAATAACCCACATGGACCAACTGCTTTCTGAGCAACAGAGAGGAACTACACACACACACACACACACACACACACACACACACACACAGGGTTGTACATCATCATATGTCGCAGTCAACTTAACTAGGAACTACAAAGTCGTAGCTCAGGATTATGTCATTTCTAACCTCAGTATGTTCGAGTTACAGTGGGAAACAACATGAATGCCATGATCTAAAACATTAAATCTTGTCTTTTATTTGTTCTGTCCAAGCACCAAAAACCCATAAACTAGCAAGGCGCTAGCAAGTGATACGTACAATTTATTCACTTTTATGATGTATTTGCCTTCTCAAATCACCTAACTGTATGATTAAAGTTACAGATTTAACTAACTAATATGTCTGTATGTTGATGATCTAAAACAAATACTGCTATAATCTTATTTAAAACTGGAGAATTAGTACTTTATTTACTGTTGATCGTGTGAGCAGCCATGCTGATATGATGTTACATGTTGAACATTCAGTTCAGGACACCTTCCTGAGTTTCTACATAGGACATTAAGGGGGTGTTTTCTTAGTTTTTTCCTAATCAGAGCTTGGAAATTCAGAGTAAAGAGTTTCAGTTGAATGAAGTGATAGTTCATTGATCAAAACCTTTAATCATGAGTAATAACTAAAACACAAAGTACAGCACTTTGATTATATCAGTAAACTCATTGACAATGACCCTTACGTGTGGTTACAGGGTTTGCTTACGGTTCTGCTACATTATAAATAAATGGAAATCCATAATTGGATTCAGCTCAAATAATTGTAACATTCATTATGTAACAGTTGTGACCGATTTAATGAGCATCAATAAAAATGGAGCAAAAAGGTGTTACCTGACTATCTGTCCTCCAGTGACGTTCTCCAGCATGTCACACAGCGTGAGGAAGATTCCCCTGACTCCCTTCAGCTGTGCTGCTGCCTCAGACACTGGGTACTGGTACAAGATCTCCTGCTGCAGAGAGACAGCGCAACACGCCAATACAACACTTGATCACAGAGACACCAGAGGTGTTTCTTCAGTTTATAAATTAACAGAGAATATCCACAGAGCATCTGTTTGAGTCTGAGCCTAGACGTGCATTCACGCAGAACTAGTGAATTCCAGCTTTCAGTGAGGGAAGATGAAAACACTACGGGTCACAAGCATTCACTAGTTAGCCAAGCATATGCTAGCTAACAAACAAGATGAACAATTTAGCTAGTTAGCTCATAGCTTCTTAGTCTTTTATCTGGACAATGTAAAGGGACACTGACAATAAAAACAAGACAATCAACATTTTTCTTCAGATGTGTTTTTAAAATACTATGAAAAAGCATTGCATGACTAAAATTAAACTGTAATTACATATTGCATCATCTGTAAAGAAATCTTGAGAAATCGCAGTCAACACAGCATTAACCAGAGCTATCACTGAACGTAGACTTAAACTTAGTTGTAAAAACCACTGAAGTAGGCCATTTATATGGAATATTCTTACAAACACAGCGAACACGACCCGATTTAAATGTAGCTCGGAATTAATTTGCCACATTGCTTGAATTTTAAGACTCAAATGACTTAGCAAGGGACCTCAGGCTCAGTCAATGGTTTGAAAGTGCCACAGTGAAAGAGGCAATGGCACATGCATATTAAAACGACACAGCTGGGCCGCTAATGATGTAGAAAAGGTTTCGCTGTTGAGGTGCTAAACAACGGCCTGTAGGTTACATTCATTTCTATTTGTGTTTTTAAGTCAAGAATAAATATACAAATATCACCATAACACTGCTTCAGAATGTACTAACATAAAAATGAGCACTTTTCCACTGAAAGACAAACACGCTCTATAAAAAGAATCTCTGCTCTAGTTTAAAATAAAGGAGATTGAAGAACAAAGTAACACTGATTTATTCAGAGAAGATGAAAAGGTGGGGACCCTCTTTTACTGAGTTCTGATTAGTATGCATAACAGGACACTTCGACCGTTTGGAAACCTGAAGGAAACGTGTGTGTGTATATGTGTGTGTACAAAACAAGAGCAGGACTGAAAAGAAGAATGTAATAGGGTCTCATGGGAGCAGAACATGAAAACACAAAATCCTTAGGCACATGCACACACACACACACACACACACACTTTTTTGTCTTTGTGAAGACCTTCCATTGGCACAATGGAAGCTAATCCTAACCTTAACCTCAGGGCCCAGACAAAAATCCTTTGGCTCCCTTAGATTTTCAAATAAAACACAAGTGATTGTGGCACACCTGACACTATCCTATCATTATGAGGACATCTGGAGTAAAACATTTAGAGGAACATTTTGGATTTTAAGATTAGCTGTTGTTCCTGTAAAGACTGTTTAATGATGTGAGGTTTAGCGTTCAGTATGTTCAGTAATGAAATGGTTTAGCGTTCAATTTGATATGTTACGACCAAACAGGAATCTATATGAGGGCTCACCTACTGGCGGACTGGGGTCCGGATGTGGACCTAGAGACTAGCTTCAGAGATAGACATTAAGGTTCTCTGGTCTAATTAGAGAAGTGATATTTTGCGTGTCTTGCACAAAAAAAGGAAAGTCCACAAACTGTTTAAAGATGAATAGACAGAGGAGAACATGTTTATTCTCCGTTTCAAGCTCAAAACCGATGTTTTTGTGTTTGTAGTGCTAGTCAAAAGTGGTAACGTTAAGCGCCAAGGCAAAACAAAACCTAAACACTTCAAATTTAAGAGTCTTAAGACGTAGGAACTTTATGAAACTGGGTCTTTACAAATGTTAGTTGAATAATAAATTTGAGATATACACACTGAGCAGGGAGAATAGTTGGCCGGACAGGAAGTGAAGCTCATGCACACGTACACGGTGCAGTAACTGTGCCATAAATCAGCTCAGTTCAAATATTCAGATTTTGGAAGATTCAAATAAAAATAGTTACAACTCTAGTTACATGTACTCAGGAAACTTCACCTTCATGCTCTCTGCTTTATATTGTGCACAGTACGGTCATTTTGGACGGGTGCACACATTCAGTGTGCGAGTGATTTACTACTTGAGACTGGACTTTAAGAGTTTGGAAATGTTTCAGCTGAGAACTTCCAAGACTGAGCTCTCAAAGCTGCACTGTAATTCCAGCTTTGCATAAATTTAAATCTAAATGAGTGTTTCATGGCACTAACAAGACTGACTGATCCTCCCAGGAGCAGATATTATTAAAAGACTGTCAGTGTGATGTTATAAATGATTCAGGACAAACTCATCTCCTGCTGCTGCTGAGTGAAGACACTGTTCTCTGCAGCTGATGTGTGCAGTCACTGCTGCTCCAGATCCTTCTAGCAGAAGTTAACTGAAGAAAGATTATGATTTGAGGCAGACTATTTGGGCCTTTCACTCCTGTTTTTTCATGTTTCCAACACACTTGCTTGTACAAAATATTCTCTAATAGCACTGTTGGGCATAATTCTTCGTGACTTACTTAATAAGCATTAACCAAGGAGAAACTCCAGAAACATACATACATTTAACTACCTTAACCATAATTAACATACAAGCTCTAATTTTCCATCTACAGCTATTCCGTACACACTACTGGCACTAATGCCCAAATGTACAAGCATGTCAATGAAATTGGATGAAATTGGATGAAATATGATGGAGTATAGCCGAAGTTGGGCCAACACAATTGGTAGTTACACCACAGCTTAATAAAAACATGACATTAGACAGTGGGACAGTAAAGAAATGGCATGTTCATAATAAATAGCTAAAGCTGACATAATGATTACATTACATGAACAGTTGAACAACTGAACAGTAACACTGTACATTATTCAAATCCAAATATACTCTTCTACCAGTCAGATCATAGGGGTATTTCAAGATAAATCTAAAAAGACACTAAATTCAGTCACTGTGTTGTTAAATCCAGTGTTTCAAACCATAATGTATTTTCTCTCCAGGCAGTGCTGAAATCATTTTGCCAAGTGAAAAACAATGCACAGATGTCTGCAAACAATTGGAACGATCTCTGACGTGCTCTTTTAATGCCTCATAAAATGAAAGCACATTTTATTTTTTTCTGACGTTCTCACTTAACGTACAGAGACGATTGAATCACTGACCTCCTCCTGAGGTGACTCGGAGTCCAGTTTGAGTGACAGGTACATGACGATGTGAGGAATGTGTGCTACACTCATCTGCAGCTCCGTGGTGTCCTCACCCCAGAGGAGACGCACCAGCTGGCTGACAGGGGCAGTGGGTCTTGGTCTCGGCACCTCTGAGTCCATTACACTGCTTGCAATGCCAGTCTCCAGAGTCAAATGCACCTGAAAAATGGCCAGAGAACGGGAATTAACACTCCCTCTGTACATAACACTGTAGCACAAACAAAATGAAACAGTACTTACAAACTGTAGCATTCACTAATAAATAGCAAAGGCTGACATAATAAAGATTACATTAAATGAATAGTAACATGTATATTATCCAAATCCAAAAATTCTCCTCTAGCAGACAAATCACGGGACTAGTCCAGGATAAAATGTGGCCTAAATCTGAAAAAGGCACTAAATTCATTCACTGCGTTGTGTTAAATCCAATGTTTCAATCCATAATTATTTGTTTTCTCTCAGGGTAAGGCTGCAGTTTGGGTATGATGGAGGGAATTTAGTGAGAAATTAGCAAAAGAGTGAACTGAATGCTGAGAAAAGGAGAGAGAAAAGGAAAATTTGACATACTACCGCTGTGCCCTAGAAAAAGTTATACTACAACCATTAAATAGTCATTTTGAGGTGATGGGGAAAATGGACAGATGTTGCATCAGTGCTGTGAAAAAGCCAAATTCAGTTCTTTTTCCAACTCAGAGCAGAACTGCAATGAGTGGAGAATGTGTTTTATGTGTGTGTGTGTGTGCTCACATGTGTAACAGTGAAAACTAGACTGAAGGGAACTAATGATTAACAACACCAGAAGTGTACTGGACATTTATTACATTTACATTTATTCATCAAGAGATTATTTTATTCAAAGTGGATAATGCTTGGATCTGCCTCACTTTTGATTCCAGAAGCTGACTGTGCTGAAACCGTGTTTCCACACACTGAGCAGAAACAAGCATTAACGTTGTTTTGTGCCAATGTGTGGGGAGATAATTGTAGAAATAAATTTAATATTTGTGCACACTAATCACAAAGCAGTCAAATGCATAATTACATAGTAATATCAATTAGAACTTACCTCAAAAGCTGACCACATGATTCAAGATTATCACAATTATGACATTTTGGTTGAAATCAAATGACTTAGCTTTATAACTGTAATAACTGTAATAACATTGCCACTCATATTTTTCACTCCTGTAAGTCAGGAAAATACTTTCAAACCACATCCCTAAGATCCTGAATTCGTGATAAACTACTTTTCAGAAGGTAAAAAGACAATAAAAACATTTGATTGACTGGTGTGTTTACCAAGTACCTACCACTGTGGCAGACTGACTGTGACAGATAATTATATATACCAAGAATTTTATTGTGCATCAAAAATGTGGAACAGTTTTGTCACTTTATACGCTGGGCCATGACACCACAGTAAAACCACTGAAAAGCAGCTGAATGGTGAGAGCTCCACAATCATCCACAGGCCTTCAGCAAGCAGAGTTCAACGACAGAAACGGGCCATTCCAATTCATGCTGAACCACCACTTTGACCTCAGGATAACATTATTACCAAAAAAGTACACTGCAGAATTTGCTGTTTGTGCAATGGTCAAGAATATAGTTTTTGTTGGTGATGTCACTATGGATAAGAAATGCTGGCAAACATCATTTTCAGTCCATCGTTGTTAAAACACCATACTGGTCTGGACTGTCTTTGTCTCAGTGAACAAACCTTTAAACAAAACAATACACAGCTCATCTAACCAAAGCATGGCAATATTCTGCCGTATCACAACAGTAAAGCAGACCTGAGAAAATGAAGGAAAAGTCTCTTTGTGCCTCTTCTCTGAATCTCTTGGTGTAATTCGTTTTATGCACTCATCCTCTAATCTGTCCCTTTCTCCCCCCTCCGCTTCTCCATCCGCAGAGTAATAACACTTTTCCTGTGGCCTCCAAATGTGAGCTGTGCCATAACCGCCATCGCTACACTGGCGACACAACCATGTAATCCACATACCAATGTTTTTCAGAGCCGAACAGAAACCGGCTTGGGGAGAGATCAGAGGAAATGTTTTGTAGGGCATAAGCGTGTATGTAGAAAAACATGACAATTCCATGTGTGGATGAAAATGAAACAACACACGCTCTGAGGCAATCTATATTCCTACATACAAAACTTAAACGTGGATTAACAAAACATGAAATCACTTTGGTTTAAGCAAAAATATATACGCAAGCACAGATGATGTACATGATAATGTTAGCGTGTACAAACCGGGCTCTACCTGGTACACCTGAAATCATGTTGCCAAGTGAAAAAAAAAAAAAAACATGCACAAATAACTTTCTCTGACTCATAAAATTAAAGTGCACTTTATTTTTTCTCCTCTACAGACCTCCTATTAACTCATGTAGCCACCATATGCTACCCTGGCACGTAACTTACTCTGATTTAGCTACTCTGCACTTTGTAACCAGAAGTCTGTGTTTAAGGGATTAATTGGTTTTGAGTTGCTTTAAATAAGACATTTTAATGAAACCTAATTTTTTTCTATGAGCACTTGCTGAAAAGGCTGGTTGCCGAGTCCCTACCCATAACTACAGTTTTAGATTTTCGTTTTTTTTTTTTTTTTTAATTTCTTCATAATTCTGCAACAAAAAAATTATTTTCCACGTTATCAAGCCATTTAGAAAATCTCCCAAAGGCAGGTTGAAACTATTTAAAATACACTGCATAGTAAGGACCACCAGGTGCAGCAATATCCTGTGGACTAGGCTGTATTTAGGACCTCTGCCCATTTACAAATATCTATTAAAATTGCACAGGTGACCTACAAAGTATGCCTAAAAGATTTGCAGAGGTCAGCATGAAGCTATACATTTGTGCCGCAAGCTTTTCCACCCCCTCAGCAAACTCTGTTGTGTGGAAGTGCTAAAAAAAACAACACAATAAACAGATCAAATGCAGAAGCTGTTTCTAATTGGGTTTCTCAGGCACAGTTTACATTCGGTTTCTGTCGCAGACTAGCATGCTTTCTGTCCAACGTACAGGCTTTGCTTAAAGAACCACTTATAATGCCCTGAGAGGTAATAAAAGACTGAAGGTAATAAAATACGGAAACAAGTAAATAATCTACAAAATTTGTTCTTTTGAATCTTTGAGGATTTTAAAAAGGGCAGTAAATACTGGCCCACTGACACTCATAACAGTGCAGAGGGGACCTCATGAAATCTCATGAAATGGCTAATGTACAGCATCTGCAGATAATTGTAACTTAACTTTTTATAGTCGTATTATGGTGGTGTTCCTCAGAGTTGTGGTACAGTAGGGGTACGGGTTTCCCAGCAGACTTTAACAGACTTTATTTACTATTATTATATAAAAAATGATTACCCAGGGATGCTAGTAGTTGTTTCTAGATTTTCCCACTGAGAACTGAAATGCCAATATGACCTTGATGGAGCATATACGTGAGTGAAAAATTAACGGAGAAACCAAATAAAGGATCGTAGTAAAGTGCTGAGTCACCATGAGTTGCCATAATAGCTTCAATGCACAGATTCTCTGGAACAAAAGATATTCCCTCAGTTGGGGTTTTGATGATGATGATGATGATGGTTAAAAGTACTGTCTAAAACTCCACTCCAAAATCTCCCATAGATGTTCAATTAGAGGTATTGAGATCTTGTGAGTGAGAATGTCACAGCATATAATTTATATCATTTCATCTCCATCAAACCATTCGGTAAGCCCTCGTGTCCTGCAGATGGGGGCGGAGTCATCCTGGAAGAGACCACTGTCATCAGGATAGAAATACTTCATAACAGGATAAAGGTGATCAGTCAGAAGAACTGCAGGATTGTTTTCCAGTGACTTTTCCTTCTAAAGGGAGAAGTGGACTCAAACCACAGCAGAAAAATAAACAGCCATCTCAGAGCATATCAGAGCCACTGGTTTTTCCTTTAATTTGTCACCCTTCTGTATGCTGTGATTGCGATTATTAGCCTGAACAGTGAGTTCATGTGGCGTAAATGCATGTTCTCGTTTTTGTGCTCTCAGAAAAACGCTGTGATTGTGTTTGCATGGTGTCGTTTCTACATAACATTGCAAAGATTATATTTCAAATGACTGAGATTGCATTTTGCTATTCACCAGTGTGCGTAGTGGAGTGTCAGCCTGCAGCCCCCCTCCCCTTTTACAAAGTTTCTGCTTGGGGTACCCCATAGGTTTGAGGTATTTTACTTAACCAATGTGAAAACACACACACAGACACAGACACACCTGTGTTGGTCCAGAAATACAAGACAGAACTCTCTCAATATTCTCTGATGTAACATCCACATCGTCAACAGCTACAAGGACGTCACCTAAAAAAATGAGAGATAAGGTCGTTAAATATCATCTACAAACAGGCGACACCTTCATTCAGTGCTCCATAATGAAAGTATGAGAGTGGTTATTTTTTTTTGAGTGGTGATTAGTATCATATGGAAAAGTTACTATGATTCTCTGTTTTTTAGATACACTATCAAACTCCACATGATGTCGTGCTTCTGCAAACCAAAACCTCCTCCACCTGCTTTTCGTAGATCTGTGCACTCCTATCTCGGTTATACAGATTTCCCCTGCGTTATTTTAGACATTTAAATGGCCTAATTGCTTTAACATGGCCAGGCATTTCAGAGCCACTTGTAAAAAAGCTAGCTTGTGGTGATTTACTCAGTTGTGTAATTCCTTTGGAATCCCTTTGGTGTGTCTGGAATTGGACGACATGCAATTGGACTACTGTGGATTTCGCTTGCATGTCATTTCATGTGGATGAAAAGGTCACAGAAAATTGGGTGAAAATATGTAACACTGACATTTACTTTACTTCTCAGAGAGTTTTGGATTCTCCCAATGCAACTATTACAAAATAAAAATGATAACCACCTACTGATCTCTACCAAACATCATCATTAGTGCATTTTAAATGGCTAGTACAACACATAATGCTGCACACTGTTACATTTAGATTTTAACCTAATGTCATTTTGAAGCAGGATGTTTGGCAAAAGCTTAAAACCCGCACATCTGAGACGAATCAACATCTAACACTGAATCCCCCAGTTAGTCTACTATGCCCCAAAGATGCTTTGATTTGTACTCAATAAAACGTCCTGTCATCAGATCAGTCGGTAGAAATAACTTTGTTGTGAGCCTGAGACTGTTTTCTGTCTATCAGACGCCCGTTGTAATATTGCGAATAAAATACATGTTCCAAAAAATTACATGTTACTGATTTTTTTACTGCAAAGTTCCTTGCTAAAGCAACGAGTCTCAATGAGTGCCTGGAAAATATCAAAAGCTGGAACACAAATAATTTCATCCAATTAAATGAGAACAAAACAGATGTTATTCTCTTTGGCCCACCCAAATCTACAAACAGTATAATAAATAACATCAGACCACTGTCACAATCTGTTAGACCTCATGTTAGGAACTTGGGGGGTAATTTTTGCTGCTGACCTCAGATTTCATCATCAAATCAAATTTGATGTCAAAAGCAGCTTCTTTCAACTTTTGACTAACATCATACCATTTATTTCTTTTCCGGATTTGGAGAAAGTTACACATACTTTTATTTTATCTCGTCTAGCCTACGGTAATGATTAGTATATAGGTGTGTCCTCTTATAAGTCCTCTTCGCCTCACAGTTAGCACTGAATGCAGATGCTACACTGCATATCGGTGCTAAGAAAAGGAATCAGATCACCCCTGTTTTAGCCTCTTTCTGCTGGCACCCTGTCCATTACAGTTTAAGATTATTTTATTTGGGGCTCTTGAGTAAAGCCACAGAAAATTGGTTATCGTAGGCACAGCCATCTGTGGCCAGGAGTCCAAGAGAGCAAAACTGACTGGTGAACAAGAGAGGGTGAAAAATGAAGGAAGGCTATGCATCTTTGAACTTGCAGCAAATGAACTGACAGTGCTCTTCCTTATGTAGTGAGTAAATCCTATGACAGATCAGGGCAAACCTTGTTAATGTAATTTCTTTACCTAAAAGGCTGTGAAGCTTAAGCATCTTACCAATTAGAATCTGTGCGCACTTGCTAGCAGGACTATGAGGTACCAGTCCATGAATGACGAGCCTCTCCCCATTACAGCTCAAACCATCTCTTCCCCGGAGGACCACTCCCAATAAGGCCTGCAGTAAGCCCCCTTTCTCTGAGGGGGGAGGAGACATACTGCCCAGCCGTTTAGGGTTGATGTAAACACACACATCTTTCAAATATGGCTGCTGCACCACCAATCCTGTCCGCTGGCCTGTCTGGTTCTTCAAAATGGACGGCGGTTGTTGAGAAGATCTGCCGTTTTTCCCATCAGCCCTGCTTCTTTGAGATGGACGGTGCTTGCGTCCAAGTATTTTAGCAAGCTTCTTGAATTTCGGTTGTGATTTCGTGCTGGAGTCCGCACGTTTTTTGCTGCTTTTGTCAGTGATGATCTCCGCCTCTTTTTCACTGAAACGCACATGATTGGTGGCGGCAGACTGAGTGGCGGTGATGTGAGAGAGTACAGCTTCTTCTTCGCCCTCACTCAGCTCCAGATAGAAGAGCTCACCATTCTTCTGAATGTCATCAAGCCACTCAGGTTCAAGCTCACTATGACAGAAAAATACAATACAATGATTCTTTGAAGTATTTCCAATGTCACACTATTATGTCACCTGTCATACAGTGCTTACAGTATAAAACAGGCATAGAGTTCTATACTAGAGTAATTATTATTTCAGAAAAAAAAGGACAAATACCTGCATTCAGCCTATTTATATGACAAACAGGCAATAGGCCATAAAAGATGCAGTAAAAGTCTATGACTGTGACCAGTCATCCAATTTTATGAACTACCACACACACACACACACACACACACACACACACACACACACACACACACAAGATAAGATAATAGTGTGATATTCCATTTCAGGCTGTTTTTCAGCTCTAAAAGTTGCATTAAGGGATGGTCTTCATGCGTGTACTAGCTGTACAAAAGTCAGAATGTTCTGACTGAACTCAATGACCCAGTTTAAAACTAATAAAAATGGCAACATGAGTCCATCTGAAACACCGCACACTGACCTTAACCCATACTGTTTTTATATTTTCCCCTCATTTGCCCTCTTCTAATAGTCATTTTTAACCGCACAGCAGTTCTGTCTGGTAGCACAGGGTGAACTTACAGGGTGCATTACCAAGTGTAAGGCCTGCTTGAGGGAAAACTCGCATACACCACAAATCCTTTCAGCACAAAATGCTCTCACTCTGCAGAAAGTACAACACCAAATATGCACCTAAACATAAGTTTTCTTCCCTTTCTCTTTAAACTGAACCACACCATTTCTGTGGTGAGCTCTTAAAAAACCACGTCCATGAATTCAGTAAAGATGAGGAACAGCATGTAATTATTTATGAAGGATGGCTTTCTAAATTGGAAGCAGAACCTTTCCTTAAAATTGAAAGTCAGGAAAGAGGAACAGTTGTTTTTTTTTCATCCAGATTATCTGGACCAAGACTACTTGAATGTGTTACACTATAGTCTGGATTAGTCTGGATCGTTATTGTAAAGGTTTAGAGAATGATGCACTGAGGTTCAAAACAGATGTATGTAGTATGTAGGAATGTTTGTAGGCATGCACACTATATTAGCCTATTACATGCAGATATGTATATTATGTGTGTGTTTGTGTGTGTATATGTATGTATGTATATATATATATATATACACACACATACACACGTATATGTATAATATAGTATATTAGTATATATATGTATGTATACACACACACACACACACACACACACACACACACACACACACACACACACATATATATATATATATATATATATATATATATATATATATATATATATATATATAAAGCATTTTCTCCATTACTGCTGCCTCTTACTCTGAATACTCGGAGTAACTGCATGAACTGGACTGTGTATCACTTCCATCTTCAGCCACCTCATTTTCTTCTTCTTTCTCAGTCAAATTGCAGGCGGAATTCTTCTCAAAACGTGCTCCAAACTCTCTATAGGCCATTACCACATTTTCTAAAAGCCTGTCAAAACTTTCAGCTGTTTCCGCTTGTTTTTTTCAGGATACGTCTGTTTGTTTGCCATAGTTATGAGAAGCGAGATGAACTCGCCATGTTGTACACATACGGGTCCTTGACGGGGGCACGTGACAGATTATCGGCGCGTGATTGGATGAGGTTTGGGTTGCTGTAGCAACGTAGAAGCTTTCGGTTGTATGCACAGCATGCAAAAGCATACATATTGTTTATGGCTCATAAGAAAAATGCCAAAACATTAAACAACAAGTATACTAACTGTGCTTAGATTTTTAAATAAATATTCAATAAGCAGTGAGGCCATTTATCCAGGATGCATAGTTTACTTAAAAAAATAATTCAACACAAGTAAACTTTCATTCAAATATTTTTTTAATGTTCAGTAAAAGCAAATATACTTTCCCCCCAAAATTATGTAACTGTACTTCGAGTACAATAGACTTAATATTTGATCTAGAGGTTTTTAAAACCACTTCACTTCAAAACATAAACACAAAGTGTTTTTAAGATTTTTATAGGATTAAAAACTTTTTCCCACATATTTTACAACCATATAATACAGTATATTAGTCTACATTCACATATAAATCCACACAAACATGTGAAATTATGTTAAATAATAAAGTTAAGCAACATATTCTTCCTTCTAATTGGTCCTGTATTGATATAAATACCTGAAAGCTGATTATCAACACACTGCTGAAGCGGGATATTACATCAAAACAGCTGTTAATGTGATCACCGCTGACCTGTAAAGTAACACACTGACCTGTAGAGTGACACACTGACCTGTAGAGTAACACACTGACCTGTAGAGTTAAACACTGATCTGTAGAGTGACACACTGACCTGTAGAGTTAAACACTGATCTGTAGAGTGACACACTGACCTGTAGAGTAACACACTGATCTGTGGAGTTAAACACTGATCTGTAGAGTGACACACTGACCTGTAGAGTAACACACTGATCTGTAGAGTAACACACTGACCTGTATAAAAACAAACAAACAAACAAAAAAAAAACCCAACAAAACTGACGTGTAGAGTAAAACACTGATCTGTAGAGTAAAACACTGACTTGTAGAGTAACACACTGACCTGCAGAGTAAAACACTGACCTGTAGTGTTAAACACTGATCTGTAGAGTAACACATTGACCTGTGGGGTAAAACACTGACTTGTGGAGTAAAACACTGACCTGTAGAGCAACACACTGACCTGTGGAGTAAAACACTGACCTGTAGAGTAACACACTGACCTGTGGAGTAACACACTGACCTGTAGAGTAACACACTGACCTGTGGAGTAAAACACTGACCTGTAGAGTAACACACTGACCTGTGGAGTAACACACTGACCTATAGAGTAACACACTGACCTGTAGAGTAACACACTGATCTGTAGAGTAACACACTGACCTGTAGAGTAAAACACTGCGTATAGAGTCAAACTCGTCCAGGTCTGTGCAGGCAGCTCTCAGGTTTTTCCCAGCAGAACAGATAGTGAACATGATGCTTCATGCTTTCAGTCTCCGCCTGTTCAGCCAAGTTCATCAATTAAACACCACTGCAGAGACGGATAGTCTCTCTCTCTCTCTCACACTGACTCAGTGTTATCTCTGTAAATAAAAAATCAAGTTCAACACGCACACACACACACACACACACACAGAGTGTCTCTGGCAGTGCGGTATATTCAGGCAGACTGCAGAATGAAAATGTCCAAAAATGTTAAAGGCAGCTCTTGACTACAGACGGTTTATAACTCCTGCTAAATAAAAACCGACCGAAATGTCCTTCTGCTGCTTCTGATGAAAAGCTGCACTCCTGAGTACTTCACCAGACCTTTTCTTCTGTTGCCTTCGCCTGTGGTTAAATAGCCCTCATACCACGTGTGGGGGGAGAGAGTCTCTCTCTCTCTCTCTCTCTCTCTCTCTCTCTCTCTCTCTCACACACACACACACACAGAGTATGTAAAGAGAAAGAGGGTGGTATGTTAAGAGCGAGAGAGAGAGAGAGAGCAAGAGAGAGAGAGGAAAGGAGGGAGGGAGTATAAGAGAGTATAGAGAGAGAGAGAGAGAGAGAGAGTATATAGAGAGAGACTTTTTGTTACATTTGAATCTGCCTTTAATGCAGCAGTTTTGCATATTTACATGTTGTAAAACCCCTCAGACCCTCCCACCCAAAAACCCCAAATGATCCATATGAAAGGCTGTGATCCAGTTTAAAGAGTCTTTCCTGTTGCTGATGTCCATTTTCTGAGTCTCAGTCTTCTGATTGGTTAGAGCACTTTTCGTTTTTGCAGCGTGTTGTGCTGATTAACAAATTTTGCGCTATCAGGAAGTAGCGTGAGGGTGATGCATTAGTTTGGCCTTTTGTTGGTTGGTGTGTGCTGTGGTGTACAGGTCCTCAGGCTGTTTCTGTCCTCAGGTTTCTGAAGTGTCAGAAAATCTCGGCTGATCTGATGTGATCTCTCCGTGCTGCATGTGTGTGAGCTGTTCTCCACCTGTAGCTCCTGTACTGCACACTGGCTCTTCACTCTCCTGCATCACCACATTCACTCAGTCACTGCTGTTTCTCGCTTTGTTCACTTTCTTCTGTTTTTCCTGTCCTCAGCTCTACTGTGTTGACCTTCACACAGAAATAATCCCAACTGGTGTGAAGTTTACACGTGTTTTTTAGACACTTCACATGTCCTTTCACATGTAGCACTTGTGTTGATTTTAAGGTGTGCTGCCCCCCCATGATTCATTATCACGTGGTTTTCTCACGTGACTCGTTTATTTTCATGTGATTCCCCCCACATGATCCATTCATTATCAGGTGGTTTTCTCACATGGTTAACTTCCTTTCGCGTCACATTTTAATGTTTTTACGTGGCCATATACTTACTACTTAGTTTTATTTTTTGCATGGATATGTATATTCATTCACATATGATCACATTCACACAACAACCACGTTTTCACTTAATACTACTTCTACCATTTCATCACAAAACAATAAAAGTAACCTCCTTGTTTTATCTTAATTACCTACAAAACGATATTAAAACACTACAAACACACTACTACAATTGTTTTTAAAAAGAACTCTCTATTGTTAACATTCAAGCAATAATCACTCTGATCATGCGCTCTTCCTCTCATACTTCATAAGAAGTACAGAACGTTCATCAATGATTAAAACTCGTGAAATAAACCACAAACTTTAACCCGATTCACGCTCAGAAAAGCACATCAGACCTCGTCATCGTGATTAGAGAGACGTAACGCTTTCAAATCACATTTCCTAGTTAGACACTATAGAAATGATCCCTGAAAGTATAGTCTTAACCTCCCACTTCCTCAGACACTCGAGCACTACAAATATCACACAGATCCTGAAGATGGCAGGTTTTACATT
>CM040978.1:7628675-7640348 GCA_022985145.1 Pangasius djambal
CCCCCCCCCCCCCCCCAAAAAAAAAAAAAAAAAAAAAAAAACCTGCATCAGAAAAATCTGCAAACAGCAATTTGTGTGACTCAAATTGATTTGATTTTTATTATTATTATTTTTTTTTACATTTTACATTACAATTACATTTTGCAATTTTTAAAAAATTAATTTTTGTATGTATATATGTATGTTATTATTATTATTTTTTTTTTACATTTTGATAATTTATATTTTGCTTGAGGATTTTGAAACTTTTGGCAGAAAAATAACTCCATATAGCTAGGTCCACTTCTAATTGAGAAAGATTTTGACACAGTACACACACTTTCTCTTTTTACACATGATGATCTTCTTGTGCACTAGCCAAAGTAAAATCATCTACAGATTGATAATGACCTGAATTCTTAAATTTTTTTGCACAAAAAAAAGTTTGCACAGTAAAATGCTAAGCACACAATTAGTAACAATAGCCGTCTGAGAAGTAAGCCTAACATAGAATAAGGCTTATAAGAGGAAAACAAACACAAGCTGATTAAATATTAGTTACATAGTGCTGCTTTACTGCACCCTTAATCTTGTAGCCAGATATCAGGCGGAAAGCCATAGACTGATTTTAGCTAAATCAGACATTCACAATAAATGAATGAATGAATAAATGAATGAAAGGCCTAGAAAAAAGTTGATACTTCTTTAACTGAAAGGCCTAAAGCTGTGTATGTTCTTCTACCTGGCATTTGATTGAGGAACTGCAAGATCCTTTAAATGCAGAAGTAACTCAGCCCTGTGGGTGCAAAGCATGATGGGAATGTTCATTAATTGGTAGAAAAATCAAGTAGAATATAAAACGTGTCATCTTCAGGATCTGTGTGTTATTTGAAGTGCTCAACTGTCTGAGGAAGCTTGAGGTTAAGACTATACTTTCACTTACCAAATCTGAAAACTGATCACTCTGATCATGTCTCAGGTCTTAATTTTATTCCACTTTGAATAAACAACACTTCAGGCTGTTCATAAATACACATACTCAATGCTATTAAAAAACAGAAAAAAAACAACAAAAAACACCTAATTTCTATCAAACAGAGAAATTCACAGAGTCACTGAAATTAAAAACACACGAAAACATCATTTTAACCTGAAATTAAAACCTATTCAACTAACCACAACTCTGCTGTTCTGATAACAGTAAAATCACTAACCACTCTGATCATGTACTTCTCTACTCATGTTTCATAAGAAACAGAGAACACTCATCAATGATTAAAGCCCATGAGTTAACCATTAGCCAAAATCCGATTTATACTCAGAGAAATACATCAAAGCTCTTCATCGTGATTAGAGAGACACAACGCTTTCAAATCACAGGTCCAAGTTAGACACTATAGAAATGATCCCTGAAAGTATAGTCTTAATCTCACACGTCCTCAAACAGTTGAGCTCTTCAAATAACACACAAATCCTGAAGATGGTAGATTTATGATTCTACACACAAAAAAATAAACAGCTATCCACATAGAGTATAGTAAAAACAAAGAAGGCTTGAATTCATATTGAATAAAAGCAAAAATTTTTATTTAATTATTTTTATTTTTTTAATTTTTTTTATAACCATACACACATCCCCCTCCTGCTGGGGGTCCTATAGAAATTACTTTCTATAACTTTCTCAGCAGTGGAGAATGAGCCATGAGATGAGTATCATGGTTGCTGAAACACAACACTCGCAAAATGAGAACAGCAAATACAACAAAAACCAAAAAACCATTTACTACTTACAAAACAGTAAATACATAAACTCTAAGAACCTATGCAATTAAAAGCACACTAAAACATTGCATTCATGAGAAACTAAACGATCCTACAAACCAAAACAATTAAGCTGTTTTGTAATCAAAGAAACCACTAATCACTCTGAACATGTACTTCTTCTCTCAGGTCTCATAAGAAACAGAGAACACTCATCAACGATTAAAGCCCATGACAAAATCATCAGCTAAAATCCAATTCATGCTCAGAGAAATACATCAAAACTCTTCATCGTGATTAGAGAGACATAACACTTTCAAATCACATTTCCTAGTTAGACACTATAGAAATGATCCCTGAAAGTATAGTCTTAATCTCACACGTCCTCAAACAGTTGAGCTCTTCAAATAACACACAGATCCTGAAGATGGTAGATTTATGATCCTACACACAACACACATGAAAATAAACAGCTATCCACATAGAGTATCATAAAAACAAAGAAGGCTTGAATTCATATTGAATAAAAGCAGAATTATTTATTTATTTACTTACTTTTATTTGTAAAAAATTTTTTTTTATAACCATACACACATTCCCCTCCTGCTGAAATCACTTGCTGTAACTTTCACAGAAGCAGAGAATGAGTCATGAGATGAGTATCATGGTTACTGAGACACAACACTCCCAAGATGAGAACAGCAAATACAACAAAAAACATTTAATACTTACAAAACAGTAAACACACAAACTCTAATAACCTATGCAACTAAAAGCACACTAAAACATTCATTTTATGAGAAAACAATTGACTCTACAAACCACAACAATTCAACTGGTTGTTAAAAAAAGAAATCACTAACCACTCTGATCATGTACTTTTTTACTCCTGTCTCGTAAGAAACAGAGAACACTCATTAACAATTAAAGCCCATGATAAAATCAACAGCTAAAATCCAAGTCATGTATAGAGAAGAACATCAAAGCTCTTCATCATGATTCGAAAGACATAACACTTTCAAATCACATTTCTTAGCAAGATACTACAGAAAAGATCCCCAAAGGTATAGTCTTCAGACAGTTGAGCTCTTCAAATAACACACAGATCCTGAAGATGGTAGATTTATGATTCTACAGGACTATTTGATGATAATATTGTTCTTACTTTTACTTATATCTTCCCTGAGGGATCTAGTTCATATAGAGATAGAGAAGAGAAAAATGGTATTAGTTCTTTGGAAAATGAAATTCTATTAGAAATGAAATTCTGTTAGATCAAGTTGGAGAAGATGTAAAGTTAATCATTGCAGGGGACTTTAATGCTAGAACTGGAAATTAATGTGATTACATTGAGTGTGATGATTCTGAATATATAGCATGTGGTAGTTATTATACTAAGGATCATTTTGAAGGGTATAGAAAATCAAAAGATAAGGTTGTTAATACATTTGGTCGCTGTCTTTTAGATATGTGTCATAATTTAAATATTCATTTTGTAAATGGAAGGACTGGGAAAGATATCGATGGAGAGTTCACATTTGTGTCAGCAGCTGGATGTAGTGTGATTGATTATTTATTTATTATTATAAATAAAATGTATTATTATTATTATTTCATTATATCCAGTGAACTCTTTGTATATGTTAAAGATTTTGAGATTTTATATGTAGATATTTCTGATCACTTCCCATTATTATACACCGTGAGGTTCAGTAGTGTTGAATCAAGGACAAAAATGATGAAAAATCACAGTGATGTAAGACCCTGGACAAGATTTAAATGGGGAACTAATGGTGAGAGGCAGTTTTTGCAAAGATTATCTTATTTACTGAATGGAAACTTTTTAGGTGGCTTTTTTACTGCAGTGGAAGAAGATACTAATATAGCAGCTAAGATTTTGATAGACTGTTTATATGAAGCAGGTAGATTTCTAATTAAAAAGTTTATATTTAAAGGTAAACAACCACAGTGGTGGGATGAAGATTGTTCATTTCAGAAATCTGTAAAATATAGTGTTTTAAATCAATTCAGAAGAACAGGTAATGTGGGGATTATGAACAATTATATTCTTGAGAAATGAAAATTTTAAAAATTATGTAATAGAAAGTATAATTTAAATATTTTAGGTAATATACTAGAGGAAAACATGAAAACACAGCAGCTGTGGAAGAAAATTAAAAGTTATGGAAGGTCTAATAATATACAGTCTAATAATATCACACAGGATAAGTAGCTAGAATATTTTATAAAGTTATTGTCTGATTCAAAATTTAATATAGATGCTGATTTTGAAAACTTTGTGACAGATTGTGTGAATAATCATGAAGTTGCATCTTTTAATGAAGATGAATTTTAGATAGTAGTATTACTTATAATGAGATTTTTAAAGCTATTATGTCAATGAGTAATGGAAAGGCACCTGGACCAGATGGCATTATTATTGAGATGCTGAAAGCAGCATCACATGTGTTATGTCCTATAATGTTGTCTTTATATAATAAAATATTAGATACAGGAGACTTTCCAGAGATTTGGTGTGAGGCTGTGATTTGTCCGCTATACAAAAATGGTGATAAAAATGATGTAGGAAATTATAGGGGGATCTCATTGCTTAATGTGCTTGGTAAAATCCTTACAAAGGTTTTGAACAGGAGATTAGTATCTTATGTGGAAATAAATAATATGTTGTATGAAGAACAAGCAGGGTATAGGTCAGCTTATTCTACAATAGATAATATTTTTATTTTACAGTCAGCGGTTCAGAAATATATTACAAAGCAAAAAGGAAGGATGTATTGTATGTTTATTGATTTCTCTAAAGCTTTTGACAGTGTCCAGCATAATCTTTTGTATTTCACTCTCATTAAGAATGGCATTGGTGGAAAAGTTTTTAGTGTATTGAGATCTATGTCTTCTAAACTTAAATCATGTGTGAAAGGAACCGATGGTCTAACAGAGTATTTTGATTGCACCATTGGTGTAAGACAGGGTTGTATGTTGAGTCCACTTTTGTTTATTCTTTTCTTAAATGAATATATAACAATGTTGAAGAAAAACTGTAAAGGTATTCAGATTGAACTAAAAAAAAAAACTTAAATTTTTAAAAAGTTTTTTAAATAAATTTGCAAATTAAGCAGGAATTGTAACACCCAGTTTACTTAATCACTTACCAAAAAGCAGACACATAAATCATAAAAGCCACCATTAGTAGGCAGTTACCAAACCTACATGAAGTTTATTATCAACGCCAACCAGTAACACCCTTCAAAAAAAATTCTGCTTTTCACACAATGAAATCACTAACAACTCTGATCATATACTCCTCCTCTCAGATCTTAAATTTATTTCACTTTGAATAAACACCACTTCAGGCTGTTCATAAATATACATATTCAATGCTAACAAAAAAACAGAAGAAAAAACATCTAACATTTATCAAACAGTAAACAGAAAAATTCAAAGAGTCATTAAACTAAAAACATCCTACCAATATGAAATGAAAACTCATTCTACAAACCATAATTCTTCTGTTTTTATAACAAAAAAAAAAAAAGCCACTAATCACTCTGATCATGTACTTCTCCTCTCATGTTTCATAAGAAACAGAAAATGTTCATCAATGACTAAAGCCCATGAGTTAATCATTAGCCCAAATCTGATTCATATTCAAAGAAATACATCAAAACTGTTCACTGTGATTAGAGAGACGTAACACTTTCGAATCACATTTCCTAGTTAGACACTATAGAAATGATTCCTGAAAGTATAGTCTTAACCTCCCACTTCCTCAAACAGTTGAGCTCTTCAAATAACACACAGATCCTGAAGATGGTAGATTTATGATTCTACACACAACACACATGAAAATAAACAGCTATCCACATAGAGTATAGTAAAAACAAAGAAGGCTTGAATTCATATTGAATAAAAGCAGAATTATTTATTTATTTATTTATTTTAATTTTTTTTTAAATTTTCTATAACCATACACACATTCCCCTCCTGCTGGGGGTCCTATAGAAATCACTTGCTGTAACTTTCTCAGAAGTGGAGAATGAGTCATGAGATGAGTATCGTGGTTAGTGAGACACGACACTCTCAAGATGCGTTTCCTACTTAGAAATAAGAGCCATCAAGCCGACAAGTCTAAATTTTATTTCACTTTGAAAAAAACAGTGCTTCAAGCCATTCATAAACATAAGCTTTTAATACAATCAACAAAAGAAACCCCTGCAAATTAAGCAGGAATTGTAGCACCCAGTTTACTTAATCACTTACCAAATTGCAGACAAATAAATCATAAAAGCCACCATTACTAGGCAGTTACCAAACCTACATGAAGTTTATTATCAACGCCAACCAGTAACACCCTTCAAAAAAAATTCTGCTTTTCACACAACGAAATCACTGATCACTCTGATCATGTACTCCTCCTCTCAGGTCTCAATCTTATTTCACTTAGAATAAACAACGCATTAGGCTGTTCGTAAACACACGCATTTAACACTATCAAAAAATCAAAAACATTTAATACTTACAAAACTTAATACTTAATATTTAAAAAACCTCAAACCCATAAATACCATTACAACTAAAAACACACCAAACAATTTCTTACATTTGAAATTCTAATCTATTCTGCAATCCACAACACTTCTCTTCTTTTAAACAACAAAATCACTAAAAATCACTCAGATCATGCACTTCTCCTCACACGTTTCATAAGAAACAGAGAACATTCTTCAATGATTAAAGCCCATGATAAAATCACTAGCTAAAAGCCAATTCATGCTCAGAGAAGAATGGCAAGGTTCATCATTGTGATTAGAGACACAGTGCTTTCAAATCACATTCATAAACATAAGCATTTAATACAATAAAAAAATAAAAAAAAATAAAAAAGACATCCAGCAAAAATTAAAACACATTTAATGCTAACAAAGTCACAAACACATAAATCCCAAAAACTACTACAGCTAAAAGATCTCCAAATGGTTCTTTAAATATAGAAGCCTAACCCACACTACACTCTAAACCAAAACCTCTGTTTCTTTGAACAATAAAATCACTGATCACTCTGATCATGTACTCCTCCTATCAGATCTCAATTTTATTTCATTCTGAATAAACAACACTTCAGGCTGTTCATAAATATACATACTCAATGCTATTAAAAAACAGAAAAAACCCCGGCAAAAACACCTGGGCCCGTATTCACAAAGCTTCCTGAGCCTGAAAGTTGCTCCTAATGACGAAATTCTAAGAAAATTCTTAGAATTATGACGTTTTCTTAGAATTTCCCCTTAAATTTAGGACTAAATCTTAGTAAAGATAAAAATGATTCACGAAACATCTTAGCCCTAAAAACAGCTCCTAAGGTAAAAATAGTTAAGAGTAGAGAGGAGGACTTTTAAGAGGCTTAAGAGTTTCTATAGCAGAGGACAAAATGGCGGAAAGAAGAAATATTCTCCAAACACTGCTCTTCTGTCCAGTTTGGTTTTCTTGTTCTTTTACTTCCTTAATGTATTATTATTATTATTATTATTATTATTATTATTATTATTATTATTATTATTATACACCGAGTGAATTATAAGTTTCACACACCAGCACACACAAACAGCGACAGGACACTGAACTCGAGAAAAATCAGTTCTATTCGTGAATGAATCATTCAGACTAGTTTTATCAATGGGTTTCTCCAATTCATTGAAACGAACCAACTCAAACGATTCACTCACAAATCGGACGTTATTACAACTTATTTCATAAACTCACCCGTGATAATTAAAGCAGATTTACATGACTACAGCGTAAGAAATTTACGATTCCTCACAGAAAACTGTTCCAATGCTGCGGAAACCTTGAATGTACATCACTAGAGCAGTTTTATTGTCGCTTGGTGATTTTTCATCTTTTTATGAAAGCTGCTCCATTACTGTTGTTCATTGCATGGAAACATTGTAACAACTTCCAGTGGATAAACATCGGGGTGAGTAACTGAGAGAATTTCTTTTTTATGTTACTTAAAACAGCTTCATAAAGACTAGCTTCAGAATCACAACATAAAACGGGGAACAATAAATCACCTTTAAAAAAAAAAACTGGGTGACTAGCTGTCTTCCCCGTCTCGTTCTCTCCTCTTTTTCGCGCTTTTCTTTCCTCTTTCGGTCTCCTGATCCTGCGCCATCTCTTGACTCTTGCCGTCTACCTGAATGATGATGAAGTTCAGACCCGGTCTGTGAAGTGCCGCGTTTCTGAATAACCCGCGGACGCCTTAAGGGGGGACACACGCTCTTGGCACAGAGGAGTGCTTTCATTATAGCGTGCGTCCTAATAGATTATTGTGCGAAGAGGCGATTTAAATACCAAAATCATACACCAAAGTATGGGGTTCTGCTGGGCCCCCCGTGTGACCAGGGCCTCAGAATCGTCCCAATCCTCCCCCCCGTTACGGCGCCCCTGGCTGTTGGCTACATACCATCCAAAAGTGCAACTTAAATAGACTGTCCTGCAATTATGTAAATTGGTAAAAGGTGAGCCATTTTGCTCCCATCAATCTGAAATGGATTAGTAATAAAATCAGTTTGGTAAATAAATGTAAGAACCTAAATATAGTAACTACTACGTGGAAACTGGCTGCTTCAAAAGTAGACACATTTTCAACATTTGGCTGTTTTAATTAACTTTAAGATATTTAGCTTATAACAGAAACTTTGCAAAAAGTAGCCTGTATTCATGATTATACAATTTCTTAATACAAACATTTGATGATTTCACTGTCCATTCTATTATCATATATTCTGCTTTCATAAAGAGCGCATTTTAAGACCTTTACAGATAGTTTTTTTTTATCAACCAATCACAGTCCTTGAATTGCTGCGTCATCCCTAGCAACGGGGTCAACCACACCTCCTCACTAAGATAAAGGTTTTTGTACTTTCCTTACTCAGAGTTGCTCTGAGAAGTTTCCTTAATCACTTTTAGTCTAGGACTGTCAGCTAGGACTTTTTAGACTAAGATAGGAGCTCTCTGAGAGAACTGTAAGAAGCTTTGTGAATACAGACCTTCATAATTTACCTAACAATAAACAAATAGATTCAAATATTCGCTAAAAAAACCTCCAAAAGGTCATTTCAATGTCAAGCAAAAACCTGTTCTATGTGCAGCCTTTCTATTTTTATAACAACAAAATCACTAATCACTCTGATCATGTAATTCTCCTTTCATGTCTCGTAAGAAACAGAGAACGTTCATCAATGATTAAAGCCCATGAGTTAATCATTAGCCAAAATCCGATTCACGCTCAGAGAAATACATCAAAACTCTTCATCGTGATTAGAGAGACATAACGCTTTCAAATCACATTTCCTAGTTAGACACTATAGAAATGATCCCTGAAAGTATAGTCTTAACCTTACGCTTCCTCAGACAGTTGAGTTCTTCAAATAACACACAAATCCTGAAGGTGGTAGATTTATGTTTCTACACACAACACAAATGAAAATGAACACCTATCCATACTGAGCATGTTTTAAACAAAAATGGCTTGAATTTATATCGAACAAAAGCAGAAAATCGTTTTTTTTAATTGAAATATAGAAATATCCCCCACCATGCTTTGCGGCATGATTTGTAATTTGAATTTATTCAACTTTCATTGGTGCACGCAGACTCACGTGGTCTCGCCCCTTTAAAAATATGTTTTAACTGGCTAATGGCGGCACCACGCAGCTGAGTTTCCATTATACGTTTCAAAACATACTCTTTCTCACACTGTTAATATGTTAACAAATATATGGAATTATTTTCTTGTACAGAAGCTAACTTCAACCGCTATGCATATAAGGGAACGGAATTGACACGGAAGTACGTTTGTTAAATAAGACCGCTGGAAACTAATGATCTATTTCATGTTCCGGGCTACCGAAGACTCGCGGCTTTAATAATAACAAATTAGCGGTAGGATTTCATTATTTATAAATGGCATTCGGAAAAGTTTTTACGTAATTTGAAATGAAACCACGCAACAGAGGAGTTCAGTAGAGGACACATCCTAGCTAGACAGATGAACAGACAGACAGTTGCTGGACCTTGAGACGAAGCGATTGCTTATTATAATTGACTGTTACTGATGGTATAGATCAAATGGGAATAAATGTGATGCATACAGTGATACTCTGAGTTTTTTTTTAATTTGCTAATACAAACTAATTAAAGGGCCAGTAAAATGTAATTAATGGCTAGATCTGTCCCACAGACCATTAACACCCCCCCCCCCAAAAAAAAACAACAAAAAAAACAAAAAAAAAAAACCAAATAAGCTATATTGCAGTTTTTGTTAACTGTGCAGAGAAATGGTCAATACTGGAAATTTATTTTACTAGTGTTGTATGATATTCTAATATGTATAGCTTTTACTCAATACAAAAAAAGAATCCCTTTCACTGTACCAATACTTTTGAATACCAAAAGGCTCAAAACACTATGGCGTGTGTTATTAATTTTTTGTTCATCTTCTTTATTCAGTCATTCTCAAGGTACCTGTTAACTAAGATAAACAAAACACAAAATTACAAATACAATACAGGAAGTCCTGTAAGAACACAGAGCTAGCTTGAGTTTAATTTAGATAGCTAACACCGTTCAGTTCGGGGAAAAGGCATTTAGTAATAAGTATAGGAAGTAAAAATGTAATCACAAATTGAAAGGGGTGAAAAGTTTCTGAAAAGTCGCTCATCTGCAACTTATACGTGTGATAACTGCAGTAAAAGAAAGTTTAGGGAAAGTGAAGTGACGTGTAGCCAAGTATGGTGACCCATACTCGGAATTTGTGCTCTGCATTTAACCCATCCAAGTGCGCGCGCGCGCACGCACGCACGCACACACACACACACACACACACACACGGAGCAGTGGGCAGCCTTTTTTGCTTCGGTGCCTTGCTCTCTAACCATTAGGCCACGACTGCCCCAAGTCAGGTCTGGCTGATGCAGACTTTGAACCTGCTAGCATACACACTTACCTTCATTAGACTAGATAATTAAACAGACAACAGTGCAGACACTGATCTGTACTCTCTAAAAACACACAGCGAGTTTTTAACTCACACGGGTCCTCCTTTTCTTGGGAATTTAGTCTCTCTCTCTTTACCTGTGCCATGTTTATTATCATGATGCTCAGGTCTGACGACCGAATCACTTTGAATGACTCATTGTACTGAATCGGATCATTAGCCTAAAGGATCAGTTCATGCAACGTGAATTTAGCTTCTCCTGTCAAAGATGAGTTTATGCAGTTAGTTCAGAGTAAAAGAGTAGTAACTGATGGATGTGAATTTGGGGCCAGCTTGTTATAAACCTTTATTTTTGTATTAATTAACTAGCATTTGCTTTGAACTTATGCCTGTGTGACCTTCTGCTGGTTCACTGTGAGGCTGCGGTTATGGAGTAATTCGAAGTCTTCATAGCACATGGCTCCTTTCTCAATAACATCTTGCTCATTAAACCCAAACACACAGCCTTAAAGTAGAGTTCTGATTCAAACCAGTTTTGCTCTTCATCATCTTGGTCATCCTCCTGCTCATGCATGAGCAGAAGTTGAGGCTCTCATGAATATTCTTTATGGTGTTATAGGCTGTACCATTATCATTAAATAATGAATAATATATGATAATGCATCTTATACCACAGAGCAGCTGAATTCTCAAATCTGATTTGACAGAAGGTGTGACCTACACAGTATGAGGCAGGTGGTTTTAATGTTATGGCTGATCGGTGTAGATGATAGAGCAATAATTCAAAAGGTATCTGAAACAGACCACACACTGAGCTCTTTAGTTCTTACAAAGATTAACTGAATACTATAGTTCCTGCACCATGACACATGATGTTTGTTCCCCCTTTTTTTTTTTTTTTTTTTTTTTTTTTTTTT
>CM040978.1:7648528-7666639 GCA_022985145.1 Pangasius djambal
CCAAACCATCTTAATCTGGCCTCCCTAACTTTGTCCCCCAAACGTCCAACATGAGCTGTCCCTCTGATGTACTCGTTCCTAATCCTGTCCAACCTTGTCACTCCCAAAGAGAACCTCAACATCTTCAGCTCTGCTACCTCTAGCTCTGACTCCTGCCTCTTCCTCAGTGACACTGTCTCTAAACCATACAGCATGGCCGGTCTCACCACTGTCTTGTACACCTTCCCCTTGATTCTCGCTGATATTTTTCTATCACACAGAACTCCCGACACCTTTCTCCACCCATTCCAACCTGCCTGCACTCACTTCTTTACCTCTTTCCCACACTCTCCATTACTCTGAACTGTTGACCCCAAGTACTTAAACTCCTGTACCTTCTTCACCTCTTCACCCTGTAATCATACTGTTCCACTTCCCTCCCTTTCATTCACACACATGTACTCAGTCTTACTACGACTGACTTTCATTCCTCTTCTCTCCAGCGCAAACCTCCACCTCTCCAGGTTTTCCTCCACCTGCTCCCTGCTCTCACTACAGATCACAATGTCATCCGCAAACATCATTGTGCAAGGAGACTCCTGTCTGACCTCCTCTGACAGCTGGTCCATCACCATAGCAGACAGGAAGGGGCTTAGAGCCGATTCCTGATGCAGTCCCACCTCCACTTTGAACTCCTCTGTCTGACCTACAGCACACCTTACCACTGTCCTGCTCCTCTCATACATGTCCTGCACCACTCTGACATACTTCTCTGCTACTCCTGACTTCCTCATACAGTACCACAGCTCCTCTCTTGGCACCCTGTCATATGCTTTCTCCAAGTCTACAAACACACAGTGCAACTCCCTCTGACCATCCCTATACTTCTCCATCAAAATTCTCAGAACAAAAATTGCATCTGTTGTGCTCTTTCTGGGCATGAAGCCATACTGCTGCTCACAAATCTCCACTACCTTCCTTAACCTAGCTTCCACTACTCTTTCCCCTAGCTTCATTGTATGGCTCATCAACTTTATCCCCTATAGTTGCTGCAACTCTGCACGTCACCCTTATTCTTAAAGATCGGAACTACTTCTCCATTCCTACTTCTCCATTCCTCAGGCATCTTCTCCCTCTCTAAAACCCTGTTAAACAAACTAGTTAAAAATTCCACCATCAAAGACCATCAAAGTCATCCTACACACCACCATCCTATGCTGTCTGGCTACACTCTCTCCCACTACCACTAATGGCTACACTCTCTCCCACTGTCACTAATCGCTTTCAGATTGCCTCTTCTACATAGGATGTAGTCTATCTGTGTGCTCCTACCTCCACTCTTGTAAGTCACTCTATGCTTCTCCCTCTTCTGAAAATAAGTGTTAACTACAGCCATGTCCATCCTCTTAGCAAAATCCACTACCATCTGTCCTTCAAGGTTCCTTTCCTTAACTCCAAACTTGCCCATCACCTCCTCATCACCTGTGTTCCCCTCACCAACATGCCCATTAAAATCTGCTCCTATCACCACTCTCTCACCCGTGGGAATATTCTCTATCACCTCATCTAATTCACTCCAGAATCTCTCTTTCTCCTCTAACTCACAACCTACCTGTGGGGCATAACCACTAACAACATTCAACATCACCCCTTCAATCTCTAACTTCAGGCTCATCACCCTGTCTGACACTCTCTTCACCTCCAGAACAATCCTCCCAAACTCCTCCTTCAGGACCACACCTACCCCATTTCTCTTACTATCCACACCAATAAAACAGCTTGAATCCTGCTCCTATACTACGAGCCTTGCTACCCTTCCACCTGGTCTCCTGTACACACAGTATATCCACCTTCCTTCTCTCCATCATATCAGCCAGCTCTCTACCTTTCCTTATCATAGTACCAACATTCAGAGTTCCTATTCTCAGTCCTACACTCTTACCTTTCCTCTTCTCTCTCTGTCTACGCACTCTCCTCCCTCCTCTACTTCTTCGACCAACAGTAGCCCAATTTCCACCGGCGCCCTGTAGGTCACCGGCACTCGGGCCTTGACCGATCCAGTATGAAATTCAGAGTACTGACGATTCGCATGATTAAATTTGGCAATGTTTTATGCCGGATGCCCTTCCTGACGCAACCCTCTCTATTTATTCGGGCTTGGGACCGGCACAGAAGTCACTGTACTGTGACCCCCATGGCTAGATTAAGACCATATCTATGATCATGGCCAAGAAATGAATAAGTCGACACACAGCATTGAGAAATAGTTTTAATGTCTGAACCCAAAGCAGTTTATTTCAGTGTGACTCAGTGCTACTTTACATTTAAGTCCTCATTTAGTGAAATACATTAGTTCAGTTAACTTGTGTGGAAATTACTGAGAAAGCCTCACACCCGAATGTACAAAAAACCCAAGTCCAAATAACAACATATGTGAGGACAGAACAGCGAGGGGATGCACCTTTTGATCCAGTGTGTAAATAAATGGTTAACTTCCCTCATGGGAAGACAACTGGACATTCAGGAGACAAAGTGTTAGACCTTTCATTTCAATGTGTATTTACATTTACATTTTACATTCATGCAATTTAGCAGATGACCTTATCCAGAGTGACAGAGAAGTGCACTTGACTACGTGATATGACTGCAGTTATCTTGCTGTTTTTGTAAGAAAGTTCTTTTATTTACATTCCTTATAAATAAACAGTTTATCAGAACTCAGTGATCCAAACATGTGCAAAGATCAGAGGCCCAAAAAGACAAGATGTTCATGAACCCAAATGTTTTTCTTTTTAACTTTCTGTTTTACACCTGTTACTTTCTAGATTAACAACTACGCATCTGCTTCAGCTTCAATGAAATGCCAGGAATAATAAGATAAAGCATTCTTTATTGCACAGCCTTTGACCTGGAACTTTCCAGGGAACAGTTCCAAGGAAGCAAATACATTTCCCACAGTGTATGCACACCACTGGCTTGACTTGTTTAATTTGCATTATTCTGAAAGTGGGGGTGGGGGGGGGGATCCTTGTTCAAAGAACTTAATCCTGTTTTGTCTTTTTTCATTTCCAGGATGTCTAGTTTAGAAGTTAAGGTTCTGTGCTGGTAACCAGAAGGTTGTGAGCTCAAGTCCTAATAGCACAGAGCCACTACTGGAGCCTAGAACTAGACCCTTAAGTCTCAATCCATAGTTCTATATGTTGGAGTGTATTCTGCCTTATATGGAAGTTGTTTGGAAAACAAATGGTTAAGTTCATGGATTTAAAATCCACTAGTACCTCCTTGTTAAACCTTGCTCACAGTGAGATGAATTGTTTGGGCAGTGATGCCTCAGTGGTTAAGATTGAGTTAAAGTCCTTGGACTGTCCAAGAGTCACTGTAAGGCCATTAAGCAAGGCCCCTAACCCCTCAACTTCTCAGCTGTGTACTATTTCAATTATAGGTTGCTTTAGATAATAAATAAATCAATAAATAAATGGAAATGTCCTCTTCTTCTCTGTACATTGTAATCTTAGTCAACTCTCATTGGTTATTTATAATTATTATTAATGGATATTGTTTTCCATATAACCAACAAGCAGCCACATTTCTTATTTTATTTTATTTTTACACAATTTTACAAAAGGTAATGTGAAATGAATGTGAAATGAAGATTCCAAAAGAAAATGAGATTATGACATTATAGTCATTTGATAATTCACATTTTAGATAAACCCAAAACTTTTCTTATAGCAGGTCATTCAGTGGTGAAGGTTACAGACTAAGAAATTGATGGTGGTGGTTTTACTGTTCTTTAGTGTGAGTCTCCGATGCTTTTTTCTTGTTGTTTTTCATGCTTATCTCAGTGACTATGCTCTGTACATAATTGATAGACTAATCAACTGTATTTCACAAGGTCAGTTTAAAACTGTGAAAGGTGTGTAGATATAAGGGATTACAGGCACACAAGCATGTTCCTTGCCTCATGAGTGCTTTGCAAGTGAACAGACAATGAAATGTTTTTTTTTTTGAAGATAGCATTTCAAAGAGCATGAAAAGGCTAAATTTAAAACACCACATTGGTTAAGTTGCTGATGAAGTCATAATATTATCATCATTTGGTCTAGTAGTAACGGACCAGAGTATTAGTACACATAGTTTGATTAGATCTGAATCACATTGGATCTGAATATGTGCATGTTTTGATTATATATTATAGCCCATCTTGATCAGCATCTTCATCTTTTGCTGTCCTTTATGCTTTCTTTGTCACTCTCTGTTTCTTCTCAATGAACTGGATAAGTTTCTTAACCCATGTAATCTGAGGATTCAGGCAAATCTTTTCTCCACTCACCAAGCCAGCACTAAGAAAATTAAACAGAGAAATTAACATTAACTCAATATTGTTTTTGTTTGAGATTTAAAATGACTTATACTAATGCAGAGGTATTCAAACTAGTGGGCTGACAAGGAATTGCTGGTGGGCCACAAGTGAGTTGGAAAATACCAAAAAATAAATATTTACAGGATGATTTCTGACCTTCCAGCCTTTACACATTTGACATAGAAGCTCCATATTTTAACATCTCAACAACAACAATGAAAAAAAAAAAATCAGTTCTGGATCATTTACTTATATTAAGCCTGAAGGTCTGAAATCCTTCACTTGACTTAAAGTAAAAATAACCTGTTCTAGTGTTACTTTGTTAAAAGTGAAAATCCAGCAAATATTAGTGCTTGAAAATGAATTCCTCATGGGTTCTTTAAGGGTTCACTGGATAATTAAGAGTTCTTAGGAAAACACTCTGTTGTAAGGTTCTGGGTTCTCCCAGAGTGACAGCCAAAGGTTCCTTGATTTAGAGTAAAGTATGTCTTTTTCCCTTACATCAGATGGTGATCTTAATTAAAAAAACAAACAAAACCAAATTAATCACAAACACTACATTAAAGTAGGGGAATTAAGTAAAAGCAAAATGTGAATATTAAGTAAAGTATCACTTACAATGTGTTATAGCTGTCATGGAAACCTCTGAGCTCATATTTTGATAAGTTTCTCACTACATCTGTATCATAAGGCCTGATTAGTAATGTGGTTCATGAACAGGTTCCACCTATTGCCCCCCCCCCCCCAATTATTTACTTTAAATTATTTGGTACTGTTGATTAATTATTTCTTACTTCACATATCCAAAAATGAGCTGTTGTTCAGAGGTGAATGTGCCAGAAACTGCAGATATAGCCATGTTTTTTTTTTTTTTTTTTTTTTTTTTTTTTTTTTTTTTTTTTTTTTTTTTTTTTTTTTTTTTTTTTTTTTTTTTTTTTTTTTTTTTTGCAATATGAGAGTTTTTTTTCTTTAGGTCTCAGTCGCATGTTCATCTTCTCCTCCTAAATTCTTATCATAATTTTGTATTATGCACACTTACATGACCTCTGCATTCTTGCAGCGGAAGCCTCTAGGAAAGATTTCTACACTGCGCAGGCTGTGTTGCGGGATCACCCTGGACTCCAGCTTCAAACACCTGCAGTGACTGTTGTAACCTTTTCCAAGAGGTGGTATAGCTGAAGGAATATAAATATTTAAAACAGTTTACTGAAATCAGTATACGTGCAGTGGAATACCACGGAAGCAGAAGAGCTAACACAAACACTATATTAGCTGACACATGAGTCAGACATTGAGATTTCCTGAAACAGCGAGTTAGTGTGAAATGTGACTGATGCTGTCAGCAATGAACCTCTTTACATATGTGTGTGCATGTGTGTATGTGTAAGGCAGAACAGGGTGTGTATATAAAACTAAATGGTTCAGACAAAATGTCACAATCATTGGGAAATTTAATTTAATGCTGAAAGTCACACAAAAAAGCAGATGTTAGGATAATATTGAGCAATAATTGTGTTGAGTCAGAATTCAGAGTTAGTTCATTAGGACTTCCTATTCCCTTCCATTCTAGGACAAGCTACAATTCTATCACATTTTGCAATTTCTTATGACTGCAGTAATCAATATCAGCACTACTTGATTGTTAAGCACACATAGAAATAAGATAAAAGTGTATTTCATAGTCAAATATTTCATTCATATTTGTAGTTTCCAAAAATGAATTTAAATGGTTTGTTGTCAATTCAGTCAAATCAGCAAAGATATTAGGCAAAAGGGTTATTTTTAGAAATCAAAATAAAATTACTGCATAATTTATTATTAGCCTAGTATTCAGGCCATACAAATATTGTCTATGCATTTTTTTTTAAATGAAATGCCTGTTACTTACCGCTAGTAAGGAGAAGGCTGACTGTCATTAAAGCCAAGAGGAGAAAAAATCTCATGGTGAAGTCTAGGGTTAGTTTCAGTTTAAAAAACACTTTAAACAAAAAAATGTTGTCTGTTCCTCAATACTCTGAGATAAATCTTATATTAACAACAATCATGTGATCATTACAACAGTGATTTTTTTGTACTTCCCTTTGCACTCGGCATGTGTGTGCGTGTAGCTCATGTGTAAACAGGTTTGTGGTTTCACTTTGGACATTCACATGTTCATCAGCTGCAGGCCTCATGCCTGTATATCTCGTGCTGTGTGTCTCCGAGTTCAAAAAGTCCCTCAGTAACCTTGCACATCAGTTACACATACACTCCTGATCACTGGAGTGATCCGGATACCCCTATACATGAATTATATTTGAGCCCTACTCATTGTCTTTTCAAATAAAATATTTACATGTTCATACTCCCACACCCTTAATATTTTATAGTCAGAAACCTGGTAGCCTGGTTATGGCCAGTAGTACTGTCTACATCTGCTTAACACCAGACACCATCATAGCAATGCAGAAAATAACCACAGGGACACAAATAATATTATTTGCACAAAATAATAGTATTTTCACCCACTGCACTATTTTGGCACTGCTGTCTTAGTTCAGAGAACTATGGCTATGACTCAATAACAGCAAAGCCAGTTAGGTCACACAATTTATCTAATTATGGGAGCAATGCCCTGTCCAATTCTGGGGTCCATGTTTATGTTTATAATCAACAGGAATTTGGATACTCCTGCTGGAGGTTGGTGCACTGCTAGAAACAAACAAATAAAGTGATTTAATTAGATTTACCATTAGTGTCTTCTAAATCATCTGATGAAATATCATATAATAAGATAATAATAAGATATCTTATAATACCCTATAATAAGAAATATTGTATTAGATATAATGCATGTTAATAGACATCCAAGATCTCTACAAAACCGGGAATACAATGGATTATTTTCTTTCTTTTTTAATTTAAAACTTTAGCACAAAATAATGCAATATTTAATATATTATATTAATATACAAGTACACTAATTTGGCTTTCACTGGCTTTCATACTTCTAAAAGGCAAAAGGAATGAGGTAGAGTGGTTAAATGGAGTAAATTGCCTGTGGGGTAGTGCCATTATTCACACATCCACACAGATATGAAGTTTCCTAAAAGTTGATATGGATATGGCTTTTAAACGTTAGACCTGTATTCATCCTAAGTGTAGATTTTGTCACTGAATCTGTCTGAAATAATATAAACATATAAATATCACTATAACTGATGTATTTTAGACACAGAAGATTTTAAAAGAAGATCTTAAGGTCGGTATGTAGACAAAGGGTAATTGGCTCAAGAAAAAAGTTAATAGCAATGCCATTGACTCATTATGTGGACACTGATGGTTGTATCAAGTAAAATATCCAGAGACTGAACGTATTTGTTTGTGGGGAGAGAGAAGCCAATGACAATAAAGACAAATTATGGAGGATTTAATTTGACATTACCCTTGAATGAACTTCACACAGATGGTTGATGGTTGAGGGTGACATGTTTTATTACACACTGATTTTAGGTCACATTGTAAGTCACATTCTAATGTTAGTATGACTATGACTTGTTTAAAATTTACACAAAACTCTGATATCCATAAATTATATTTCAAATATTCCACATGAAGGCCTGAGGCCTTAACAGCAGTAGTTTATCAGAGATCATCCCCCCTTTTCTGAGTTTAATACTTGCGTCATTTAACATTAACCGCTTTTAAAGATGTACTGAGATACTGACACATGATACTGGATGTGGTTTCAATGTGCATGTATTTCCACACACTCACAATATTCCACTAAAAAGAGGACGTTATTGAAAACTGCTCGGCCATTTCTTTACTACCACACAAAAACATGAAGAACCTGAGTCAAACATTATCATCAGCAGTTAAAAAAATCTTAATAGATAATAGTGTGAATAACTGTTATTAATCACTATCAAAAGTGTTAAAAATCATTCTGGGTGACCATCAAAATACTGCAGTTTATCAGAAGTAAGATGACTGAAGAATCATTTCATTCATTTCAAATCAATCTTAATTCCAAATGACTTTAAAAAGTTTGATGTCTGATGATGTCCTGTAATAAACAAAAAGTTACTCAGTCTTTTGTCTTTTGTTTATTTTTGGTACATTTCTTTTGCAATTCATTTTAATTCAGTTCAGAGAGAATGTAAAATTCAAAATGAATATTGCTTCCTACTCTTGATTTCTTTAGCAAAGTTACATCATAAGTCTCCTTTGCTCTGTAGAAATGTGCTGGTATTTATATTTTGCCTAATAAAGTGTGACACTTGGAATGGCATAAAAATACATTGTTTTTGTTTAAACTTTAGGTCACAAATTACTAGTAACTTTGTCAAGTAAATCCATGAAAAGAAGACTCAATTTCCCAATAGACATTGAATAGACAAATAGACCATGGGAGAGGGCATTAATAATAATTAATAAAAAAAAAAATTATAAAAAAAAGCAAGGTCCTTAAAGACAATATATTCCAAGGTTGGTGTGGAAGAACTTGAATGGCCTGCACAGAACCCTGACCTCAACCCCACTGAACACCTTGAACTGGAACACTGACTGTGCACCAGGCCTTTTTGCTTGACATTAGTCCCTGCTTACTGCTTTTGTGGCTGAGTGAGCACAAATCCCAACAACAATGCTCCAAATTTCAGTGGAAAGCCTTTCAAGAAAAGTGGAGCCTGTTACACAAGAAGGGGACAACTCCATTTTAATGGCCATGGTTTTGGAACGAGATGTTCAACAAGCACGCATGGGTGTGATGGTCATGTGTCCACATACTTTTGGCCGAACAGTGTATTAAACATGGTGGCATTGTTAATATTTTAAAGAAATGTTCTTTGTGCAGTGTAAACTGAATTTGACCTCTCTCTCTCTCTCTCTCTCTCTCACCCCCCCCCCCCCCCCCCCCCCCCCCCCCCCCCCCCCCCCCCCCCCCCCCCCCCCTCGCACGCACACACACACACACACACACACACACACACAAATCTAATCTATTAAACTCTTATTATAACATCTGCATGCAAGTTCAGATTCTTACTACAGGTCTTGCTACATGGTAATCCTGACCTTGGTATAACTCTCATTTTCAGAGTCAGATAAATAATGTAGTCAGTCATTCATTAAAATGCAATGTTTTTCAGTGGAACAGTTGCTTAGCTTTTACTGAAACTGACTTAGGCAGTGATGTCACCAATACCGTAAACACTGTCAGAGGTTTAGATCTGTCAAAACTTGTGGTTCCAGCAGACCATGTTCATGTCTGTTGAAACAATGCTCGAGAGACACAAGTAAGTTTCAGTGCCAAAACTTCCATATGATTGTGAAAGGTTTTGAATACAGACATTAAATACAAAAAGATGTTATTGTTTAATTTACACACTCTTTTTTATACACTTAAAGGTTCTGTGTAGAACAGTAAAATAGATTTAAATAGATTTATAGTAAATTTTCTAGAAATTGTTTCATTTATGTGCTCTATTATAAAGAATTTCTTTATGTCTCCTCCAAAAGTATTGGAACAGCAAGGCGAATTCCCTTGTTTTTGCTATACACTGAAGACATTTGGGTTTCAGATCAAAAGATGAATATGAGACAATAGATCAGAATTTCAGCTTTCATTTCCGGATATTTACATCTACATGTATTAAACAATTTAGAATATGGCACCCTTGATGGCAGACCACCCAGTTTTTAGGTGAGCAAAAGCATTGGAGCAGATATTCTTGAAGTAAATTAAAGTAAAGAACACATTAATATTTGGTGCCGGTGACCCACCGACATCACCTTTTGTGATGCTTTTCCAGACCTATATCTTAGCTTTCAGTTGGTGTTTGTTCTGGTGAGTTTCTCCCTTCAGTCTCCTCTTCAGGAGGTGAAATGCATGCTTAATTGGGTTAAGGTCTGGTGATTGACTTGGCAAGTCTAAAACCTTCCACCTTTTCCCCCTGAAGAAGTCCTTTGTTGTGTTGGCAGTGTGTTTTGGATCATTGTCTTGCTGCATGTTGAAGTTCCTCCCAATTAGATTGGACGCATTTCTCTAAAAGACAGAATGTTTCTGTAGACTTCTGAATTCATTCGGCTGCTACCATCATGAGTTACATCATCAACAAAGATTGATGAGCCCGTTATAGAAGCAGCCATGCAAGACCAAGGCATGAAATTACTTGCACCATGCTTGACTGATGAGCTTGTAAGTTTTGGATCATGAGCAGATCCAAATGAGCAGATTTTTTCTCCACACTTTGGCCTTTCCATCACTTTGGTAGAGATTAATCTTGGCTCCAGAACTTTTGTGGCTCATCTCTGTATTTGCAAATTCCAATCTGGCGAAGTCTTCTTTGAATGGTGGATTGTGATACCTTCACTCCAGCCATGTGGAGGTTGCTGGTGATGTCACTAACTGTTTCTTGGGGGGTTTTCTTCACAGCTTTCACAATGGTTTTGTCATCAACTGCTGTTGTGTGCCTTGGCCAACCTATTCCATGTCTGGTTGTTAGTACACTTCATCTTACTTTTTTGTTTGTGTAAAGCTGCTTTGAGACAATGACATTGTAAAAAGCGCTATACAAATAAACTGAATTGAAAATAGTACACCAGTGGTTTCTTTCTTTTTCAGGACATTCCAAATTGTTGTATTGACTATGCCAAATGCTTGTGCAATGGTTCTGATTGTCCCTCTTTTCTCAGGTTCAAATGGCTTGCTTTTTCCCCCCATAGACAGTTCTCTGGTCTTCATGTTGGTTTATCCTTCTTAACAAATGCAGTCTTTTTTAACAAATGCAGACAAAACCCAGGGATCAAACCAAGAGTAGACATTCAGAGCAATTAATTGTTTAAACAATCAGTCTAACAGAGCACACCTGGGCAACTAGAAACACCTGTCAGTCACATGTTCCAATATTTTTCTGATCACTTGAAAAATGGGTGGGTTGAAACAAAATGTGCCATGCTCTAAGTACTTTAACACAGCTAGATGTAATTATCAGGAAATGAAAGTTGAAATTCTGATCTATCATTTCATATTCATCTTTTGTTTTCAAACCCAAATGTCTTCAGTGTATAACAAAAATAAAAGAATTGGCCTTGCCATTCCAATACTTTCAGAGGAGACTGTATGTAAGGCACTGTGAGATTTGTAACTCAAAATAAAATGTTATTTATAAATAAAGATGCAGATTATCTTTTAATGTATTAATTAATTAATTAAAGAGTTCATTCATTCATGTTTCTCTTTCCCCAAGGCTATCTATGTGAACAAGGGGAGATCATGCAATACTCTTCACAGATATTAACCTGACCTCAGGATGGAACCCAGGACCCTGGAGCTGTGTTTAAGCTATCCACTGCAACACACCCATTGGTTGATTGACTGATTAACTGAATGATTGATTGTTGCAATAATATTAGGATGCCCAGACCATGCTGGATGGTTCTGTTATTTTAGCCAATATAATTAATGATCCCATGTCATTCATAAGTGATAAGCCAATAAGATGCTAGTTTATGATTCCATATAAAACAATTATTGATGCTTGAAATTACAAGTCCTTGAATGTACACTGTATGGTCGAAAGTATGTGGACCCCTACCCATCACACCCATAGGTATTCCCCAAACTGTTGCCACAAAGTGCTGTATGCTATATTATTATGATTAACCATCACTGGAACTAATGGGCCCACACCTGTTCCAGCATGAAAATGCCCATGTGCACAAAGTAAGGTCCATAAAGACATGGTTCAAATTCATTTATTTGCCACTGTACAGGATTTAGAGATGCTCTTTCATTATTCATCCTGGTGTATGTCCCAGTTATTTAGAGCCATGACTATGAAGCTGTGTGTGGGTGTGCCTAATGGTTAGCGAGTCGGACTTGTAACCCGAAGGTCATGGATTCGAGTCTCAGGTCCGGCAGGGTGAGACCCTTGAGCAAAGCACCAAACCCCCAACTGCTCCCCGGGCGCCACAGCAAAAAAGGCTGCCCACTGCTCCTGGTGTGTGTTCATGGTGTGTGTGTGTTCACTACTGTGTGTGCGCACTTGGATGGGTTAAATGCAGAGCGCAAATTCCGAGTATGGGTCACCATACTTGGCCACAAGTCACTTCACTTCAGTATAGAGTTTTCAAAACACTTTATTAGTAATATCAGTGAAATGTAAATATAGACAATGTATGAAAATTCTACTAGAACTTAGACAATTACTCATATGATGAGTGAAGAAATACTGAGATGTTAATAGAATTTTACTCCATCAGCTCTTCTTTCATTTTCCTACATCCATCTTCAACTCAGTAGCATTCTATGGTGCCAGGTTCCTCCTGCAGGGATGAAGAGAAAGATTTTAATATTAATATTAGTTAATAACTGACAATTTAAAACAGTTTTGGACATTATATGGCAAGCCACGTTTATGACAACTGACAAACTTAACCAGATTAACTTCAGTCAATGCAATGTCATTTGGTCTTAAAATTACTAATGAGTACTAGTGACACATTCATATGTATAAATGAGAGTAATATAACAGGAAAACCTGTAAATGTGAAACTTACTTTTTGAGAGCGTCCTGAACCCACTTGTCGTTGGGGTTGAGGCACAATGTAATTTCCTTCCGGAATTTCACTGTAGCACTGCAAGTACAAGACATTGTTATTTTAGACATCTGTGAAAATGGCTGAGTCTAGGCCTAAATCAGGCTGACCTGTTACACCTACATATATTTAGCAAGCTAATTAGCTTTTGTAATAATGACTGGAAATTTGGGAGTTAAAGTCTCAGGACAGTCAGAAAGTGACTGATGCGGTTGCTTGGTATAAATGTGCTTATCAGCTATGAATTAATGCTTTATATGTGACTCAAAATAAATTTAAACTTTTTTCATTAATGCTTACATTATTTCTATATTTCTGCAGTGAGGACCAGGCTGAAACCTCTCCATCTTCACAATTCTATGATCAGAGATTTCCCGTGGCACAGTTTCTGTACACTGACATCGGGGTTGTATTAGAAGTCCTGTTGTATTAAAGAGGAAGACAGATGTGATCAATGGAAAAGCAGAGACATATTTCTAAAGTGAATAACTTGTTTGTTAAACATATGTATAGCCTTGTTTTATAAAATGTCTAAAATGACTTGAGAAGAACAAATTTATATTGCACTCATAAGCAGACAGTGGTTAGTAACTTCCTATATATAAGCTATCACTTAAATACATGATTGGATCTATTCTTTCATTGGTATGACTTTAAAAAATTATATAGCCAACTCTAAAGAGAAAAGTGAATGTTTAACAAAATGTACTTACCTTCTGTCATTGTCAAGAGAGCACAGGCTAAAAAAGTAATAGCTAGAGCTGAGGGGTTCATTATTTTTATTTTAAAAAAATATATAAAAAGAAATACATTCAAGAGACCACTCTTGTCAAGTGTATCAGGAATTCTCAGCTAAGAAGCTGAGCTTAGGGTCCTTTTAAAGCCCTTCTGGTTCCAGTGAAACTGAAGGATTACGCAACACACATCCTCCTCCTCATGATACAACTCTAATGCAACTCTCTTCCATGGAAATGATTTTTATTTCCACTATTCCAAAGAAAAAGATAAAGATCAAATCGTCCACTTTAAATGAATTTTAAATAAATTGTTTTCTGGTCAAGAGTGTTACTGCATTAGTAGTTCATACACAAAACAGCTTGTGAATCTGTAGTGCTTTAATTGTGTCAATGTCATTAATGCCGATCATCATAATCACCATGAATATCATGTTAAAATAATCTGTTAATACATTGTTAAAAAAAAAAGAAAAAAGATGCACTGGTAAAGCTAGAAATTGCAAACAACCTCAGACACTATAGAAGACCAGAGTGGAGGCATAAAGAAAAAAATATATGATCTTCAGCTCAAGGGGTTTCATAGGATCGCTCTTCATCCTCAAAAATAGAAATGCTTGGTAAAAGGTGCTGCAGAGTTCATGGGCAAATTCTTCTGTATGAATTCTTACGGCTGTTTTTATTGATAAAATATCAGCAGAATGATTTATGAAGCATATACTGTATACAGTAAATACTATATTAAAGACAATGAACAGCATTATGCCATGCATCAGAACACTGGCTCTACAGAACCAAAAACTGAAATGTTCTTTATTATCTGAGTCAATAAATTGACCTGAACTTCAATGACCAACCGTTTCGTTTATTGACGAAAAAAAGCTGAGGACGAAAGGCCCCAAAAATTAGAAGGAAGTGAAAATTGCCACCCTATGGGCCTTGACCATTACTAGAGAAGTGACTTATTTTAACTTATATTGCAGCTGTGAATGCAAAAGATTAAAAATAAAGTGCTAAAGTGCTAATGTATCTGAGTAGTCTGAAAAGGTAGGGGGGAGTTTATGAAAGACCAATGATAAGGTACAGTACGTAGCACTGGAAACAATGTATGCTGCTGGTGTGCTGCAGAAACCTTGCATTCCTAAATAATTCAAGTCACATATTTCTTTAAGAAAGTCTTAACATTCTCTGACAAAAAGGTGCTAAACCTGGGTTTCAAGATATAAATGCTGTTCACTGGGCAGGTATTGTATATCTTCAGTTTTAGAGAAATAATCAAGGGTAAGTCAAATTTATTTTTTTATTTCCCCTTGTTTCTTAATAGTTGTCACTGAAGTGTAGCATTTTTCTACTTCCATAATTGTAGAGAATTATCATAAAGATACACAACTGGACCTTAAAAATAACTTGCACAACTGAAGGTACATTTACATTATTTGTATTGCGGGGAACAAAAACATGTGCAGTAGTACACCTGTACAGTAGCTTTTTTTTTTATTTTATTTTATACAATTCAGGGTTTTCTTTTGGTACTGTTTCAGTTATTTTCAGTTTAAGTTATTTTCATTTTGTTTTAAAGCATTTAATAATTTTATTTCAGTTAACAAGAACAATAACTTACTATAATAATATTTAATTTTCCTGTTTATAAAGTAAAGAGTAATCAATGTGACTTAAACGGTTAAAGCATGTCTTTGTGATATTCATTGCTTCAGGAAAATGGGTGCTATAAGTTTGGTTTGAGGACATTCCTGCTTGAACTCACTTTTACGCAGTTTTATTCCCAATTCTATAACTGTTTTCCTTATCAGTTTAGTATTACTTTACTTCATTATCTTCCATAAGCCAAATTTTATTTCATCTACAAGACAGGTGTGTCTACTAAAGTGGCCAGTGAGAATACCCAGTGAAAATGAAATGAAAAAAAAATGATAAGAATACAAAAATGTATCCTTAAATAATCAACACATTATCAATACAATTGATGTCACTAAAAATTATATTGGATATCATCATATTTATTTTAAATTGAACATCAAGCCCTGCCCAGATACAGTGGATATAAAAAGTCTACACACTCCTTTCAAAAAAGTCATTCCACAAGTTTTTAAAAGGATTTAGATCTGGGCTCTGTCTGTGAGAAGCTGTCTTGTTTTTGCACCAAACATATCCTTTAGAATTATGCCCAAATAGTTCTATGTTGTACATTTTGGCAATTTTTTTTTATTTGTGAAAATGGCTTCCAGACATGTGAATACGGAAGACTGTTGTAACCCGCAGGGAGTGACTAGTCCTTGCCAGATATTCATGTAGCTCTTTTAATACTGCCGTAGGTCTCTTGGCAGCCTCCCTGATAAGTTTTGGTCTTGAGTTTGGTCTCCTTTCATCAAATTTGGAGAAGTGGCTTGCTCTTGGTAATGTCACAGTGGTGCCCCATTTTCTTCACTTGTTGATGACGGCTTTCATGGTGTTCCAGGGTACATCTAATGTTTTGCAAATTCTTTTGTACCTCTCTCCTGATGGATACCTTTCGACAATGAGATCCCATACATGCTTTGTAAGTGTAAAAGCCCTGAAAAGGGAGGGCTTAGTGTGAAAGATGCATGGACACAACTTTCCTCAGCTCATGTGTATAATGAGTGATTCATCAACAATCTCATACAGTAGGAACCAATAGCACAGCAAATACCACTATGCTTAAGTGCAAGAAATATCAGAAAGTTGTACTGAAATATCACAATGAGAAATGTACATCCAACAGCAAGACAACATGTCCATTCTGTCAATAAACACTAACACTGGCATTAATGGTTCAAACTCTGACTCCCAGTAATTATGTGAAAACATAAATTAAACAAACACAGAAATCCACAAAAGACACTGCAACTCAGCTTGTTCCCGCTTAAGACATGTATATATTTACCACGAGTTGAGACAATACTAACGGCACATTCACTCAGTAATGAACATTTCGACAACGTAACTATAACATTGACCGTGTTACAGCACCGACCAAATGGCTGTTAAGATGCCTCCTGTGTACCGCTGGTTAGCATAACAAGGCTAATATGACTAGCGTCAGGCAATTTACTTCATTTCTTCGTAATAAACAAATATAAAGTACTGCAAATGCTTTCTTGGACATCTACACACCGTCAACTAAAACACATACCACCATGAACAGTCATTATGAAGCACTCATACCTGAAAAGAGAGGTATTAGTGTGAAAGATGCACGAACACAGCTTTCCTCTGCTCACCTGTATGAGTGGAAGAAAAGAAGCGATGTGCCCTTCAGCAGACCTCAGCAGTTCAGATCTCTGCTGGACTCATTCTGTAACTACATCTACTCTTAATTCACCCAGCGTTAAAATGATACTGGCATAAAACATAACACAAAAATACTGTGCTGACTTATGCCACTTAAAACCAGATTATTGTAAGTTGTTTTTTTTAATTTTTCTTTTTTCCCTAAAATGTTTCTATTTGTTTTTCACTTGAATTTTGTTGGTTCCTGTATCACAGTAAAGATAAAACATGATCTGTCATGATTTATCTTGGTTTCAATTTTAACATCACAAAAACCTGCAATTTTAACGTTTGCAATTTTACGTTGAACTCTGCAATTTTAATGTATGTAGACAGACAGACAAACAGGCAGACAGATAGATAGATAGATAGATAGATAGATAGATAGATAAAACTAGGGCTTTTGTCAACACTAGACAGATTAGTCCTGACTAATTAAACATGTTTTGGGTTGCCCTTTCAGTGACATGCTTTAATCTGAGTCAGTATGTCTGCTTGTAGCTAAAAATGTGAAATATCCTTTCCTATGAGATCCCATCCCACAATACTTTCCGTATCTGGACCGAATTTGATAATGTGTTATATAATGAGGAAGAGAAAAGGGAGAAAATGCTGCCTTCTTACCAAGTTCAAATCCGGGATGTCGCATACCAAACACATGCGTCATTGCTTATCTGGGAAGTCTGTGAGGTGGGTGGATACACATGAACTATAAAATACCATTTAAAATGTTGTTTTAAATTAGTAGTGTGGGAGAAAGTATGAGGGAGGAAAAGATCTGGGTGGCTAGTAAACATGGTTTAACTATAACCAATAAACAATAATGATTTGAATCAGATTCCAAAGCCACTAATCATTTCAGATCCTGATTATGATGTTTAAAGGTCTAAATTGTTTAGCTCTGGGATATCTTGTTGATCTCCTGAAGCAGTAGAGTCCATGTTAAGCACTTCAAAAAAGTGAGGCAGGCCTACTGGTAATTCCAAGGATCACTCTCAGCTCAGCTGGTGGAAAAAAAAATACTCCATAGCTCAACAGAGCCTTTTATATCCAAATAAAAACTTATCGATTTACATTTACATTTACGGCATTTGGCAGACGCCCTTATCCAGAGCGACTTACAATAGTGCTTTGAAGTCTATC
>CM040978.1:7677909-7689894 GCA_022985145.1 Pangasius djambal
GTCAAAAATTCCTATAAACACACTCCTCAACCTTGTGGACAGCCTTCCCAGAAGAGTTGAAGCTGTAATAGCTGCAAAAGGTGGACCGACATCATATTGAACCCTATGGGTTAGGAATGGGATGGCACTTAAGTTCATATGTGAGTCAAGGCAGGTGACCGAATACTTTTGGTAATATAGTGTATATATATGTATATATTTTAACTGAAACGTTTGTCACTTTTTACTCCCATACACGGATACACACAATTTCTCGCTTCGTGATAAGGAAACAGAAAGGCAGACATTTTCAAACTTATATCAAAATAAAAGTAGCTAGTGTAACATTTACTTCCGGTTAGCTCTTAGCAACATCATCTCCTCTACATCTGATCTTCTACCAGCACTTTTAAAAAAAATCACTTCTCCTCTACGATTATGTCGATACTATTTATCTTTTTGTTTTATAGTGTTTTTCAACATCAAATCAACAGATTTAATCAATAAACAGCAGGACGCCAGTGAATTTACTTACAGTCTGTACTTACTGTAACTCTTTACTTACAGTCTGTGCTTACTGTAGCTCTTTACTTTACTTACAGTCTGTACTTACTGTAGCTCTTTACTTTACTTACAGTCTGTACTTACTGTAACTCTTTACTTTCAGCCTGTGCTTACTGTAGCTCTTTACTTTACTTACAGTCTGTACTTACTGTAGCTCTTTACTTTACTTTCAGTCTGTACTTACTGTAACTCTTTACTTACAGTCTGTACTTACTGTAACTCTTTACTTACAGTCTGTACTTACTGTAGCTCTTTACTTTACTTACAGTCTGTACTTACTGTAGCTCTTTACTTTCAGTCTGTACTTACTGTAGCTCTTTACTTACAGTCTGTACTTACTGTAACTCTTTACTTTACTTACAGTCTGTACTTACTGTAGCTCTTTACTTTCAGTCTGTACTTACTGTAACTCTTTACTTACAGTCTGTACTTACTGTAGCTCTTTACTTTACTTACAGTCTGTACTTACTGTAGCTCTTTACTTTACTTACAGTCTGTACTTACTGTAGCTCTTTACTTTCAGTCTGTACTTACTGTAACTCTTTACTTTACTTACAGTTTACTCAGAATGACTCGTTTCTGTGTTTTGTGAGAAAATTTTTAAATATGAATTCAGTGAAATGTTTGATTATCTCAGCAGTTATGCATTATTTCACCTGATAGAAAATTTAGCTTTATTATCAGATTTAATTTCTTCCATTGTTTTAAAATCATTTTTAAATGACCAAATAAACAATCACCCACTGTCTGTGTAGAGATATAACCACATTTTTTATCAGTTTCCTCTTGGGTTTGTTTAAAAAAACATCCATCCAGCCTTCTGATCGATCGATCTATCTATCTATCTATCTATCTATCTATCTATCTATCTATCTATCTATCTATCTATCTATCTATCGTTCCTCTGTTTTAATGTAGATAATTGAGATTATCCAGTTGTGAGGAGTATTCTAATTAATCGTAAAGTAAATTTACAAATGTACTAATACAAAAGGGAAAATCCCATGAAAAAAAATCTTAGAAAATGTAAAGTTTTAAATCGGCTGTGTGAGAGCTCTTGGCAGCAAAGGCTTTTCCCCATTTACTCACTCTGGCTATACCTCTTATCCAGTGTTATAAGCCTACTTACCTGTTGTACAATTTATCATTTCCTCTGAATTTTAAGGATGGTAACTAATTTTTTTCCCTATGTTGGACACTTATTTTTACATGGGTTAGAAATTGCTGCCTTTGCACTTCCTTGTCTGAATGTTTTCATTATGACGTGACAGAGAGAGAGAGATTGGCAAAATATTCGGGGGAAAAAACCCTGAGAACACTGTCTAATCAGAAACACAGAGATCCAAATAACACAGAGATCCACCCCATTACTGAGAAACACTAAAACAATACAAGCACACACTTAGAACAAAAAAGCACAACACACCCAAAAGCAATTGACAGTAATTGAGAAATCAATGAATACAAATAAACTCTGGGACAATTGGAACAACCTGAAAAAAAAAAATTTCATCATGAAGAATTAGCAATCCAAAATGGTGAAATATGGGACAACTATTTCCAAACTCTGTTAGAAAAAGTTGAAACTGACACAAATTGTAAACAAAATCAAATAAATAAATGACTGGAAGTACTAGAATTAACAGTCAAAGATAACCAAATCCCATTACACTTACCTATTACTGAAAAGAAACTCATAATTAAAACCTTAAAACTCAAAAAAGCATCTGGACCTGATGGAATATTTAATGAAATGATAAAACATACCAGTTCTAAATTACAATTGGCCATCCTAAAAGTATTCAGTATTATTCTGAGTGTAGGACACTTCCCTGACATCTGGAATCAAGGGCTGATAACATCAATCTTTAAAAATGGAGACAAATTTGACCACAATAACTGCAGGGGAATTTGTGTGAGCAGCAAAGTGGGAAAGTTATTTTGTTGTATAATAAATTCTAGATTTTGGAATTCCTTACAACACAACACATCTTGGGTAGAAGTCAAACTGGATTCTTCAGATTATCGCACATCTGATCACAATTACACGTTACATACTCTAATGGAAAAATACGTTGTCCAAAACTGAAGGAAAATATTTGCCTGTTTTATTGACTGTAAAAAGCGTTTGATTTTATCTGGCACCAAGTATTATTTTACAAACTTATTGAATGTGGCATCTTCTTTATTATTATTATTGTTTCATATTTATTCTTACCTTTATTAGTAAATTCACTTTTATTCTGTAATTTTACACATTTTATCCTTCGTTTTTCAATGATTGTGCATATAGTGTCTGTATATTTGTTCTTAATTTATGTACATTGTTTGAACTATTTTTTTTGGTCTGTGTGGGCTGCCCTATACATTCTCGCTCTCTCTCTCTCTCTCTCTCTCTCTCACACACACACACACACACACACACACACACACACACATACACATACACATACACACTCTTGCTCACACACTTACCACACAATCCTTCACATTCACACACACACATTCACACTATATACAGGGAGACTCTTATTTGTCTGTACTGAAGATAAAAACATAAAATTGTTCTCACCCGCAAACAACTTCTTTATAAACTCTGTGAAACATGAAGCAATGTTTTACATGAATTTATCCAAATACAATTAGATTCAACCAAAAGTAACAATATAATAATTAATATTTGAATAATATTTACACCACAGACCAAAAGTTCAAACCAAATAAATAATATATCAAAACACCAGAAACAAGTTTATTGACATCAGCAGATTTTCCCCAAAAATAGAGAAATGTAAAGAAAAGTGAGAAATATAAATCTTAAAATCTGTTCCTCTTACTAAATATATACAGTTCCCTCCATAATGTTTGGGGTGAAGGCATAATTTTTTTTATTTGTCTCTGTACTCATAGTTTAAAATTTGTACTCAAACAATTCACATGTGGTTAAAGTGCACATGCTAAGATTTTAATAAAGTATATCCTTATACATTTTAGTTCGACCATGTAGAAATTACAGCACTTTTTATATCTAGGCACACAAGGTACCATCATTTTTGGGTCACAGGACTTCACAGGTGTTAGTGATTATTCATGTGTGTTTAATTGCTTCATTGGTGCAGGTATAAGAGAGATTTCAGCATCTAGTGTGTATTTTTATAGTCAGTCTTTTGTTCACCTTTAGAGTCTTATATTTCAACATGAGGACCAGAGTGCCAATGAAAGACAAGGACACATTATAAGGCTGAAAGACAAGAATAAAACAGTAAGAGACATCGGCCAAACTTTAGGTGTGGATTTGTCAGTGAATACTGTCTGCAGAAGATGAACATTTCATGAACAGAAATACAGAGGCTACACTGCAAGATGCAAATCACTAGTTAGCCACAAAAACAGGATGGCCAAGATAGTTTACTAAAAAGTACTTAAGGGAGTCTGCAGAGTTCTGGAAAAAGGTCTCGTGGAAAAATAAGACATAGCACAGAAGCACAGTGGATTCCGAGTGCTGAAATTTCTACATAGTAAAACCCATTGGTATAAAAATACCCATTTTTAAAATCTGTGCACTTTAACCACATTTACATTGTTCGAGTACAAATTTAAAATTGTGGGGTACAGAGGCAAATTAAAAAAATGCTTTGTCCCAAACAATAGGCATCTAATTTCTCTACTCACTGCTCTTCAAAATTTGAAGAAAAAAAAAAAAAATCCTAAAATTTTCTGAAATTCAGATGTAATTACCATCTTCCACTCTCTGTTTCTGCAGCTCTAAAAAGAGAAAAGGTTCATGTTAGAGAACAGACATACTTGTAGGATACTGTTTAAACATTCTTGTGTTGAATAAAACCCGTTACACCACGACCTGCCCAGCAGAGGAAGGCAGAGAGCACAAGACCAACCTCCTCCTGACTCCTGTTCATTACCCCATTATTAGTTCAGTGAGAGTGACTGTGCCTGGTTTGCTAGTGTGTATATAAGCCCTTCATTTGTTTGTACCTTTGCTCAGTCTTGGAATTTCTTTGTTTGGTAGATTTCCTGTGAACTGTCTGTTCTTTGTGACCCATTCTGTCTGTTCTTTGTGATGGAAAGGCCAAAGTGTGGAGAAAGAAAGGATCTGCTCATGATCCGAAACATAGAAGCTCATCAGTCAAGCATGGTGGAAGTAGTGTCATGGCTTGGGTTTGCATGGCTGCTTCTGGAATTAGCTCACTAAACTTTACTGATGATGTAGCTCATGATGGCAGCAGCAGAATGAATTCAGTCTACAGAAACAATCTGTCTTCCAATTTACAGAGAAATGTATCCAATCTAATTGGGAGGAATTTCATCATGCAGCAAGACAATGACCCAAACCACAACAAAGGACTTCATCAGGGGGAAAAGTGAAAGGTTCTCGACTGGCCAAGTCAATCATCAGACCTTAACCCAGTTGAGCAGCATTTCATCTCCTGAAGAGGAGACTGAAGGGAGAACCCCCCCAAAACAAACAACAACTGAAAGAAGCTGTGGTACAAGCCAGGAAAAGCAACACAAAAGAAAAATGCAACAGATTGTTGATGTCAGTGGGTCACCGGCTTGATGCAGTTACCACAAGCAAGGGATATGCAACCAAATACGAAGTGTTATTTACTTTAAGACTATCTGTTCCTATACTTTTGCTCACCTTAAAATTGGGTGGTCTGCCACTACAAGTGCCAGGTTTTAAGTTGTTTAACATATCTATATGTAAATATCAAGAAGTGGAAGCTGAAATTCTGATCTATCATTTCCATCATCTTTTGATCTCAAATCCAAATGTCTTCAGTGTATAGCAAAAACAATAGAATTGGCCTTGCTGTTCCAATACTTTCAGAGGGGACTATATGTATAATATTTTATACCATAGTCTGTCTGAATACTTGATTCTGATTGGCTGGAAGGTGTGCGTTCAAACCACTGAATGCACAGGTAGTTCCAGTCAGTTTAATCACCGTTCTAAATTAATGTGCTGCTTATAAACAGCTGTAACCATAGTGACATACAGTTACAGTTGCACACAGTAGTTAAACTCACAGCTTCATTAATAGTAGAGACTAATGCAGGTAATTCACACACGCATTTCTCTCTCTCTATCTATCTAATAACTATTAATAACACAAATCTCTCTCTCTAATAACTCTTCATTATAATTTTATAATTCATTCAAATAAATGTAATCTTATTGCACTACTTTATCTCTGTGTATGATTTATAGCAGGCAGAATTCTAGATCTAACGACATGTACATAAAATAACTAGTAAAAATTGACCGACATCAATGACAGCTTTAACTTGTCAGTGCTGACAAGTGACCATAGTATAAGTGCGATAATGTATGGCTAGGTGTGCATTACCTAATTTTAATGCACTTAGGCTTATGTGCAGCTGCTTGGCCATGGAAACCTATTTCATGAAGCTCCCAAAGCACAGCACTGATGCTGCATCCAGAGGCAGTTTGTTGTGCCTCTGGATGCACTACTATAGTGAGTGATACAACAGAGGATAGGTGATTTTTATGCACTACGTGCTTCAGCACTCAGCAGCCCTGCTCTGTCAGTTTGTGTGGTCTATCACTTTGCGGCTGTGTTGTTGTTGCTACACTTCTATTTCATAATAATAGCACTTACCCTATGTTCACACTAGTGCAAGACAAGTCACTCATGTCGCTTTTAGTTTGTCATTTGTGGGTTTGCAGCTAGCACTACTGTTGTCACATGTGGGTGTGTACCATCCATTCAGCTCCAATCCATTCATGTCATGGCCAAAATATAGCCTACATTACACAATTTACTACAGTATATGATTTATTTGTCTTTAAAATGTACTTTGAATTGTAACATTTTATTAAAGTATGTCACAATGTGTATTTGTTTTAGCTATTAGCAGAACTAGCTAACTGTACTAGCTATTTTTCTTTGTAATGTTGCTATACAGGTTTAATGAGAAGTCATATATGATACGATAAAATGAAACCACTGTTTTGTTACATTTTTTTTTAGTTAAGCAGTACATTATTACAGAACTAATTACAGTTAGAAAATAAAGTTGTGATGGGGAATGAAAAAATATTGTATCACGTGCACCATAAGTCTGAGGAATCATTCGAGTCAGTCGTTTGGATTTACCACCTCATACTTAATTTGCATAAAGGAGGAAATCTCATCTGGCATGTCGCTTGTTACGCTGTCAGTGTCGCTAAAATCCTAGCTCCATGTCACGTGTGTACATAGAACAGGAATGGTTGCTCGCTAGTGTGAAAGTATCATTACAGTTGACTGAGGCAGATCTAGCAGGGCAGAAATTTCACAAACTGACTTGTGGCAAAGGTGACATCCTGTAACAGCACCATGTTTAATGTCACTGAGCTCTTTAGTACGACCCATTCTACTGCCAGTGTTTGTCTATGGAGAGTGTACAGCTATGTGCTTGATGTTATTCACCTGTTAGTAATGAGTGTGGCTGAAACACCTGAACTCAGTAATTAGGAGGGGTGTCCACATAATTTTGGCCATGTAGTGTACATTAGAGCTAATGTCATATGTAAAGATAATAATTCATATCAGTAATTTGTGTATTTACGGTAATTCCTTTCAGACCACACACAGACACATTGCATTTCTTTTTATGTTTAGAATAAAAAGAAATGCAAGAATAAAAAGAAAAGCACTTGTACAGTGCTTTATCATCTTTTAGTCTAGAAAATTAGAGTAAACATGTTCTTACAATCATTTTATTACTCTTGGGGTCAAAGCTACAATACAGGACAGTCTAACAAGCTCCCAGTTAACTTTATGATTACATTTTAACAGGGTGATATTGTCCATTAAGTTTCCTCCAATTAAATAATTAATATTATTTTAAAGACAAAAAGTTCATTCTCACCTGCGTATCTCTTATCAGAAAGTTGTACTGAAATATCACAATGAGAAATGTACATCCAACAGCAAGACAACATGTCCATTCTGTCAATAAACACTAACATTGGCATGTTTCAAACTCCGACTCCCAGTAATTATGTCAAAACATAAGATAAACAAACACAGAAATCCACAAAAGACATTGCAACTCAGCATGTTTCCACTTAAGACATGTATATATTTACCACGAGTTAAGACAATACTAACGGTACATTCACTCAGTAATGAACATTTCGACAACATAACTATAGCATTGACTGTGTTACAGCACCCGCCAGTGTCTCATGAGTATAATGAGTGGAAGAAAAGAAGCGATGTGCCCTTCAGCATACCTCAGCAGTTCAGAGCTCTGCTGGACTCATTCTGTAACTACATCTACTCTTAATGCACCCAGCGTTAAAATGATACTGGCATAAAACATAACACAAAAATACTGTGCTTCAGCTGCTGAGACTGACAGTAACATTAGAAACACAAGACTGTAAACAAAAGGTATCATCCAACATGAAATTGTCCATATATCAAAATGCACTAACTGCGAGATCGTTAGGTGGTACTCTTCTACTGGATCTGAATTAAAGTATTTAGTGCACATTATGCCATCTGTGACATACTCCGCATAAAAAATAGATGTTGTCCTCAATATCATTATCTCTGACCTACACTCATCAAATATGACAAAACATGTCCAAACATTTGTTACAGGCTGGAAGTCTTTTGTTACATTCAGTTCTTTTCTCAGTCCCATGTTGCAGGTAATTTACAGACTGGAACTCTTTTAGTACATTCTTTTTTTCATTTTTCCTGAGTCCACTGAGCAACCTTGTTCAATGTCTGCCGATATGTGAGAACTGTTCACAGTACATATACATATCTTCTGAATCAAGCACAGTCAATGTAACAAAGTCTTCTACTGTGCATTATTTACAACATTATTAGAACTTAGCTTTATTTTATACCACTAGGTATGTGTGATGGGTGTGAAGTTTTAGTGTCTATGTAATAAACAAAACTTAGCTTTGCTGTAAGTCCGTGAGTGTCCAATATATTAAACGGTCCAAGGCAGAATCATACAGCAAGTTCCATACAAATATAGGTGCTGATTATAGCATGGCTGCACTGATTGTATCCAAGCTTGAGGCCTTGTATAAGGGGGCAGTGCAGCAAGACTGTAGCAGGACGATCTTCCAATTTTGTCATATCTGAGGATTTCTGGTGGCCTATAGAGTCTCTGGGGCTGCTGAGGCCTCATGTCCATCTCCTTTTCCTGGCTGACATCCACCGTGGGCAGTGATGCTTGTTCCTTTTCAGTATCAGGTGAGTTTGTGACCTGAACATCCCAGTTTTCCAAAAGGTTGTCATCATCACTCTCTAGCTGGGGCAGCTCCACTCCGGGTGTACTGAGGTCAGATGGGATCACATCATGTTCAGTTTCAGGTATCTCTCTCACTAGTTCCAGTGTCGGAGCGGCAGGTTGAAGTAATAATCAACCTCATCCTCCTCGTCCTCTGAACCCTCTCTGGCTTTGTTAGTCTCTGTTGTTTTCTTTTTTGGTTTTGCAGGTAGGCACACCTCAGTTTCCAGAGGTAGGTAATCACATGGTAAAAGAAGGTTTCTGTGTAAAATCCTGGACTTTCCTTTTCCATGCTCAGGCATCAGCTCGTAGATTGGGACGTCCTCTCCTACTTGTCGGACTACAGTATGAATGGTGTCTTCCCAGTGATTCCTTAGTTTTCCAGGTCCCCCTCAAGGGGTCATGTTTTGCACCAATACATGGTCACCTGGGTACAACACTGAACACCTCACCTTGCCATCATATATCCTCTTATTTCTTTGGGCAGATTTTTGTGCATTCTCTCGAGCAACAGCATATGCCTCCTGCATTCCTTGCTTCCACATAGTCATGGTGACTACGGCTCCCTGCTTCAGTGGGCAAGTTAAACATCATATCAACAGGTAGCCTTGGAGAGCAGCCGTACAGTAAGTAAAATGAGGAGAAACCTGTTACCTCTGTACGTGTGCAGTTATAAGTGAATATGAGCTTATTCAGGGAGTCCTTCCAGTTCAGCTTGTCTCTGTCAGTGAGGGTCTTAAGCATCTGCATTTATGTTCGATTAAAACGTTCTACTTGTCCATTCCCCTGTGGATGGTAAGGGGTTGCTCTTGATCCGGCTACACTGCAGTACTTGCTCAGTTGTGAGAAGAGCTGATTTTCAAATTCACCTCCTTGGTCGTGGTGAATGCGTGCTGGGAATCCAAATTTCAGAGCGTAATCATTGAATATTCTGTCAGCCACTGTTTTTCCAGACATTGATGTTGTAGGGTACGCCTGTGCAAAGTGCGTGAAATGATCTACAATCACCAATATATATTCATATTCGCCTTTGCACCTATCAAGGTGGAGGAAGTCCACTGACACAAGTTGGAATGGCTGTGTAGTGATGATATTTGTGAGAGGAACCCTAGTCTCGCGGCTAGGTTTCTTCTGTTTTAGACAAACACAGGTCATTATATATTGTTCAATTTCTCACTGCATGTATGGCCAAAAGAAGCGGTCTCTCATTAGTGATACTTTCCTGTCAGCACCTTGGTGTCCCATTTGATCATGAAGCTCCTTTAATACAGTGGTTCTGTGTTTGTTAGGCAACACCAGTTGTTTTCTGTGGGCTGTCTTTCTCCACAAGATTCCATTCTCATCTGTCTCCAATCACAGACAAGACAAACAATCAGGGCACTGAAGTTTTTGGTTCTTTACGCAATGTCATCTTTCTGATCTTGTTGTACCTGTGCTGGTGTTAGTGAGACAATGGTAGTGTCTGTGGCATCAAGTACACCATTGACAGAGATGGCCATTGACCATGAGACATTCGACTCTTGCTGTGTTTCTACGCCTGCGCAGTTGCTCGCACTGCATCATAAGACATCTCCTCTGTGCACTCATTCATTAACTTCTCTACATCTACTGGCATTCTAGACAGACTATCAGCATCAATGTTCTCTTTGCCAGTATGGTATTTAATGGTAAAGTTGAAATCAACTAGTTTGGCTACCCACCTGTTTCCTGTAGCATTCAACTTAGCAGTGGACAAAATGTAAGTCAAGGAGTTGTTGTCACTGTAAACTGTGAAAAAGGGGACATAGTACAAATAGTCACAGAATCTTTCTGTAACGGCCCATTTAAGAAAGAGGAATTCCAATTTACCTGAATGAAGGTGATAGTTTTTTCTGATGCTGACAGTGTCCGAGACCCATATGCAATCACACACAGTTTCCCATTTTGTTTGTGATATAATACGGCACCAAGCCCCTTGTTGGATGCATCTGTGTGGAGAATGAATGGCTGGGAGAAATCTGGGAATGCCAGGACAGGGGGTTAAACCAGACAGTTTATCAGTTGTTCCAGGATTTGTTGGTATGAGTCTGTCCAATCAATTGGTGTGTGAGATGGCACCGCTTTTGCATTTCTCTTTGTGTGCAATCTCCTCCCCTTAGGCTGTGAGCTTACACATAAATCTTGTCAGACATTCAATGCAGTTGAAGCTCTTTATACCAACATAACACACATAGCCACAAAAAATAAGTCTACCCAGATGATTTTGCTAATTATTATTTACAGACCCCCAGGGCCATATTCTGAGTTCCTTTGTGAATGTGTGGATTTCATCGCTAACCTGCTTGTTTATTTAGACAAACCATTAATTATTAGAGACTTTAATATTCATTTTGATAACCCAGAAGACCCTCTGGAAACAGCGGTTGTGTCCATTCTAAATTCAGTAGGTGTTAATCAGAACATAATAGGACCCACTTATAGTGGTGGTCACACTCTTGATTTAATACTAACATTCAGATTAAATATAGAAAATATAGTCACATTTCCACAGTCTGAACTATCTCAGATCATTATTGCATCTTATTTAAAATGTGTCTTAATCATAATATATGCACCTTGCCACACTACCGCGTTAAACGTACATTCACGTCAGCAACTACACAGAGTTTCATCAGTAATCTTCCAGAGTTACCAACCATGACTGGATCACCATCTGATCCCAAAGAACTTGACCAGGCAACTGAATGCTTATAATCATCTTTCTTCTAGACGCTTCATAAGATAGCTCCACTTAAAAGAAAAATAATTAGAGAGAAAAAGCTAGCACCCTGGTATAATGATCACACACGCACCTTAAAACAGACCACATGTAAATTAGAACATAAATGGCGTCAAACTAAATTGATAGTATTTCAAACAGCATGGAAGGAGAGCCATCTAAGCTATAGAAAAGCTCTTAGTGCTGCTAGAACAATGTATTTCTCCACTCTAATTGAAGATAACAAAAATAATCCTAGATTCTTATTTAATACTGTAGTAAAATTAAGTAGGAATAAGTCCACAATAGAAACATGCACACAATCATTATATAGCAGTGATGACTTCATGAATTTTTTCCATGGTAAAATTGAAAATATCAGGCAAAAAATTCAGACTATTAACTTAAAACCAGACAAG
>CM040978.1:7711741-7734909 GCA_022985145.1 Pangasius djambal
TCTCTCTGATGGGTTTGTTTTGTTTTTTCAGCCTAATGATGGCTTGCTTCACTGATAGTGACAGCTCTTTGGATCTCATCTTGAGAGTTGACAGCAACAGATTCCAAATGCAAATAGCACACTTGAAATGAACTCTGGACCTTTTATCTGCTCATTGTAATTGGGATAATGAGGGAATAACACACACCTGGCCATGGAAAAGCTGAGAAGCCAATTGTCCCATCACTTTTGGTCCCTTAACAAGTGGGAGGCACATATGCAAACTGTTGTAATTCCTACACCGTTCACCTGATTTGGATGTAAATACCCTCAAATTAAAGCTGACAGTCTGCAGTTAGCACATCTTGTTCGTTTCATTTGAAATCCATTGTGGTGGTGTATAGAGCCAAAAATGTTAGAATTGTGTTGATGTCCCAATATTTATGGACCTGACTGTAATTACATACTTCAAACTCAAAAAGCCTTCTATTTCTCGAATAAATTTAAGAAATTACATATTGTTTTTTGATCAGCTTGAACTAGAAGAATATCAGTACAATGTGCACACTGTATGCACACCAAACAGTAAAGGTAAGCAAGCAGTACAGACTACAGAGATAGGGTAAACAACCCAGAATGCACTGCAATTAATAATTAAGTGTTGGGAGCCAATCAGGTGCTTCCTCTGCTACAATATGTAAAAACCACACAACATACCACACTACATAGTTAAACAAGAAACATGCTGCATTTCATAAAGAGCCTAAAATGGATGATAGAAATAACATTAGCCTGTAAAACAACTGACTCAAAAGACTACTAGTCAAATATGGTGACCAAATACTTCTAAAAAAAAACATGTGTAAGTCCATATGAGATTGTCTGGTTATCAGAGTGTACTAATAAAATGTTCTTGTTAGCTAAGCAAAAATAGCAGCTAACTAGTTCAATTAGCTCTCTAGTACCTGTTCTAGATTTACTCTAGGTTAGGTCTTATTACCCTTGAATTGAAAAGACAAGAATTATCAACTAAATTATATCAGCTATATATGTTTAAAAAATACACACATCACCTACCAGCATTCAAGGAGTGTCTTGGTGTTGTCTAGCTAGGTCTAACTAGCTGATGTTAGCTTGACCTAGCTTAGAAAAGATATACTGGAAACCAGCTATATTTCTACATAGTTTCTTTTTTCAAAAATTAATGATGAAAATCATTTTAGACATTTAACTATACAGTTAACTAAGTAGATTAATTTACTGGTTAAGGCTGGCAGATTCTGTAGGCTATGGTCGTGTCTCTTCTCATGCAAACCATGAGGCAAAAATCATGCACACAACACTCTATCCTCACAACAGACCAAACTGTCAGACCAAATTTTAGCACAAACATACTTTTTAGGAAAGAAATTAACCTGAGGTTATTTGTTTGTTTATAGAAGTTGGTGAGAACCACACAATTGTTATTCAGGCCCTGATAAATAAAAACAAAAAATTGAAGGAGGGTTTACTTTCTTTTTCACATGATTATATGTGCACAGCCACAATTCCTTGGCTAAAGTGTAACTTAAAATGGGGCATCACATAAGTCAAGGTGGTAAATCCAGCATTATTAATTAATATGTACAATGCTAAATTGTAGTCAGATAATTTTCAACATATTAATTTTACCCTGGTCTGGTCGTGGCAGATTGGTGGCAGAAACAGTAGGACTGTGTTTTGAATAAAGTGCAGAAAGTGTGCAGTTGTTTGTGTAATATATGCTGTGCAATATCAGGTTGAAGTAGTGGATGTTGTGTAAACAAATCCAAGCTCTAGTCCTATGTGTTGTCCTGAGTGAGGACCTGAATGGCCTGTGAGAAGAAGCTCCTCCTCATTCTCTATGTGTTGACCTCGGGGAGCGGAAGCACTCCACTGACCGCAACAGAGAGAACAATACATTGTTTGGATGGCCGAGGTCCTTCTATGTTAGTTATAATATCCATACAGCAAGCTAGCTTAGACATCAAAATGAGCAACATACCAGAAAAAGTACAAAGACTTCTCTGCTGAGGATTTGTTAGTACAGTTAGAAGTTCAGGTCCATGTTGGAAAGCGCACGTGTTCATGAAGTTCAACTGTCATGTCTTAAATCATCACCCCATCAACCTTTTCTTGATCACCAAATAATTCATATAAAACATCTCCATCATAAGGAATGTTATTGTGGAGATATTAAGGTCATCTGAACTGCTAAAAATTACAGAAGACTATTCCTGAAAATAATTTGTGGAGATGTAATTTAAAAATATAGCTGCAAGCAGCGATAATGGGCCCAAGCACTACGGTGCCATCGCCACCCAATGGGTGTGTGAAAACAATGCACAGTGAAGTGAGCGCTGTAGAGTAATGCTTGTTACGTATGTAACTTTGGTTCTGTAAATTCTGGATGACCGCCAGAGGCGGTGCTAAGCACTAATGGATAATAGCTGTGCCAGCTAGATAGGTCGAGAAGGAAATACCAACAGAGTCACATCATGATGTAGACCGAGATGCGAGGATATAAACCACAGCAGCTCGATGCCCAGCCTCGGAATGCTTTCTCGTGCATTCCGAATGACGAGGAACTCTGGCGGTCATCCGGAATTCATAGAACCACAGTTACATACATAACAAGCATTCTGTTTCATTCCTCCTGACCACCAGAGGCGGTGCTAAGCACTAATGGATGACACATACCAACACAGTCATGAGGAATGCCACCCACCTGCATCATGGATGCTCCAGAAGGACTGCAGAACCCACATTATGGGAAGCAGCCACATTGACCTTGTAGAAACGTGCAAAGGTACATGGAGAGGACCAGGTAGCAGCTGCACAGACCTCTGCCAAGGAAACTCCCTGTAAAGCGGCCCAAGACGAAGAGACAGCACTAGTAGGGTGACAAGTGATACTCACTGGCAAAGGTTGGGTAGAATGACTATACGCCAGCTTTATCACCTCGACAATCCAGCGTGCTAGTCTTTGTTTAGACAAAGGAGCACCCTTGCGTACCTCACCATAACAGACAAATAACTGATCCGTCTGTCTGAAAGAAGAAGCAGTAGACTTAACATAGCACCTTAAGGCACGTACAGGACACAGCAGATGAGACCTCCCCCCGATTGCATCAGAAAGAGAAAGAGGAGATTGAAAAGCAGCCAGATGAATAGACTGGTTCACAAATTAAGGTGACAAGACCTTAGGAAGGAAAGCCGGATTAGGCCTAAGAATGACCCCAGAATCCTCTGGTAACCAGCGTAAGCATGATTCACTCACCGACAGGGCATGAAGCTCACCAACGCATTTAGCAGAAGCAATGGCTAACAGAAAAGACACTTTCAGGGATAGCCACTTAATATCCACAGTATCCAATGGCTCAAACTGTGGTGTACAAAGAAAATCTAAAACAAGCGGCAAGTCCCAAACAGGAAAGAGAGTAGAATGAACAGGCTTTAAACGCCTTGCTCTCTTCAGAAAACTACATACAAGGTTGTAAGACCCCAAGGATGCACCATCGACCGGGGCATGATAAGCAGAGATGGCAGCAACATAAACTTTCACTGTAGAAGCCACCTTTTTGTCCTCTAAGAGATGCTGTAAAAAACTCAATACTTTTGGCACAGTACAATGAACTGGGTCAAGTCCTTGCTCCCCACACCAAGATGAGAAAATCCTCCAACGAGCAGCACAAAGCTGTTGTGCTGAAGGAGCCCTGGAGTTACCAAAAGTGTTCACAACTGCTGGCTCACAATCATTTAACTGAGAAGTGGACCCACTGGCCAAACCCAAAGCTGAAGACGAGCTGGGTGCGGGTGCCAAACATGGCCATTCAGCTGAGAAAGGAGGTCCTGTCTGATGGGAAGCTGCCATGTCTCGCCCTGTAACAGACTCAGAAGAAGAGGAAACCAAGGCCTGGCTGGCCAATGAGGTGCCACTAAAACCACCCTGTGTTTGGACAGAAATATTCGGTGTAGGGTCTCCCATAGAAGTGGAAAAGGAGGGAACGTGTACAAAAGGCAGTTCAGCCACTCGTGAGCTAACGCATCCTGTCCCAATGGGCAGGATGCCTCTGCCCTCGCAAACCACCAACGGCAATGCGTGGTTAGCTCCGAGGCAAATAGGTCGACCTCCGCCTTGCCAAACCGTTGCCAAATCAGCTGCACCACATCCGGGGGAAGTCTCCATTCGCCCGGAAGCAGCAGATCCCTGGACAGAGTGTCCGCCACTTGATTGTCCAATCCTGGAAGATAAACTGCCTTCAATGAAGTCAGTCGGCCTTGAGACCACCTGAGGATCTTGCGAGTTAGATGTAAGGACGCAAGAGACCTGGTGCCGCCCTGGTGATTCAAATTAAAAACCGTTGACGTGTTGTCGGACCGGACAAGTACATGGCGGCCTAACAGGTTTGGTAAGAAGTGTTGTAGCGCTAGATACACCGCCTTCAGTTCCAGAACATTGATATGTTCTAAGGCCTCCTTTGCTGACCAGCGGCCCCCAATCCCCCTCTGGTTCCATGTTGTCCCCCATCCCGTCAGTGAAGCATCGGTTGTGATCACTTCCCGACGGGAAGGCACCACTCCTAGTGGCACTCCATCCCTCAGCCCGTTTCCAGGGTTTCAGTGCTCTGACACAAGCAGAAGAAACAACAATCATGTGATGGCGATGTCTCGTTGAGTCTAGCCCTAAGCTGTTGCTCCACCTCTGAAGAGGCCTGAGGTGAAGCAACCCTAAGGGAATCACGGATGTGGCGGCAGCTAACATCCCCATCAGTTGTAAAAGGACACTGTAAGGTATCCTTGCCCCCAGAAGGAAACGAGTCAACAAGTGAAGAATACTGACTGTCCGAGTGTGAGACAGTGTGGCAGACATTGTGACAGAATTGAGTGTTATTCCTATGAAGTTTATGGTCTGCTCTGGAACCAAATGACTTTTTGTGTCCCTGAAAACTGAATCTTAGGAACTTCCTGTGGTGGGGAGCAATGGGAACATGAAAGTAAGCATCCCTCAAGTCTACACTCACAAACCAGTCTCCTTTCGTCACAGATCGAAGAACGTCGACTGTGTGTAACATTCGAAAACATTGGAACAAGGAAGTACGTTGAGTAAAAACCGTCCCTCTGTCTGAGAGGGGGAACTTTTTCTATGGCTCCTTTCAACAACAGCGAACGAATTTCCATGGAAAGGGCCATTGAACTGGTCACATCTTTGACGACTGTCAGAAGAATTCCTGAAAACTTCGGAGGCCGGCGTCGGAACTGCAAAGTGTATCCCCTGTTCAGAGTTGTCAGAACCCAGGGGTCGAATGTTGATGTTTCCCAGTAACATAGGTGCTGTGCAGTGAAACGACCGGCTGCCAGCCCAGAAACTTCAGGGTTTCTGGTTTCTGCCCTTTGAACCTGTGGGGGGGCGCTGACGTGGCCCCCCTTGATGATGGCGGGGAAAAGGGCGGCGTGACTGAGTCTCTCCGGCCACTCTGTATCATGTGGCATCTGAGGTAGGGGGCTACTATGGTGATGCAACCGCTGCTCTGGACTCGAGTAGTGTGGTGAGCTGGTGTCAATGGCATCCTAAAAGGAGCAGCCCGCGGGGCCCAAGTTAAATATTGTGTGGCCTCTGACAACTTCATTCTCTTTTCTAGAAACGTTGGGGCCAAAAAGATGTCCCGGTACAATTCGTAGTTCCCTCACTGTCCTCTTACAATCTTCAGGCAATCTTGCCTGAGCCAGCCATACCTGTTATCGGGCTGTTAGAAGGGTCACCGAAAGTGTCCCAAGTTCACGTGTTACATGACCTATAATCAACAGGGCAGTCTGTAAGAACTGAGGTACAGAGGGGTCAACATTCACTGACTCTAATGTGGTGTTACAGGCAAGCAGCAGCTGGCAAATAGTATTCTCCGCCCGGGTTATGTAGGCTATGGACTAATATGCTTTTTTCAGTAATGTGTCAGTACGACCACATTGGGCACTTGGGCAGCAGACATTGCCTCTAAGCGCTTCATCTGGTGATACCACCAATGCTGCCACCGGCTGTTCAATTTCAGGTGCCCGACCTACTCCAATAAAGTCAGCATCAGCCACTGAAGCAAGAGTGCAGGCTGTCTTTGACCTCCTCTTAGGCATACTGGTGCCTGTTAATGCACTGGAGAATTCAGCCACAAAGTCTTTGCATGGAGGCATAGTAAACGTATTACCAGCATTTTGCCTGAAGAACACATTAGTTTGAGCAGGCTGAATAGTGGTTTGACCCAAACGAACCACTGCCATCTGCAGAATCGAAAGAATGTCATAAGGAGAAGATTGATCTGCTCTAGATGAATGTACAGACCCACCACTTGAACCACCAGCAGCAGACAGGCTGGAGAGAGCATCCAGTGGGGGGCCAGGCTGCATGGCAGGATCCACTAACTCTTCATCAAGGAAATGCAAATTCCTTTTGCACGGCTGATACCAGGGGTTGTAAAGACTGAAGAAGACATTTCTTGAGAGTGGCAACAGTCTTCGATAGCGAAGTTTCTGTCTGCGGCGACGATTTCTTTTTGGTCGGCGGAGAGCCAGCAGCCGCTGATGCGCGACGTTTTTGAGAGCGCTGTGGCACTGAATATGACTGCGCGAGGCTAGCAGATGAGTTAGGATCTAGCTTTGCAAGACAAAGCTGTCTTTCTGACAGCGGCAGCATGGCACAATGCAAACACTGATCAGTCAGCGCTTCCTTCAGATGCTGTATCCCCAAACACGATGGGCAGCGATCGTGACTATCGTCGGGAAGAAGTGTGTTTGGGCACATTTTGCAGCTCGGTGGAGAGACGGAGATATGAGAGCTGTGAGCCATGACTTCGTCAAAACATGTCCTCGGTAGCACCGTAGGAACTCAAAACTAATATAACACGCACACAGAAAGATCAGGTGTGATAAATTCTTCGGCTAGAACCGAAAGATTTTACGTTATAAGGGAGAGGAATTACACGTGAGTTTACACGACGGTGAGTAGGCGACGAAATCAGTGATAAATAGGTCAGCGGGGAAACGCTACCTAAGTGCAGTCAAAACCAGCCAGACAGTACCGTGAAGCACAGGGTATCGCCGACACAACAAATGAAATAACGTACAGCGCTAGCCAACGACCTATCATCAGCGAGAAAGCGAAAGAGGCTGGGCATTGAGCTGCTGTGGTTTATATCCTCGCATCTCGGTCTACGTCATGACGTGACTCTGTTGGTATTTCCTTCTCGACCTATCTAGCTGGATAATGCATGAAGAAGATAAGAGATATATGTTGTTATCCTTATTATCCATTAATTAATTGGAGTGTAGTAATTTGTAGTGGGAACATGCATTTAAGGGGATGCAACATAGCTCTGTTTATGTGCCTTTCTCCTAGTTTGTGATTTGATTTGATTTGAATTACAGCGTAACAGCTATGCAAAGATTAAGTGTAATTATAGCTACATAGTAGATGTCTTGAAAAAAAGGATTGCTTTTCAAAAAATCCACATTAAATCCAAAATGACCTACTTCCTGTTGGGCGGAGCTAATGACTGTCAGTTTGAAAGTTGTCCGGCTTGTTGAGAACAATATATGTACCAAGTTTGGTGACTGTAGGTGAAACTGACCCCACTACTTTAGTCAAAAGGGGGTGCTACAGAGCCCCCCACCACACCCATGACTTTTGCAGACAACTCTGACGTGTGCTGATTTTCATTCAATTATAAGCATGCTAAGAGCCTCAAAAACACCTGAAAAGAGTATTAAAGTTTGATGCGTTATCAAGGCAATACTATTTAAGATATCAAGAATACTTTTGCAATGTTATATCAGCTGTGTCTTGACATTACTCTGACCAAGTTTGACGCAATTTGGGTAAATATAAGAAGACTATTTAAAAGCCTGTTTTAAGTCACACAGTTCCTGCTGCCAGTTGGTGGCACTATGACCGTGACTCACAATAGTGTGCTATAATGTGCTCAGCCCCTAGTACCAAACATACAGCTCAAGTTTCATCTAAATCACTCAAAGCATGCAGAAGATAGACACTTCCTGTTCCCCTTTTTTCACCATAAATTTATTGCCTTGCTATGGCGAAACCACACGAGATATCAAAAATATCCCTTTGCAATGTAGCATCCTCAATGTCTTGGCATAATATTGACCAAGTGTGGTGACAATCACATGAATCCCCTAGGAGGAGTATTTAAAAGTTAAGATCCTGCACTGAGATTTATGACTGTAGGTAACACTGACCCCATTGGCTGGGCCTAATGGCCAATGACTCTGACGTGTTTGCCAAATTTCATGAGTTTTGGAGCATGTTAAGGCCTCAAATGCCCCTGAAACCTTGAAAAAAAATTGTACTTAGCAAAACAATAGGGCCCTGTGCACTTTCAGTGCTTGGGCCTTAATGAAAAGCTGCCATCTGTCCCATTCGCTAACATGGGAATAGATACTGCAGCTAGCCACTAGAGGGCCTCAGAGACATTTTGGCTTCACATTTGAATCCCTGTTACGATGTCCATTCATATGCACATACAATCACTGATGCACACTAAAATAACAATAACAATAAATAGATGGATACACTTAAAATTTGATTCCCTAGTTAGTACATAAGTACTGTATACAGGTACTAAACAGAGTTATGTAATAAGTGGGGTATTTTTGTAAGTTGTGATTCTCCTTAGAAAACTTCAAAGTAACTTCAAAGAATGGTCAGGATGTATCAAATGGTTCAAACCCCCAAGTAGGTGAGAGGATCTTGTGGAGAGACTTTGCCATCTGGTCTCAGGAGCGAGTCTTAAATCTGATTTCTCTGATGTGATTCCATTTGTATCCTATGCTGGCAACATCCATCCATATATTCCATTGATTTTGAACATTTTCTACATTTTACTTACTGCTTTTTTGTTTATTTTGTCTTTTCGTTTGGATAATAAACTGTTGTAACTGACTTATTTTTAAAGTACTCAGTAGTTCTTCTTGAAAGAAGTATAATGCATTTGAGTATATTAATAGTATATTAATATTAAGAGTATATTAATTAATGGTGTGGTAGCCCATTTTGAAATAGACCCCTGGCAAGTAAATAGAAAAAACTAACATGCAAGTGCATGCTTTGTAATCTCTTGGGGGACCATGGCTCCGGCAGTCTGATGAAACCAAGAAGATGAAGAAAATGCTACAGAAACAGCTGATCTTTATTTGGGGTTATTCAGAATAATTTTTCGAATCTAGCCATGGGGGTCACAGTCCAGTGACTTCTGTGCTGGTCCCAAGCCTGGATAAATAGAGAGGGTTGCATCAGGAAGGGCATCCGGCATAAAACATTGCCAAATTTAATCATGCGAATCGTCAGTACTCTGAATTTCATACCGGATTGGTCGAGGCCTGGGTTAACAACGACCGCCATTGGCGCCGGTGACCTAGAGGGCGCCGGTGAAAATTGGGCTACTGTTGGTCGAAGAAGTAGAGGAGGGAGGAGAGTGCGTACACAGAGAGAGAAGAGGAAAGGTAAGAGTGTAGGACTGAGAATAGGAACTCTGAATGTTGGTACTATGACAGGGAAAGGTACAGGAGACCAGGTGGAAGGGTAGCAAGGCTCGTAGTATAGGAGCAGGATTCAAGCTGTTTTATTATGGTGTGGATAGTAAGAGAAATGGTGTAGGTGTGGTCTTGAAGGAGACGTTTGGGAGGAATGTTCTGGAGGTGAAGAGTGTGTCAGACAGGGTGATGAGTCTGAAGTTAGAGATTGAAGGGGTGATGTTGAATGTTGTTAGTGGTTATGCCCCACAGGTAGGTTGTGAGTTAGAGGAGAAAGAGAGATTCTAGAGTGAATTAGATGAGGTGATAGAGAATATTCCCATGGGTGAGAGAGTGGTGATAGGAGCAGATTTTAATGGACATGTTGGTGAGGGGAACACAGGTGATGAGGAGGTGATGGGCAAGTTTGGAGTTAAGGAAAGGAACCTTGAAGGACAGATGGTAGTGGACTTTGCTAAGAGGATGGACATGGCTGTGGTTAACACTTATTTTCAGAAGAGGGAGGAGCACAGAGTGCATTACAAGAGTGCAGGCAGGAGCACACAGGAAGACTACATCCTATGTAGAAGAGGCAATCTGAAAGAGATTAGTGACTGTGAAAGAGATTAGTGAAAGTGGTAGTGGGAGAGAGTATAGCCAGGCAGCATAGGATGGTGGTGTGTAGGATGACTTTGATGGTCTGTAAGAAGAAGAGGTCAAAGATAGAGATAGAGAAGAAAACCAAGTGGTGGAAGCTGAAAAAGGAGGAATGTTGTGAGGACTTTAAACAGAAGTTGAGGCAGGCTCTGGGTGGTCAGGTAGTGCTGCCAGATGACTGGGAAACTACAGCAGACGTGATCAGGGTGACAGGAAGACAGGTGCTGGGTGTATCATCTGGAAGGAGGAAAGAAGATAAGGAGACTTGGTGGTGGAATGAGGGAGTACAGTATAGTATCCAGGGGAAGAGGTTAGCCAAGAAGAAGTGGAACATGGACAGGACTGAAGAGAATAGACAGGAATACAAGGAGTTACAGCGCAGAGTGAAGAGGGAGGTGTCTAAGGCCAAGCAGGAGGCATATGATGAGTTGTACACTAGGTTAGACACTAGAGAAGGACAGAAGGACTTATACACTTATGCAGCAGTGGAATTTTTAACTAGTTTGTTTAACAGGGTTTTAGAGAGTGAGAAGATGCCTGAGGAATGAAGAAGTAGTGTATTAGTGCCGATCTTTAAGAATAAGGGTGACGTGCAGAGTTGCAGCAACTATAGGGGGATAAAGTTGATGAGTCATACAATGAAACTATGGAAAAGAGTAGTGGAAGCTAGGTTAAGGAAGGTAGTGGAAATTTGTGAGCAGCAGTATGGCTTCATGCCCAGAAAGAGCACAAGAGATGCAATTTTTGCTCTGAGAATTTTGATGGAGAAGTATAGGGATGGTCAGAGGGAGTTGTACTGTGTGTTTGTAGACTTGGAGAAAGCGTATGACAGGGTGCCAAGAGAAGAGCTGTGGTACTGTATGAGGAAGTCAGGAGTAGCAGAGAAGTATGTCAGAGTGGTGCAGGACATGCATGAGAGGAGAAGGACAGTGGTGAGGTGTGCTGTAGGTCAGACAGAGGAGTTCAAAGTGGAGGTGGGACTGCATCAGGGATCGGCTCTAAGCCCCTTCCTGTTTGCTATGGTGATGGACCAGTTGTCAGAGGAGGCCAGACAGGAGTCTCCTTGCACAATGATGTTTGCGGATGACATTGTGATCTGTAGTGAGAGCAGGGAGCAGGTGGAGGAAAACCTGGAGAGGTGGAGGTTTGCGCTGGAGAGAAGAGGAATGAAAGTCAGTTGTAGTAAGACTGAGTACATGTGTGTGAATGAAAGGGAGGGAAGTGGAACAGTAAGATTACAGGGTGAAGAGGCGAAGAAGGTACAGGAGTTTAAGTACTTGGCGTCAACAGTCCAGAGTAATGGAGAGTGTGGGAAAGAGGTAAAGAAATGAGTGCAGGCAGGTTGGAATGGGTGGAGAAAGGTGTCGGGAGTTCTGTGTGATAGAAAAATATCAGCAAGAATCAAGGGGAAGGTGTACAAGACAGTGGTGAGACCGGCCATGCTGTATGGTTTAGAGACAGTGTCACTGAGGAAGAGACAGGAGTCAGAGCTAGAGGTAGCAGAGCTGAAGATGTTGAGGTTCTCTTTGGGAGTGACAAGGTTGGACAGGATTATGAACAAGTACATGAGAGGGACAGCTCATGTTGGACGTTTGGGGGACAAAGTTAGGGGAGGGCAGATTAAGATGGTTTGGACATGTTCAGAGGAGGGAGAGTGAGTATATTGGTAGGAGAATGTTGGACATGGAGCTGCCAGGCAGGAGACAAAGAGGAAGGCCAAAGAGGAGGTATATGGAGGTAATAAATGAGGATATGAAGCTAGTGGGTGCAATTGTTGAGGATGCAGAAGATAGGGATAGGTGGAGAGTGATGATTCGCTGTGGTGACCCTTGAAGGGAAAAGCTGAAAGAAGAAGAAGAAGAAGAAGAAGTCCTCCCGGGTACAGTTACATACATCAGCCCCGTCTAACTGGCAGAAGAGGAGGCGGCGCAGTCATTTATAATGATAATCTAGGCATCATACAAAAACCTAGTCATAAATTCAACGCGTTTGAAGTTCTTTATACTAACAAAACATACGTAGCCACTAAAACTAAGTCTACCGAGGTGATTCCACTAATTATTATTTACAGACCCCCAGGGCTATATTCTGAATTCCTTTGTGAATTTGCAGAGTTCATCTGTTACCTGGTTGTTTCCTTAGACAAAGCATTAATTGTTGGAGACTTTAATATTCATTTTGATAATCTAGAAGACCCTCTAAGAACAGCACTTGTGTCCATTCTTGATTCAGTAGGGGTTAATCAGAATGTAATAGGACCCACCCATAGTGGTGGTCACACTCTTGATCTAATACTAACATTCGGATTAAATATAGAAAATATAGTCTCATTTCCACAGTCTGAAGCTATCTCAGATCATTACCTCATCTCATTTAAAACGTGCCTTAATCATAATATATGCACCTTGCCACATCACTGTGTCAAACGTACATTCACCTCAACAACTGCACAGAGTTTTATCAGTAATCTCCCAGATTTATCAACCATGATTGGATCACCGTCTGATCGTCTGAACTTGACCAGGCAACTGAATGCTTAGAATCAACGTTCTGCAAATCGCTAGATAAGGTAGATTAGATTTAGATTAGAAGCTTTATTGTCATTGAACAGCAGTACAATGAAATTGATGTGCCACATCTGATCAGTGCAGAGAGACTAAACCAAGCACACAAGCACACCAATAAAACAATAAAAACAATAAATAATAATAATAATTTAAAAATAGTCACATTGTATGTCAAAAATTGTATATTGCACATTAAAATGTTATTTCACGTTAAAAGCAAGATGGGAGCTGTTTTGTCTTATTCCCATTCAGAGTCCTTACAGCCCATGGACAAAAGCTGTTTTTTAGTCTATTTGTCTTGCTTTTAAAACTCCTGTAGCGCCTCCCAGTGGACAGGAGGCTGAACAGTTCATGACCAGGGTGGGTGTTGTCTTTTATTATATTCCAGGCCCTGTTGAGACACCTGGTGTTTGCAATATCTTCGAGAGTGGACAAGGAACAGCCGATAATTCTTTCAGCAGTTTTTATAACTCTTTGCAGAGCCTTCCTATTTGCAGCTGAACAGCCAGGATACCACACTGTGAGGCAGTATGTCAGGACACTCTCAATGGTGGAGCGGTAAAAAGTCTCCAGCAGATTTTCCCGCAGATTGTTTTTGCGGAGTAGTCTCAAAAAGTGCAGCCTCTGCTGGGACTTCTTTACAATGGCCGTTGTATTTTCAGTCCAGGAGAGGTCCTTGGAGATGGTTGTTCCCAAAAACTTGAAGGTGGAGACCCGCTCCACCTCATCGCCGTCGATAAGCAGTGGGACTGGATCATTCCTTTTCCTCCTAAAATCAATTACCATTTCCTTGTTTTTCTTGGTGTTCAACTCCAGGTTGTTGTTGTTGCACCACTTGGACACTGCCTGGACCTCCTCCCTGTACTCCGACTCATCTCCTCCTGTTATAAGGCCACCACTGTTGTGTCGTCAGCATATTTAATGATGGTGTTGGAGGAGTGGATGGGAGCGCAGTAAGTGTACAGGGAATAAAAGAGTGGACTGAGCACATAGCCCTGTGGGGAGCCGGTGCTGCATGTGATAGTGGAAGAGGAGTGGGCACCAGTTCTAACCATTTGTGGGCGGTTGGTGAGGAAGTCCAGAATCCAGGCGCAGGTAGAGCGGGGGAATCCTAGGTGCAGCAGTTTATCCACCAGTGTGCCAGGTATGATGGTATTGAATGCTGAGCTGTAGTCAATAAACAGCATTCTTACATACATTCCTGGCTGCTCCAGGTGGCTCAGTGCAGTGTAAAAGGCTGTGTTGATGGCATCTGCTGTCGACCTGTTTGCTCTGTATGCAAACTGATGGGGGTCAAAGCTGTGAGGGAGGCTGGCCTTGATGTTCTGAGTGATCAGTTTTTCGAAGCATTTCATGACCACTGAAGTGAGGGCTACAGGCCTGTAGTCGTTAAGACTGCTGACTGCAGTTTTTTTAGGGACAGGGACAATTGTGGCCAACTTTAAGCAGGTGGGGATGGAGGCTCGTGTTAGGGAGGTGTTAAAAATCTTTGTGAAGACCTCTGAGAGTTGGTCTGCACAAGCCTTCAGTACTTTGCCGAGTACTGCGTCTGGTCCAGCGGCCTTGTTCGGGTTCACTGCCCTCAGCACACATCTCACTTGGTGTTCTTGTAGTGTGAGAGTGTGCACCGTGGTGGAGGGTTGAGGCAGTGTGACTGGCTGTGGTATTGTTGTCTCAAACCGGGCAAAGAAACGGTTCAGCTCCTCTGCCAGCTCAGTGTCACCTCTGACAGCCACACGTTGTCTGCTCTTGTAGCTGGTGAGATGTTGTAGTCCATGCCACACCTGCCCTGGGTTGTTCTGTTGCAGATGGTCCTCTATTTTCCTCCTGTAGTCCTCTTTAGCTGCCTTAATGCCTCTCCTCAGGTCAGCCCTTGCTGTACTGTACTGGGCCTTGTCCCCGGACCTGAAAGCAGAATTATGAGCTTTAAGTAGAGACTGTACTTCTCTGTTCATCCAGGGTTTGTTGTTGGGGTAGACCTGGATGTGTTTTTCAACAGTCACATTTTCTGTACAGGTCTTAATGTAACACAGCACAGTCTCTGTATATTCCTCCAGGTCCTGGGACTCAAAAATACTCCACTCTGTGTGTGCAAAACAGTCTTGAAGCTGAGTGAGTGCCTCCGCTGTCCAGGTTCTTATTGTCCTCTTTTCTGGCTTAGTTTGTCTTATCAGCGGAGTATATGCTGGGAGTAAGAGCAGTGAGAGATGGTCAGACATGCCCAGATGTTTTAAGCTGGAGTAAACACGGTCCAGTGTGTTCTTTTCCCTGGTGGCACACTGTACATACTGTACAAATTTAGGGAGCACAGTCCTTAAACACGCTTGGTTGAAATCCCCAGCAGCTATATGCACTCCTTCAGGATAAGCCTGTTACTGTTTGTTCATAACGTCATGTAACAGCTCAAGAGCTATGCTAACATTAGTATCTGGTGGTATGTACACAGCAGTAATGAGCACTCCTGAGAACTCTCGTGGCATATAATAAGGTCTACATACTACAGTCAGTGCTTCCAGGTCCAGACAGCAGTGAGTGTATATGATCTTACAGTTATTACACCAGCCATTGTTGACATACATTCATAAATCCCCTCCTCTGCGCTTACCAGAGAGTCTGTTACTGTCGATGCATGGAGCGCTGCTAGCTGTACCACTGTGTCCGGGATCAGTGGGTGTAGCCAAGTCTCAGTTATTATCATCACACAACAGTCGCGGATGGTGGAATTCCCAGCGATAAGTAGATCCAGTTTGTCCATTTTGTGCATGATGGATCTACCGTTGGTGAGAAAGATGCTTGGTATTGATGGCTTATGCGGTTGTTTCTTCAGTCTGGCTAGTAGGCCACCGCGGCAGCCCCACTTCTGCCGTCTCTCTCGACGCCGCCTGCATCGCCTCCCTAGCCCGAAAACAATCCAAGCAGATCCCGGTGGCCTCGCTATGTCCTGCAGGATGTTATGAGCCTGATGGAAAGAGCTCGTAACATTGATCTGACACTGCAGGCCGATATTAAGCAAGGTAGAGTGACTTATATACGTGTCTTGTTTGAGAACACGTCTTCACACACACTACACACAATCAAACTACACTGTATCAGAGAGCCAAAAACCGCTGCGTCTATGCACGCCGCCATCTTCCTTCACCTTCGTGAACCACTTAAAAGAAAAATAATTAGGGAGAAAAAGCTAGCACCCTGTTATAGCGATCACACACGAACTTTAAAACAGACCACTCGAAAACTGGAACATAAGTGGCTTCAAACTAAATCAGTAGTATTTCAAATAGCATGGAAGGAGAGCCTTTTGAGCTATAGAAAAGCTCTTAATGCTGCTAGATCAATGTACCTCTCCACCCTAATTGAAGATAATAAAAATAATCCTAGATTCTTAGTTAATACTGTAGCAAAATTAACAAGCAATAAGACCACAGTAGAAACACGCATGCAATCATTATATAGCAGTGATGATTTCAATGGTAAAATTGAAAATATCAGACAAAAAAATTCAGAATATTAATTTAAAACCAGATAGTTTTATAATTAACCCTGTAGATAATAATATAATGATTTTACTCCCCTTCAAGAGACTAATTTCACTAATTTCATCATCAAAATCATCAACCTGTATATTAGATCCATTACCTACTTGTTTCTTCAAACAGATAATTCCTGAAACAATCAAACATCTTTTAAAGATAATCAGTTCTTCCCTTAGCATTGGCTATGTACCTAAATCTTTTAAACTAGCAGTTATCAAGCCCTTGATTAAAAAACCTGACCTTGACCCCTGTCAGCTGTCTAACTATACACCAATATCAAACCTCCCCTTTATTTCCAAGATCCTAGAAAAGGTTGTAGAAAAGCAGTTGTGCTCATACTTACATAGGAATAACATTCATGAAATGTATCAGTCAGGATTTAGGCCTCATCATAGCACAGAGACAGCACTGGTTAAAGTGGTAAATGACTTACTACTGGCCTCTGATCGGGGTTGTGTCTTCTTGCTTGTGCTGCTTGACCTTAGTGCAGCTTTTGATACCATTGATCATGCTATTCTCCTTGATAGACTAGAAAATGTAGTAGGCATTAAGGGATGGCCCTTTCCTGGCTCAGGTCTTATTTGACTGATCGTTAATAGTTTGTAGACATTAATGGTTACTTCTCTTCGCATACTAAGGTAAAGTTTGGTGTCCCACAAAGCTCTGTTTCAGGCCCACTGAACACAGTCACATCCCCAATTATAAAAGGGTGTGCACACTTATACATCCAGGTTATTGTAATTTTTTTCTCCTATTTTTCCCTAAAATGTTTCTGATTATTTTTCACTTAATTTTTTAGAATTTGTAATTTCACACTGAAGGTAGAAAAAGTTCTGACATGATTTATCTTCATTTTTACATCACAAAAACCTGCCAGTTTAACATGGGTGTGTAGACTTCATTTATTCCATTCCATTGTACACTGTATGGTCACAAGTTTGTGGACACCTGAACACCACACCCATATGTGGGCCATCCACAAACTGTTGTCACAAAGTTTAGAGCACACAAGAGTGGAAGTTATTATAACTACAAAGCGTGGACTAAATCTGGAATGGGATGTTCGATAAGCACATATACATATCCCAATACTTTTGTCCATATAGTGTATATATTTAGTCATATACTCTTTAAACACTATATGGACAAAAGTATTGGGACACCTGACCATAACACATATATGTATATTTTGAACATGCCATTCCAGATTTAGTCCACGCTTGGTTGTTATAATAACCTCCACTTTCCACTAGATTTTGGAGCGTGGCTGTGGGGATTTGTGTTCATTCAGCCACAAGAGCAGTAGTGAGGCCAGGTACTGATGTCAAGCGAGGGGGCCTGGTGTGCAGTCTGCATTCCTGTTCATTCCAAAGGTGTTCACTGGGGTTGAGATCAGGGTTCTGTTCAAGACACTCGATTTCTTCCAACCTTGGCAAACCATGTCTTCATGGACCTCAGTTTGTGCACAGGGGGACTATCATACTGAAACAGATTTGAAGTGAAGTGAATTGTGGCCAAGCATGGTGACCCATACTCAGAATTTGTGCTCTGCATTTAACCCATCCAAGTGCACAAACAAAGTAGTGAACACACACACCCGGAGCAGTGGGCAGCCTTTTTTTTTGCTGCGGCACCCAGGGAGCAGTTGGGGGTTCGGTGCCTTGCTCAAGGGTCTCATCTCAGTCGTGGTATTGAGGGTGGAAGAGAGCACTGGTCATTCACTCCCCCCACCTACAATCCCTGCCAGACCTGAGACTCGAGCCCACGACCTTCAGGTTCACCTTCGGGTTACAAGTCCGACTCTCTAAGGTCACAACTGCCCCCAAGACCCCTTATTTCCAGTGACAGGAAATTGTAATGCTACAGCATACAAAGACATCCCATACAATTGTGTGCTTCAAACTTTGTGGCAATAGTTTGGGGAAGGCCCACATATGGGTGTGATGGTCAGGTGTCCACAAACTTTTGACCACATAGTGCATATTTAGTTACTGATTAAGCATTATGATTAAGTACACTGTAAAAAAATTCTCTTCTCATTTAAACTTGCTTATTTAAAACATCAGAACTATTTTATTGGCATAGAATTGAAATATAGAGTGGACAGATGTAGCTAAAATTGAGTGAACTTTAAACTGCTTGTTCAGTTGATTCATATAATTCATACCTGTTTCCTGTAATATTGTTGAATTCCGTTTACTTTTTCAGAAAGGTCTTGTGTTAATGAAATTGAATGGATGAAGACAGTACTGAGATGGGAGTTTGGGACAGGACTGAATTAAATCCTCTCCAGAGAAAGCATGGCCAAATGGGCTCCTGACTAAAGATGGCTGTGGTGCATAATCTGCAGTATAATTTAAGTCTGTGGTATTATTAAAGAAAGTGATTTAAATTTTACCTTTCTTGTGACAAATAATTGCAGCTACTATCAATCCAACAGCAATAAGACATGCTGAAAATGAAATGCCAACAATCCACTTCCAAGCATTGAAGACTTTACCTAAAATTAAACCACATTTACCACAGATATTTTAAGAAACCGTGAAAGAATTAATTTATAGATACAAACCATACTCATAGACAGAACACTGCTACAGTATTGCTAATAGATAAAATAAAAATAATGCACAAGTTCTGATGCATAAATTGTATGTGTTCTTCATGGTCATGTGTTAATATTAATTACTTTAATCTGTAATGATTACAGTAGAATGTAACAGTCTTAGTCTAAGTGTAAGAATTTTTATAATCATAGACACTTACTATTAATGATGACCTCTGCCTCCATCATGTGATGTTTTTGTCGAACTCTGCAGTAAAATCTGTTGGAGTCGCTGTAATCATAAACAGTGATGCGGCGTTTCACACTGAAGCCCTCAGTGTCTCTGTGTGTCTGTGTAGCTTCAGCAGGCAGAGTGGCTCCTTCTCTGTCCAGCCACAGAACCTCAGGCTCAGGGTTCCAGCCTCTGGACTCACACACTAGATTAATTCCTCCTGAGTTACCATAACTCTCCATCATGATCACTGGGTGGCTTCCTTGAGCTACAGTCAATAAACAACAACAAAAAACATTTTAATGTAAGTTTTTAAACAAAAAAAAACATAAGTAATATATCTTTCCCAACAGAGTTTATAATTAGTGTAACACTAAATACTAAAAACAAGACAAGGCAAAATTAGTTTTTGTGAAATTGCAGTTTGTAGAAAGAAGCATCTGAGACAGGTTATCTGTCTTACACCTATTCTAATAAATCTCTTTTGATGGAAACAGATAAGTTTCTACAGTCTTTTTTAATACTGATCAGTGTCCTTTACTATTTTGTTAAAAATCATTACAGTACTAACAGTAACAATATTTATTTTATATTACATTATAAATCTACTTATATTGTAATTAACTATGACATTTGTGTTAGGAAACTTCTTTTTTAGGCAAACGAACAAATAATTATTAACATTTATTGCCAATTTTTCTAGCTGCTTCCTTGTGAAAAATCAATGTGCATGAAAGTACACCTGAAAAATCTGCAGGAACTGCGTGATGCAATCATGTCAACATGGACCACAATCTCAAAGGAATGTTTCCAACATCTTGTGGAATCCATACCACAAAGAATTGAGGCTGTTTTGAAAGCAAAGGGAGGCCCTACCCAGTATTAGTATAGCGTTCCTAATAAAGTGCTCAGTGAGTGCATGTCTGAGTGACTCCTGTGCTTGGGTCAGAATTTGAACTCCCTCTCTAAAGCCTGTTCAACCTTCAATGCAGAAATGGATCTTACCCTCGACAATGACGTTCACAATGATGTCATCGGACCAGGATTTGTCCTCAACAAGACACTTGTAAGCTCCTTCATCAGAAACATAGAGAGCTGAGAGTTTGAGTGAAGCGTTGCCTTTCTGTAGCTCCTCTTTAAACAGTGATGTTCTTCTTCTGTAGGGCTGAGCCTGATCTTCATTTCTGTCTTCATGATCCCTATAGAGATGCACTAATGAGTCCTTTACATATAGTCTGAACCACTCCACTGTCATGTCCACAGCGCTGGTGTTGGGTTTGATAAAACAAGGCAGAACCAGATCTTCACCAGCTACAGCAACAAGAGGAGCTTCTGGACCAACCACCTGTAATCGCTCTGTATTGTGGACAAAAATATCAACAAATACTATTTATCTCTATAGTTTGTGTATGTAAAAGGACTGACTTTATTTAATTGTACACCTTATTTTTGAACATGGAAGCAAGGTCATACTTGATTTTGACATTTCCTTAGTTTCCTGCCATAACTATCCGTAGCTACATTGATCAAGACAATAACAATTAGGGCCATCAGAACAAATTTCTATAATATTTATGTAATTATAATAAAAAAATCATTTAAGTGCACATGTACCACTTTATCAAAACTTTATCAAATATTAACAAACATTAAAGCTGAATACAAAACTTTATCAAACATTATAGCTGAATACAGGTAAGTAGTTTCCAACAGACACTTATCAGTGAGTCACACTGTTCTGGTTACTGAATGATGTTCTGTTGGATATATAGCCTATTAAATAGTGTGAACAACATCAATCAATAAACATACAAAGTGAATAGTTGGAGGTGGCTTTTTTATGTAACTCTGTACAATATAGATATAAATTGACAAAAAAAAATACTGTGGTTAAATACATAATTTGTATCTGAAACACTAACTTTTGAAATAAAATTATCATTTTGCTCCTCATGATTGTGTTGCATAGTGTAACTCTACCACTATATACACTAACTGTCCACGTTAATTCAAGATTCAAAGAACTTTATTAATCCCAGGGGGAAATTGCTTAATAGTAACACCTGTACACCTGCTCATTTATGCAGTTATCCAAACAGTCAATCATGTGGCAGTAGCACAGTGCATAAAATCATGAAATCATGCAGAGCTTCACGTAATGTTCATATCAAATATCAGAAGGGGGGAAAGGTGTGATCTCTGTGACTAACAGTGGCATGGTTGTTGGTGTCAGATGGGCTGGTTTGAGTATTTCAGAAACTACTGATCTCCTGGTATTTTCACACACAACAGTCTCTAGAGTTTACAAAGAATGGTGCAAAAAACAAAAAAAAAAAATTGAGTGAGCAACAGTCAATTTCTGGGTGGAAATGCCTTGTTGATAAGAGAATTTAATGGGAAAATGGCCAGATTGATTTGCGCTGCCAGGACAGACATAGTAACTCAAATAATCACTCTTTACAACTGTGGTGAGCAGAAAAGCATCTCAGCATGCACAAAACATCAAATCTTAAAGTGGATGAGCTACAACAGCAGAAGACCATATTGAGTTCCACTCCTGTCAGCCAAGAACAGGAATCTGAGGCTATCATGGGCACAGGCTCACTCAAACTGGACAGTTGAAGATTAGGGAAAAAAATGACCTGTTTCCAGTGGTGTTTCAGCCTGCAGGCCCTCTGTACACAGGATGTTTTTTGTTCTGTGTAAAGTCTAGAGACTGCTGTGTATGAAAATCCCAGGAGATCAGCAGTTTCTGAAATACTCAAACCAGCCCTTCTGGCACCAACAAACATGCCACTGTTAAAGTCACAGAGATCACAATTTTCCCCATTCTGATGTATGAACATTAACTGAAGCTCTTGACCTGTATCTGTATCTGTACCTTTTATGCATTGTGCTGCTGCTACATGATTGGCTGATTGGATAACTGCATAAATGAGCAGGTGTACAGGTGTTCCTATTAAAGTGGACTTTTGGTATTTCAAATATTACAATGAAATTCTAAAGTAATTGTATAGACCTAGTAATGTAGGTAGCCATGGCAACAGTTAGCTAATGGAAAAAAAAAAAAATACATGGGGAAAAACACACACACACACACACACATACACACACATACACACACATACACACACATACACACACATACACACACACACACACACACACACACACACACACAGCACTGCTGAGATGGAAACAGGGATGGGTTTCCCAATATGTTCGTAACCCTAAGAAGATATAAGAAGATCAATGTGTTTATATTAGCCTCCTTCATTTATATTACTCTAACTTATTTTATTCACATTAAAAACAACTCACATGAACACAGTAAGATCAAGATAGTTTTTCCCATTAAGATAAAACCAGAAAAATGTCATTTGATTGTTAAAACTTAGGAAACTTTCTCAGCTTATGAGTCCTGCCTCTTTTTTTGATTGATCCACTAGGTAGTTACACCTTGCATTCCTCGGAAACATTTCCATTTTGTTGTAAATGATTTCATTGTGTTTTCAGTTCATGGCAGTGTTTCTGATTTTGCATGTGTTTTCTCAGTTTACAGTGTGTTTATACATGCAGTCTGTGTGGTCTCAAACAGTTATGCAGTACACGGAAAAATTTGCAGCTGCTGTTTTTGAACCTTCATGAGCGTGTTGCCAGTTTAATGCATTCGTTTTCTGCATGTGTATGTGCTTTCAGTATTTGCATCATGTTGACTCCACAAAGAAGAATTTCTTTACAAGTAGTCAATGACCTGCACTTAGCCGCCGATCAGGGTCGCATTAGTCTGCTAATTCTACTTGATCTCAGTGCAGCGTTCGACACTATCGATCACAATATCCTTATCCATAGATTAGAAAAGGTAGTAGGCATTAAGGGAACAGCCCTCGACTGGCTTAGGTCTTATCTAACAGATCGTTATCAGTTTAATTTAAGTGGTGTTCACTCAGCGCGCTATCGGGTAGAGTGTGGCGTTCCGCAGGGTTCAGTATTAGGCCCACTGCTTTTCTCGTTATACATGCTCCCATTAGGAAACATAATACGTAAGCATAATATTAGTTTCCACTGTTACGCTGATGACACACAGTTATATGTCTCAGCCAGGTCAGACGAGGTAAGTCAGTT
>CM040978.1:7735009-7757132 GCA_022985145.1 Pangasius djambal
CACGACTGGATTTTTTGCACAGGTGGCATCCTATGACAGTTCCACGCTGGAATTCACTGAGCTCCTGAGAGCGGCCCATTCTTTCACAAATGTTTGTAAAAACAGTCTGCATGCCTAAGTGCTTGATTTTATACACCTGTGGCCAGGCCAAGTGATTAGGACACCTGATTCTGATCATTTGGATGGGTGACCGAATACTGTTGGTAATATAGTGTATTTCACTCTACGCAGATGATATATTACTGTTTATCTCTGAGCCTCAGATATCAATCCCAGAATTTTGAAAGTATTTCATGATTTCAGCCATTTTCAGGATACAAAATTAACTAGAATAAGTCTTCCCTGCTTTAACTCAATAGAAATGCTAAAGCCCCCTCTCTTACATTTGATATCCCATTACAGACTACCATCATGTATTTGGGTATTGTTCAGACCTCAGGAATTATTTTGGGAATTATGCTCATGCTACAGGACAGAACCTTCCTCTCTCTTTCTTACTTGCATCTCTGATCAGCAATGAAGGCCTATGGGGTCCCTTGGGGGGAACAACTTGATGCAGGTCAGATTATTAAATAGTTTAATAATTGGTGGGAGTGTTTTATTTTGGTTATACTTAAAATATGTTTGCACTCTGTTATACTCTGTTGTATTTGTTATATGGGTTTGAATAAAAAAACATTTGATCACAAAATAAAATAATAATTAATATAAAAAAAATCAATAAAAGGATGAACCTAGTGCCACCATTCTGCAAAATTGGGCACAAAAAGGACATGTGGAATTGTGCATCCCTAGTCTCTAATTCTGAAGAAATTCTTCTTTGTGAAAACTATGGTGGCCAACAGGTGCTAATGGGATGCAAATGCAGAAACATGCATTAAACTGGTAACACACTCACGAAAGTTCAGGAACAGCAGCTGCAAATTCTTCCATGTGCTGCAAAACTGTAAACACATTCACCAGTTTGAGACCACACAGACTGCATGTAGAAACATGCTGCAAACTGATCATGCTGCAAGATCAGAAACACTGCAATAAACTGAAAACACAACAGAAATCATTTGCAACAAAATGGAAATGTTTCCGAAGGACACATGATGTAACTGCCTAGTGGATCATTCTAGAAAGAGGCAGGACTCATAGGCTGAGAAAGTTTACTTACGTTTATACTTACAAGTCAAATGACATTTTTTTTATGGTTTTATCTTAATGGGAACAACTATCTTAATTTTACTGTGTTTAAGTTGTTTTTTAATGTGATTAAATAATGGTACTTAGAGTAATATAAATGAAGGAGACTGATATAAACACATTGGTCATACAAAAAACTTAACTAATGCAACTCCCTGTGTCATCTAATGAACGAGATAACAAAGTAGTTAGCGTTATGAACATTCGGGAAACCCATCCCCGTTTCCATCTCAGCAATTAACTATGTCGTGTGTGTATGTGTGTGCGCACGCACACTACCTACATTACTAGGTCTATACAATTTCTTTACAATTTCATTGTAATTTTCATTGCTTTAAAGAGTGATTTCTTGGATGTATATAGGGGCAGAGTTACACTATGCAACACAATCATGAGGAGTCAAAATGACAATTTTATTAAAACTTTAATGCTTTAGATTCAAATTATGTATTTAACCACAGTAAAGTTTTTATTGTACATGTTTACATAAAAAGCCACACCCAACTATTCACTTCATATGTTTATTGAGTGATGATGTTCACACTGTTTAATAGGCTATATATCCAGTAGAACATCATTCAGCCACCAGAAGAGTATGACTCTGATAAGTGCCTGTTGGAAACTACTAACCTGTATTCAGCTTTCATGTTTGCCCTAAATGACCTGTATTCCTTTTCTAACAGGGGCCTTTTGGCCAAATGGTTTACAAAGCACTTATTTTGATAAAGTAGTACATGTGACCTTAAATGCTTTTTTATTTTAAATACATAAAATATTATAGGATTTGTTCTGACAGCCCTAATTGTTATTGTCTTGATCAGTGTAGCTATAGTTAGTTATGGCAGGAAACGAAAAAAAATCAAGTATAACCTTGCTTCCATGTTCAAAAATAAGGTGTACAATTAAATAAGGTCCATCTTTTTACATACACAAAATATAGTGATATACTGTATTTGTTGATTTTTTTTCCCCCATAATACAGAGCATTTACAGGTGGTTGGTCCAGAAGCTCCTCTTGTTGCTGTAGCTGGTGAAGATCTGGTTCTGCCCTGTTTTATCAAACCCAGCACCAGCGCTGTGAACATGACAGTGGAGTGGTTCAAACTATATGTAAAAGACTCATTAGTGCATCTCTATAGGGAACATGAAGACAGAAATGAAAATCAGGCTCAGTCCTACAGAAAAAGAACATCACTGTTTAAAGAGGAGCTACAGAAAGGCAACGCTTCACTCAAACTCTCAGCTCTCCGAGTCTCTGATGAAGGAGATTACAAGTGTCTTGTTGAGAACAAATCCTGGTCCGATGACATCATTGTGAACATCATTGTCGAGGGTAAGATCCATTTCTGCACTGAAGCTTTATACAGTAAAGTTTATACTACATAAAATGTTCTTTTCTTTTAACATTATTAATGGTTTGTGTATACATTATCCACTTTAAATCTGTAGCATTTGAACAGGCTTTAGATTGGGAGTTCAATTTCTGAGTAAATATTCCCCAGCACAGGAGTAACTCAGACATACACTCACCAAATACTTTATTAGGAACACCTGTATACCTACTCATTCATGCAGTTATCTAATCAGGAAATCATGTGTCAGCAATGCAATGCCTAAAGTTATGCAGATATGGGCCAGCAGCTTCAGGTACTGTTCACATCCACCATCAGAATGCGGAATAAATATGATCTCAGTGATTTTGACTATGGCATGATTGTTGGTGCCAGATGGGCTGGTTTGAGTATTTCTAAAACTGCTGATCCCCTGAGATTTTCATCCACAACAGTCTGTGGAGTTTGGATGGGATACAACAGCAGAAGACCACCGTTGGGTTCCGTTTCTGTTCGCCAAGAACAGAAAGCTGTGGCTGCAGTGGGCACAGGCTCACCAAAACTGGACAGTTGAAGACTGGAAAAACATAGCCTGGTCTGATGAATCTCTATTTCTGCTGAGGCACACAGATGGTATGGTCAGAATTTGGCACCAACAGCATGAATCCATGGACCCAACCTGCCTTGTGTAAACAGTCCAGGCTGGTGGAGGTGGTGTAATGGTGTGGGGAATGTTTTCTTGTCACACTTTAGGCCCATTAATTCCAATCAATCATCGTTTGAATGCCACAGCCTATTTGAGTACCGTTACTGAACATGTGCATCTCTTCATGGCCACAATTTACCCATCTTCTAATGGCTACTCCCAGCATGATAATGCACCATGTCACAAAGCAGAATCATCTCAAACTGGTTTCATGATCATGATGATGAGTTCCTCAGTGGCCTTCCCAGTGGCAGGATCTGAATCCAATAGAACACCTTTGGGATGTGGTGGAACAGGAGATTCACAGCATGAAACTGCACCGGAAAAAGCTGTAGGAATTGCATGATGCAATCATGTCAACATGGTCCAGAATCTCAAGGGAATGTTTTCAACATCTTGTGGAATCCATGCTACGAAGAATTGAGGCTGTTTTGAGAAGAAAGGGAGGCCTTACCCAGTATTAGTATAGTGTTCCTAATATATATTCAATATGTTCACTAGGTGTCAGTGTACATCTAAAACGTGTCCCAGAAATCAGAGATTAGTGAAAGATTACCAAGGATTTCTGCTACTTTGTATTTTTCCCACTTGTATTTCAGTAAATTTCAGCTACTGCATTGCAGTTCTGCCTGCCTTCTTGGCTAGTTTAGTAGTCACCTACAAACCTGTTATAAAGGTTTATTTGGAATTTATGTCGGATTTTAAACATTTGTGCAGAGCACCCCCCCAGCTAATACATTATGTACAAGTTTTATACAATGTTATAAATAACATTCATTCTATTAAATAGAAGATACTGCATTAATAGGACAGTCTTTGGTTAACTGACCTATGTTTGTAGTTTGCAATCATTGGCAGATGTGGAACAAAGCCAGTAATTAATCTTCCCTAGTAATCATCTTTAGTTTGTGGATGATGTGAATGAATGTAGACGCTAAGAGTGTTTTTTGATCTATTTTTTTACTTTTCATTTTTTATCTCTCTATTGTCTGATGTGCACTGACACATCACATTGTAAAGAAACACAAAATATCAATAAATTTAAGTTTTGAGCCAAAAGCTTATAGATGAACTGTAGATGCAGAAATCAGGTTTGCAATAAAATTAAGCAGTTATCATTTAAGCTGTATGAAACTGTTCCTCAAAATGCATGCATTGCATCTGACTGCAGCTATTTTATCAATTATAGTTCTTGAAATCTCCTGAATTTAAGCACTCTTATGTATTAAGAATCTTATTCCCTTTCTTTTACTTTTGTTTCTGTAAGAACTGAACCAAACTTTTATCTCTCTCAGTATCAGTTGTGACTAATTTCCTAATCTAAGAGGTTTGATGAATACGGGTCCAGATTGTGGAAGGTGGATCTACATGACACGCAAGCAGTTAAATTCATGTGGCTCTGAGTATTGAGAGATTTAAGTCGATGAAAATATTATATATAAAATATAAAAAATATTCAACCTTCCATAAAAATCTTACCATGTAACTGGGCTGCATTTTATCTGCATCGACAAGGTTGTTTAAATGAATGTGTGTGATATTGTCAAAATGAAGCGTACTTCTCTGTCAGAAGGTCAAAATTCAAGCAACTTAAGGCCACAAAGTAACACATTAGCTCACATTTATTTTTCACAAGCAAGCAGCTGGAAAAATTGGCAATAACCATTAATAATTTGGCTTTCTTGATAGAATCCTATGTGGCTTGTTAGCTAGTTGTTTAGGAGCTTAATAACCTACAGGATAACAGTAAGAAAATTATTTATTAAAAAAATTGCCTAACACAAGTATCATAGCTGTTAATTCAATATAAATTTATTTATAATGTAAAATAAAATAAATATTACTGTTACTACCATAATGTAAATTATAGTAATAAAAAAGACTGTAAAATGTTGTGTCCAGCAAAAGAGATTTATTAGAATAGGGGAAAGACAAATAACCTGCCTCAGAAGCTTCTTTTGGCAAACTGCAGTTTCACAAAAACGAATTTTTCCTTGTCCTGTTGTTTTTTTTTTTGTTCCCCCCCAATAGTTAGTGTCTCACTTAATTGTGTAATACTTGACCATGTAAAGACAGAACAGACTCTGTCATTAAACTGAAAATTAGCAGGAAATAATATCTTCTATTGAGACGGTTACATAACTTATATTTTTCCTTGGTTTAAAAGCTTAACTAAAAACAATATTTTCTATTTTATGATTGTAGTACTGGGAACCCACCCGGTGATCAGTATGGAGACATTTGATAATTCAGGTGGGATTAACCTAGTATGTGAGTCTAGAGGGTGGACATCTGAACCTGAGGTTCTGTGGCTGGACAGAGAAGGAGCCACTCTGCCTGCTGAAGATACACAGACACACAGAAACACTGAGGGCTTCAGTGTGAAACGCCGCATCACTGTTTATGATTATAGCGACTCCAACAGGTTTTACTGCAGACTTCTACAAAAACATCACATGATGGAGGCAGAGGTTATCATTAATAGTAAGTGTCTATGATTATTTAAAAAAAATACACTTAAATTTAGACTGTAACATTCTACTGTAATCATTACAGATTAAGGTAATTAATAATGACACATGAGCATGATGGACACACTATTTATGCAACAGAACTTGTGCATTATTTTTATTTTATCTATGACAATACTGTAGCAGTGTTCTGTGTATGAGTATGGTTTGTACCTATAAATTAATTCTTGAACAGTTTCTTAAAATATCTGTAATGTGGAAATGTGGTTTAATTTTAGGTAAAGTCTTCGATGCTTGGAAGTGGATTGTTGGAATTTCAGTTTCAGCATGTCTTATTGCTGTTGGATTGATAGTAACTGCAATTATTTGTTACAAGAAAGGTAAATTTTCATTTTCTTTGATACCACCACAGGCTTAAATTATACTGCAGATTATACACCAGAGCCATCTTTAGTCAGGAGCCCAGTTGGCCCTGCTCTCTCTGGAGAGGATGATTTAATTCAGTCCTGTCTCAAACTCCCAAGGTTTGTAGCTCATTTCACATGGTAAAAAAAATTATAGTACTTATAAATAAGGTTAAAAAAAAAAATTAAAAAAAAGGTAACACTATTTGAAGGCTACCTGCATAGTACCTTTATAACACATTAATAAGCATGGCATAAATATTTGATAACAAAATGCTGGAAAATTTATGAAATGGTTATGTCAGGATGTCTAGAATGATATTGGAGGTTTTTATGCAAATTTGTCTTTACAGGGAAGAGAGAACAATGATTAATTATTATGAATTGACTGATTGAAATACTGCCTTTTAACTAACTGCAAATTCTTGACACTTGGAGAAAGATGTAGAAGGACCACACAGTGCTTCACAGGAATGTAATAAATGTAAATTTGATCAACATTTGATTTGTTTGGCTGGCATATGTGCTTCCTAAGAATAAGAATATCCTATAATAGGTAGATACCAAAGCATAGGGCAAAAATGTGTTCACCTGCCTTCTGTGAGGTATACCTATGGTATTGTAGGATCCGAAGCAAACAGGCAAGGAAAGCAAAGAAGCCATAAAACTAGAAATCCTGCTCCCAGACTTTGTAGATCCAAGTTAATTACCGCTTGTTTACTGATTGCTGGATTTCAATTGTCCTGTGAACAATCGGCAAGTGATAGGACATCCCTGACCAGAGGACGAACCCTCTCAGCCAAGAGGAACCTCTGTCAAACTCACTGATCTAGGCCTTTGGCCAAGACCAGATGGCTCACCCAACACGATGGTAAAACTGATAACTACAGAAAAGGCGGGGGGACTCACCCAAGGAGCCACATGGAATGAGAACTTTGTTCTCCCCAGGTCCTGGTCCCCAGGTCCAGGTCCTGTAAGGACAATGACTTTTAAGATGATGCACTGTACTTTGAAAACTTGTTGCCTCTTTTAATGTCATTCTGTATATGTATCATGCTTATAGCCACTAGGTCATTATGATGCTTTTGATCATTTAACAAGTATCACAGTGTTTGTGAGTGTATCAATAACAGCAGGTATGTCGTGTTTGGTATGTGTGTGATCGCTATTGAATTTCCTAAGGGTTGGTATAACATGAAGTTGAGTACAATGTATTACATGCATGTTATAAATTCCTGACCAAAGTTCTAACTTGCAAAGTTTGCAAAGCACATAACTCAGAGACCAGAATGTTAATTAGTGTCAGAGGAGGAGAATACAGTTTACACCCTGCCCCAAGATCCTGTTGATTGGAGCAAACACTTTGGGGTCAGCCCAACTGGAAAGGGTTAAAACCTGCTCACACAAAGGAAACTCTGAGTCTCATCGAACACATCTTTGTGAGAGTCCATCAACATCTTCAGGGAGTCTCTACAAACATCTTCAAGGAGTTCTCTTCAACTAACAGCTCAAGAGAGTCTCCATCCACATCTGAAGGAAGTCTCTTCAACCAAGAGCTTTAGAAGTTCTTGCCCCTCATCATCACGCTTGCTCCAAGACTCCGCATCCAGATTAGTTCCTGAAAAGCCACCAACTCTCTTCTTCGCACCACTGTGAACCATTCATCAAAGTTATGCAACCCGCCTACGAGACTCCGCCGGGTTCGCGCCTCACTCTGTTTATCAGCCCCATTGGTCTTTTGTGATGCTACATAGGGCCAACCAGACCGCCGACCAATCAACATCGCCAGAAGCTCCTTCCAAACATCAACACAACAAGGGAATCCCTGGCAACACAAACGCAAGTATAGTACCTCCAGATTCTCACTGAACTGGTGCATTTAATGCAAGTTTAAAGCCCTTCTAAACAAAACGAATGTTAAATTAAACTGATAAGTTGATGGTTCGTTCAGGTCATGGTCTGAGAAACTGCTAGAAACTCGGAATTTCATTCACTCTCTTTTCAAAGCCATTTTCACCCCTCTTTACGTGTTTGTGTGCATGTGTTTGTATTAGATTAGTTTCTGTGTTTTAGAATAGTAATAAAGTCTCGTCTGATTTTTAAAGGCAAGTGTCTTGTGTCTCTGTGTTTATAATTTACTGCCTTAAACTGCCAGTTTTGTTACCGTGCTCTTAATATTGTGTTTCACTATATTTAAGATATTATTGCCGGTGGCCACAGAGGTAACATCCCATACACAATTAATAAATACACTCATTTCAACTTATCGCTGGACGAATAGTTGATCAACTATTAAAATATTAAGTTTACAAAATTTCCCATTCTGAGCTGATCATCTAATCTCCTACATATTTGGTGGAGAATGCATCAGCTTAACCTAAACATCTAATTTCCTACAGTATCTACTTCTTCCAACAGCATGGAATTGAATGCTCAGTCCATTTGTATAAAAAATTTTATGGAGCCCCGTTCTAATACAGCTTTTTATTTATGAAGCCCATATGCCAGCCAAATGAATGATTCTAATGCCCTTAATTGTTATAACACTTTTATGAGGGTGTTCTTACAGGGCCAGTTGGTGTTGGATAACTTTTTTCTACAATAAATGAAATTATCATTTAAAAGCTGTATTTTGTGTTTACTCAGGTTGTCTTACATTACATTTTGTGTGAAAATCTGAAACTGTTACGTGTGTCATGCAAAAATAGTGGCCTCAGTAAGGGGGCAAATATTTTTTCACAGCACTGTATACAAGTTAGTGGATTACATTATTTTGTATAGTAATATTACAGACCTCATGCAAGTAAACAAAATGTCTTAGTCACCACATTTCTGCTGTCAGCACTTCAACTATGCATGTTTATAAAGTTAAACTACATCAATGATATGATTGTGTGACTAGCTCTGTGTTCTTCACATCAATTCTGTAATTTCTCTAATATTAACATTTTAATATTGTCTATTTTCAGAGAAACAGATACAGAGGCTGGAAGCTGGTAATTACACCTGAACTTATTAAATATTTGAAGAACTGTGAGTAGAGAGTATGTGTTTCTGTCTGTCAGCACTGCATGTTATACTGCTGCTTTTAATGCTGAGACTTCAAGAGTGACTGTGGTTACAGGAAATCTGTTAGTGAATGAGCTGCACCTTTATCTCAGTCTATTTAATGGCTATGACAGGTGAGGTAATATGTGGCTGGTATAACAGTAGCGTAGTATCTCTGGTATATTACAAGTTTTATATCAAAACCATGCAGATGTGAACACAGTTACAGTTTTACAAAGATAAATATAAAAATAATATGTATAATTATCATTACCAGATTAGTAAGTCTGAACATGTTCTCCATCTCCATGGGTTGAAGTTGTGGATGATGGGGGAGAAAACTTTTACTTCATATGATTTCAAGTGCTATTTGTGTGTCACTCTCCATATATTTTGTAGCTGTTTCATTTAAAATTTGCATGTAATTCTTTTTTTCTATTTATTTGCCAGGGGTCTATTTCAAAATAGTCTAACGTACCATTACTTTAATATACTCACATGCATCATACTTCTTTCAAGAAGAACTACTGAGTACTTTAAAAAATAAGTCAGTTACAATAAGTCAGTTTATTATCCAAACACAAAAGACACTATAAGCAAAAAAAAGCAGTAAAATGTAGAAAACTTTCAAAATCTGTGGAATGTATGGATGTATGTTGCCAGCATAGGATACAGATGAAATTGCACCAGAGAGATATGATACCTTACATTTTACAATAGGATGGGACCCTGTAACTGTGTTACCCCAAGGTGTTAGATAAGCTATCAGTTCTTAGTAATGAACTTGGGAAAGGATGACAAACAGCCCTATGAACAGATCAGATAGCCTTGGTCTGTGCACGTGTGTGCGTGTGTTTGTGAGGAGAATCGCACCTTACAATAAAACCCCACTAATTAAATAACTGTGTTTAGTCCCTGTATACAGTACTTATGAACTAACTAGGGAATCAAATCTTTAGTGTATCCATCTATTTATTGTAATCAGTGATTGTATATGTATATGAGTAGATGTCATAACAGGGATTCAGTTCAATTCAATTTTATTTGTATAGCGCTTTTAACAATGGACATTGTCACAAAGCAGATTTACAGACATAAACAGATTGAAATTAAATTAAACCAAAATAAATTATATATATGTGAATTTATCCCTAATGAGCAAGCCAGCGGCGATGGTGGCAAGGAAAAACTCCCCGAGACGATATGAGGAAGAAACCTTGAGAGGAACCAGACTCAAAAGGGAACCCATCCTCATCTGGGTGCTAATGGATAGTGCAATTATAAATAAATCCCTTCTATAACTGTGTACTACATGGACAAATAGTACAGCACTCCCGAAAGGGCCAAGAACGCACAAGGAATTCGCCTGTCATAACCGGCGTGTGCCTCTCAGGCAGATAGGATCTGAGCCTGCAAGGCTGGAACGTCCAGGCTATAAAAGCTGGTGAATGTGGACGACGAGGCCCAGCCGGCTGCCGCACAAATGTCTGCCATGGACACCCCGCTAGACCATGCCCACGACGAGGCCACGCCCCCAAGTGGAATGGGCTCTCACTCCTATGGGGCTCAGGAGGCCCAGGGAGGAGTATGCTAGCACAATAGAGTCAACTAGCCATCGAGAAATTCTCTGCTTTGTGACCGGAGACCGTTTGGTGCAGCCGCCAAAGCACACAAAGTGCTGCTCCGACTGCCTAAACGGAGCGGAACGCTCGATGTAAATTCTCGACGCCCTGACAGGGCAGACAAGGTTCAACTCTGGGTCTTCCTCCGATGGAGGAAGCGCCGAGAGAGAGATAACCTGTGCTCTAAACAGGGTGTAGATCACCTTAGGAACGTAACCCCGCCTCGGCTTTAGAACGGCCTTGGAGTCGTTAGGCCCAAATTCGAGGCAGGCAGGGCTCACCAAGAGCGCCTGCAAGTCACCTACTCGTTTGACCGATGCTAACGCCAGTAGCAAGGCGAACTTTAACGATAGGATCTTTAAGTTCACAGACTGTAGTGGCTTGAAAGGGGACCCCTTGAGGGCCCTCAGGACTGTGGGCAGGTCCCACACAGGGACGGTGGGGGGCCGGGGTGGATTAAGCCTCCTGGAACACCTCAGGAAACAAACAACTAGGTTGTTCCGGCCCACAGACTGTCCTGCTATAGGAGCATGGAAAGCTGCTATAGCTGCCACATAGACCTTGAGAGTGGACGGGGAGCGGCCCTTGTCCAACAGTTCTTGTAGAAAAGACAATATCACCGAGCTGCTTGTGGGGGTGCTACCAGAACGGGTGCAAGTGTTGAGGATGTAGAAGATAGGGATAGGTGGAGTGATGATTTGCTGTGGCGACCCCTGAAGGGAAAAGCCAAAACAAGAAGAAGAAGAAGCTCTTTTAGGGCTCTGCGCTTTCGTTTCGGTTTCGGTTTGCGCTTTCTAACTCGCCGGATGGCAGCAGGGGACTAGCCGGTATCTGCGCCGGACGCTGACGGCGGCTGACGCTCGGCAGAACAGCGGGACGGCGCAAGCGAGTAGCTCTTGTCCGCTGCGAGGCGTGTGGACGGCGAGCAGGCTTCAAGTCTCGTAGCTCAGCAGAGAGAAATCTTCGGCGCTGAAGGAGAATTGATCTGAGATCCTATGAGATCCAGCCTATTCTGGCAGGCTTCCTTGCCATAGGTGCATGCCATTCCGCTTCCGAGCGATTGGTTCGCTTTATTGCACTGCACGAACCAATGGCCGTGCAGTTTCACTGCGTGATTGTAAAGGCTTCAGTCATCGACGCAGTACGAGTGTAGTATCGAAAGGTAACTAGAGTATTGCGACAGAACAAAAATGGCTTGGCAAAGTCAGGTGGGTACACACTGAACAATACTTTGCAATTGAACAAAGAAACACAAGGGTTTAAATGCACAAACTAATTAAAAGGCCAACTGAATACAGGTGCGAGTAATCAAGACACATGAGGGATGCAACCAATGATGGGACATGGGTGGAGACAAGACATATAAACAAAAACACACGTCGCAATGTAAACAAACACATGAGAACACAGAGGAGTGTGCTGCAGCGCTGCGGGCTGCTATACACAGCGCTCGGCATGAAGGGGGAATACGTGACACATCCCCCCGGTGGTCCTGGACCTCTAGGTAAAATGTCCAAGCAATACACTAGGACCCAAGACAGGCTTTGTCCAGCATGCTGACTTTTCCCAGAAGAGCCAGGGAGCAGACTTGGGGTATTCTGGCAGGAAGCAGGTGGTGGGTCGATGACCCTCCTCTCCGTGTCAGAGCTTGTGAACGGCCAAGTGAAATAGTTCTGATGTTTTGGCTAAGCAAGTTTAATTGAGAAGAGAGTCTTTTTTTATAGTGTACATAATCATAATACTTAATCTTTGACCATATATATAACAGTATATAACCAAATATATATTAGTGGAATATCTGATATGTGTTGTCCATTTATCTTGTCACTGTTAAGTGCTTAATCATTTATACATTTGCTTATATAGAATGTACACAGAATATTTAAAACAAATGTATCTGTTTTATCCTCAGAGATGCAGAAAGAGAAGCATTACACAGGTGAGAATGAAATTTTTTGTGTTTTTAAGAACATACTGAATATGTAATTGAGCAAACTATAGAAAACATCTATGAAACAATCAACAGACTCCAACCTACAGACAGATAATTAAAATGTTTTAATTATATGTGAGATGTCTTCACCCCAAATAAATGTAATCACAAAGGTGTTTGGGAGGTTTGTTAAATTTTTTAGGGTGCTGTAGTGATGTAGATTTCACACAAAAAGGGTTTAAAACAGGTTTAAGACAAGAATAACTGTTTACTGAAATTTTCCAGATTGGGTTTTGTGTGTGTGCGCGCGTGTGTGTGTGTGTGGTCAGAAGTAAATACAGATAAATGACTGATATGAACTATTATGTTTACAGATGACATTAGTTCTGAACTATCTAGTGCTAACTAGTAATCTAATGATTTACCACATTGTAACTAAAACCAAGGTCTAAATTTACAGCCACTGTAATGCCAGATGATCCACTAGAGGACACAAAATGCAGATATAATACTCCAGTGTGATGGTAGTGAATGCACAAATAAATGCTGCTTTAAATAATTCACTACTAAACTGAACAGAGAAACAAATCAAATCCACTTGAAAAAAATAATGCCAGGCTTCATATTATCAACGTCGAACAATTCAGTAATGTCACGTCAGTTGGAGGGGTAATTAATTAATTTGTATAATACTTTTACTGACCTCATGCAGGTAAACATAATGTGTTAAACACCACACTTCCATGTCTACAAAAATGTGGAGTGGAAAAGTAGAAATATAAAGTGAAGTTAAAAAATTTTTTTTTTTTACACACACAACTTGAATAGAAAATAATAACAATGTATTGAACAATATCCTAGAAGTATCTAAATAGTGATTCTAATATTAGTTTTTCTCTTTTCAGAACTGCAGAGACAGAGCATGGAATCCGGTAATTACATCTGACTTTGTAAAATTTTTAGGACTTCCTGTGAGTAGAATATATACAGTCCCGTCCAAACGTATTGGATTGCAAGGCCAATTCTTTTGTTTTTGCTTTACAATGAATATATTTGGGTTTGAGATCAAAAGATGAATATGAGATGACAGAACAGAATTTCAGCTTTCATTTCCTGATATTTACATCTAGATGTGTTAAATAACTCAGAAAATGGCACCTTTTGTCTGAACCCACCTATTTTCAAGTGATCAAAATTATTGGAACATGTGGCTGACGGGTGTTTCTAGTTGCAGAGGTTTGCCCTGATGGATTGATTGTTTAAACATTTAATACCTCTAAATGCCTACTCTTTTTTGAGCCCTGGGTTTCAACTGTGAAGACTGCATTTGTTGTTAAAAAGGATAAACCAAAATGAAGACCAGAGAGCTGTCTATGGGAGAAAACCAAGTCATTTAAAGCTGGGAAAATCAATCAGAGCCGCTATACAAGCATTGGGCTTAACCAAAACAACAATTTGGAATGTCTGGAAAAAGAAAGAAACCACTGGTGTACTAACAACCAACAGGCCAAAGAAAACCACAGCAGTTGATGACAGAACATTGTGACAGCTGTGAAGAAAAACACAAAAACAAGTCATAGACATCACCAACAACCTCCACAGGGCAGGGATAAAAGTATCATAATCCACCATTCGAAGAGGAATTTGAGAGCAGAAATATAGACGTCATACCACAAGATGCAAACAATTCATCAGCAGTAAGAATCAGAATACCAGATTGGAATTCACAAAGAAATACAGAGATGAGGCACAAAAAGTTCTGGAAGCAAGATTAACCTCTACCAAAGTGATGGAAAGTGTGGAGAAAGAAAGGATCTGCTCATGAGCCAAACCATACAAGCTCATCAGTCAGTCATGGTGGAGGTAGTGTCATGGCTTGGGCTTGCATGGCTGCTTCTGGAATGGGCTCACTAATCTTTATTGATGTAACTCATGATAGTAACAGAAGAATGAATTCAGAAGTCTACAGAAACATTGTGTCTCCCAATTTACAGAGAAATGCATCCAGTCTAATTGGGAGGAACTTTATCATGCAGCCAGCCAATGACACAAAACACACTGCCAATACAGCCAAGGATTTCATCTGCAGAAAAGTGGAAGGTTTTAGCCTGGCCAAGTCAGTCAACAGACCTTAACCCAATTGAGCATGCATTTCACCTCCTGAAGAAACTCACCAAAACAAACACCAGCTGAAAGCTAAGGCTGGAAAAGCTACCAAAGGTGCCATGTTCTAAATTGTTTAACATGTCTATATATAAATATCAAGAAATGAAAGCTGAAATTCTATTCTATCATCTCATATTCATCTTTTGATCTCAAACCCAAATGATTTCACTGTATAACAAAAACAAATGAATTGGCCTTTTTATGAAGATTTTTTTAAATTATTTAATTAAATTTTTTGTACTTTTGCCTATAGTGTATATATTATTTAAATACTAGTTATCATATTGTTATGTTTTGTCTAATCTTACTTTATTTGGATATAAATTATTGTTTAATTACATGTTTTGACAGAGTTAGTAAAGAGGAGGCAGTATGCAGGTAAAAACGATTTTACCTTTTCATCTTCATTACAGTTAAATCTGAATCTCTACTGTATATAGCGTATTCTCTCTCTCTCTCTCTGTGTGTGTGTGTGTGTGTGTGTGTGTGTGTGTGTGTGTGTGTGTGGGGTAAAGTCTCCCCCAAGATCCTCTCTCCCACTTAAGGGTTAGAACCATTTGATACATCCTGACCATACTTTGAAGTTACTTTTTACATTCATTGACCAGTTTATCAAATGGGAATGATACCTTACATTTTACAGTAGGATGGGGACCCCAACTGTGTTACCCCAAGGTGTTAGATAAGCTATCAGTTCTTAGTGATTAACTTGGGAAAGGTTGACAAACGGCCCTAGAACAGATCAGATGGCCTTGGTGTGTGTGTGTGTGTGTGTGTGTGTGTGTGTGGAGCGTGGTGGCGCAGTAGGCAGCAAGGCTCCAGGCTAAAACCATCCTGATGGTAAAAATAGGTAACAGGACTTTGGAACGCTTTCGGGATGATAATGTTGTGTGTGTTTACAGTTAATGCCTGTAAAATATATAAAGTAACAGGTGAATGAATGTTAGATTGCTGTAAGAAAGGTTAGACTTTTTTTTTTTTGAAATGGTAAGCTGAGCAGGAAAACTGCACCACCCAGTTACTATCAGCAATGCTGTGATTTTTAATAGGACATAAAACAAACATCAATGTGCCACCAATTTAAAAGAAAAAAATGATCATAATTTAAGAAATATGTACTTTTTTAAAAGTAAACTACTCTGGTTAATCATGGTGGCTAGATTAGGCAGGTAAGTTAGCTAGCTGTCAGTTAACTTGTCTGGTGAAGGAAAGTGCTCTTTCAGTTTTTCTGACTGTTTGCTTTCCATGTTTAACTTAGTAATACTTATTCATATCATTAATTTGATATTAATCTGAAAGACATTAAAGGCATAACTGTTATAGTAGTGAACTGGTACTATTTGAGGTGTGTGTGTGTGAAAACATTCACATGCTAAAGTGGAATTTTTTTACTGTTGCATGTTAAAGTCATCTGCAGCCTAGTTTATTTTTTCTTTATTTCTCTATTCCCTCTTTTGAGTATAATAGCATTGGTGTTTGCAAAGTACATTTTCAGATAGTACAGTATACTTATTGCTGTCTGTGTAATTGTGATGTTCTTACTAATGCTTATGCTTATTTAGTCATAATTATATGAAATATATATTCAGGATAATCCAAAAGTAGCTGAGGTTGTTATAGCAGTAAAATAAATTAAACTGGGACATAGATCTAACAGTATTGTAAACAAAAGAAATGCAATATTTCAGATGTCTGACACAAAGTTACAGGATGATTCTGGGATGGGTCTTAAAAAGGTTAGTCTGGAGCCCTGGTTGGCAGCAGTGCCATGTAAGGCCTGGTTTATACTTCTGCATTAACGCTTATGTGTGTGTTGGTGGAGAGTTGCATGCCCAGAAACATTGTCATGAGACTATTTGACATTTTTTCTGAGGGATTCATAAAATTAATAATATCATTGTTTCAAGATAGTGTAATATTGTTCCAAATACATCTCAAGTGTAAACAAATAAAATTTTCCCTCATCGTATACAGTATATCTTCTGTAAAACATGCCCCTGGTCCCTAACTACTTTTTGAAAGTGAAGTCTTTTAAAAATCTTAAAGAGAAACAGTTCATAACAGAAATGGATTAAAGAAAACACTCAATTTAGACATATTCTCCATTCAAGTTTCTCTGATTTGTGTCTTTTAAAATGACTCCTCTATAAAAAACAAACTCTCACACTGAAGAGCTGGTTTAAATGACACAATTAAACCAAGATAACACAAGCAACACAAGCAGATTTTTTCTCCTGTGTTTTATTGGCTTCACACATGATCATATGATTACATTACTGTACAAACATGACGGGGGTTGCTGTCTTTATACACCGCTTTAGCAGTGATGCACAAAAAAGAAATGAGTGTGTGTCTGGTTGTAATAAGACCTGAGTTGCCTAGCAACCTGATGCTACTTAGTTATAACCTGGCTGAAGAATCGATTGGGAATTTTACTTAGGAATTGGATTGACATTAGCTAAAATGTTATCCACTTCATCCATCATTATTATGGATTAGCACTAAAAGACAGAGAGTGCTTTTTGGCTAAACTAACACTTTCAACTGGTGTGACTCTAGAAGATTATGGCTTGTTGTCCTGTCCGTGGCTAAATAATGCTAAGCGGTACTCTAGCCTGCAATGACCATACATATGCAATGGATATAAAAAGTCTACACACCCATGTTAAAATGGCAGGTTTTTGTGATTTAAAAAAAATGAAACCAAGATAAAACAATTCAGAACTTTTTTCACCCACAATGTGAAATTACAACATATAAAATTTAAGTGAAAAACAATCAAACATTTTAGGGAAAAATAGGAAAAAATAAAAAACTTACAATAACCTAGTTGCATAAGTGTGCACACCCCTCAACTAATACTTTGTTGAAGCACCTTTTGATTTTATTACACCACTCATTCTTTTTGGGTAAGAGTCTATCAGTGTGGAACATCTTGTATTGGCAATATTTTCCCACTCTCTAGATCAATCAAATTGTGAGGGCATCTCCTGTGCACAGCCCACTTCAGGTCACCCCACAGAGTTTTAGTTGGATACAGGTCTGGGCTCTGGCTAGGCCATTCAAAAACGTTGATCTTCTTTTGGTTAAGCCATTCCCTTGTTGATTTGGATATATGCTTTGGGTTATTGTCATGCTGCATTGAAATTGACTGGTATTTGCACTAAAATCGACTGGCTCTGTGCGGTAATGCTCGTGGTGGTGGCTTATGTGTTTACATCAACACAGAATGGTGCAAGAACTTACTGTTACTGCTCACCACTGGTGGAGTTTGTGACTGTTAGATGCAGACCATTTTATTTACCACGGGAATTCACTACTGTCCTTATAGTTGGAGCGTAACTCCCACCCCCCACCCCCGCTAATGCTAAGGAGGCACTTTGTGAACTGTATTGGGCTATTAGCAAACTGCAGAACGCACACCCTGACGGACTGTTTATTGTTGCCAGAGATTTCAACCATGCAGATCTCAAGTAAGCGCTCCTTAAATTCCATCAACATGTGGACTTTACACAAATATCCCCGGCGCATACCAGGCGGAGCCCCACCCCCACCTTGGCTACTCAGACCACATCGCTGTTAATCCCAGCATACAGACCGCTCATCAGACACTCCAAACCGGTTCTGAAGTAGGTGAAAACCTGGACAGCAGGAGCCATCTCTGCTCTTCAGAACTATTTTGAGCACACTGACTGGCACATGTTCAGGGAGGCTGCAACCGATGGCGACCTCACCAACTTGGAGGAATACACGGCATCAGTGACCAGCTACATCAGCAAGTGCATTGCTAACGCCACTGTCTCCAAGACCATCACAACACACTCCAACCAGAAACTGTGGATGACCACAGAGGTGCGTGCGCTGCTGAGGACCTGAGACTCCACCTTCAGAGCAGGCTACAAGGCGGCCCTAAGAACAGCGAGGGCAAAACTGTTCCAGGCCATCAGAGAAACAAAGCACACACACGCCCAGAGAATCCACAGCCATTTCAAGGACAGCTGTGACACACGACTCAAGTGGCAGGGCAGCCAGGACGTCACCAACTACAGAACAACATCATCTGCCTGTGACAGAGACGTGCTGAACAACTTCTACACTCGGTTTTAGGTGCAGAATGACATGACTGCGAGAAAGACCACCCACCAGGTGGTCTTAGACCACCAGGTGCTATATCTAACCATGGCTGATGTGAGCAAAACTGTACACAGAGTTAACCCACAGAAGGCTGCTGGACCAGATAACATTCCTGGCAGAGTGCTCAGAGGATGTGCAAACCAGCTGGCGAATGTTCTCACTGACATCTTCAACATCTGCCTGACCAGCACTGTCATTCCAACGTGCTTCAAGGCCACCACCATCATCCTCGTGCTGAAGACGTCTTCAGTGACCAGTCTCAACGACTACAGTCCCATTGCACTCACATCCATCCAAATGCTTTGAGATGCTCATCATAAGGCACATCAACACCCTGCTGCCCCCCTCACTGGACCTCCTGCAATTCATGTATCTTCCCAACCGCCAACAGATGATGCCATCACCACCACCCATCTGGCCCTTACCCACCTGGACAAAAAGAACATGTACTTTCGAATGATGTTCATAGACTTCAGTTCAGTGTTCGACATGATCATTCCTCAGCACCTGATTGGAAAGCTGACCCTGCTGCGCCTGAACACCTCCCTCTGCAACTGGATCCTGGACTTCCTGACTCGGAGACCTCAGTCAGTCCCGATCGGGAACAGCATCTCCAGCACCACCACACTGAGCACTGGGGCTCCCTACGACTCTCACCATCCTACCTCATTGCCCAGACATGGGAAGAATACGAGAGATTGTTGTGACATGCAGAGAGTAATCAGTACTTGTCAGATATTGCTGCAGCTCCTTTAATGTTGCTGTAGGTCTCTTTCAGCCCCCTAGTAAGTGTTTGTCTTTTCCTTTTATAACATTTGGAGGGACATCCTGTTCACTATGGTGCTCCATTTTCTCTATTTGTTGATGATGGCCTTCATAGTGTTCAATGGTACATCTAATATTTTGGAAATTCTTTTTTTACCCCTCTCCTGATTGATACCTTTCAACAAGTGAGATACCATGCATGCTTTGTATGTGTTTTGGGGACCATGGCTTCAGCAGTCTGATGAAACCAAGAAAGAAAATCCTACAGAAACATCTGATCTTTATTTGGGGTTAATCAGAATAATTTCATTGACAGTTGTATGATAATTACTTTTGGACATGAGATTGAATGTGATTGGTTCATTCTGAACACAGTCACATCCTCAATTATAAAAGGATGTGCACACATATGCAACCAGGTTATTGTAACTTTATTTTTTCCATTTTTCCCTAAAATGTTTCTGATTGTTTCAATCAGAATTTCACGTAATTGTTATACGTTCAAATTTTATATTGAGGGTGAAAAAAGTTGACATGATTTATCTTGGTTTAATTTTTTTCCATCACAAAAATCTGCCATTTTAACAGGGGCATGTAGACTTCTTATATCCATTGTATGTACATCTCATAGAAACTCAGAGTGTTTATACTAGTGACAAAATTAAGACATGCTTGATGCTTACAATTTTGTTGTTTGTGGGCATGTTAAAGACTTCTTATGATTGTTTTATTTTTACATCATTGGGGACATTATGGCCCTGAAAGCTGAGGTGCTACCCAAACAGTCATAAACTCATTTATTAGCTGAACAATGTTAGCTAGCTAAACATGTCAATTATAGGAAACTCCTCAGCAGGAATGTGACTTAGCTGTCTAGTGTTAGCTAGCTAGTTTCATTAAGTAGATTTTAAATTAGGCATGGTAACTAACTAACAAGCTAAGCCTGTTAAATTCTTAGCAAGTTTGTTAGAAAACATACATATCATGATGTGTATGGTGTGTTGTAGTGAGGTCTTAAAATATCTTGATTTTATATATATATATATATATATATATATATATATAGTGTGTGTGTGTGTATATATATATATAGTGTGTGTGTGTGTATGTATATGTATATGTGTATGTGTGTGTATATATATATATATATATATATATATACACACATACAGTGCTCCTTGAAAGTTTGTGAACCCCTTGAGCTGTTCAGAGTTTTCTGTTGTTTATCCAAGGACATCAGGAAGAAGGTGGTGACAGCCCATCAGTCTGGGGAAGGCTATAAGACAATCTCCAAGACATTCCAACTCCATCCATCCATCCAAAGAAAGACAAATCATCTACAAATTGAGGGCATTCAACATGACCACAACTCTGCCTAGAAGTGGACGCCCATCAAAACTATCATCAAGAAGCACCAGAAAAATAATAAATGAGGTAAAGGCCAACCCACACATCACCTCTAGAGAGTTGCAGACCTCTCTGGCAGCATCTGGGGTAAATGTACATGCGTCTATAATCAGACGAAAATTGAACAGACATGATATTCATGGGAGGGTTGCTAGAAAGAAACCTCTGCTCTCAAAAAAAGAACAAAGCTGCCCGTTTCAACGTTGCCAGAGAGCATTTGGACAAACCAGAGGCCTTTTGGAAGTCCATTCTTTGGACAGATGAGTCCAAAATAGATTTATTTGGTCATAATCAAAGCCGCCATGTTTGGAGAAAAGCCAACACTGAATTCCAGGAAAAGAACATCCTCTCAACAGTGAAGTATGGTGGTGGAAATGTGAAGGTCTGGGGCTGCTTTTCTGCCTCCGGGCCAGGGCGACTCCATATTATTCAGGGAAACTTGAATTCTCAGAGCTATCAACAAATTCTTGAAGAGAATCTCCTGCCATCAGTCAGGGAGCTGAAGCTGGGCCGAAAATGGGTGATGCAACAAGACAACAACCCTAAGCATTCAAGCAAATCCACCAAAGAATGGCGTGAAAGAAAGAACGTTCACACTGTTGATTGGCCTAGTCAAAGTCAGGATCTCAATCCAATTGAAATGTTGTGGCTAGACCTCAAGCGGGCGGTACATGCCAGGTGTCCTTCCAATCTCTCTCAGCTGGCTGAGTTCTGCAAGGAGGAGTGGGCAAAAATCCCCAAAGACAGATGTGAGAGACTGGTCAGTGGTTACAGAAGACGTTTGGTTGAAGTAATGGCTGCAAAAAGAGGTGCCACAAGCTGCTAAATAAAAGGCTTCATAAGTCAAATTTCAAGTTTCTGTGAGATTAACCCCTTTTATTCAATAAATAATGACAATATATCTTTTTTTTTTTTTTTTTTTTTTTTTTTTTTTTTTTTTTTTTT
>CM040978.1:7757232-7779457 GCA_022985145.1 Pangasius djambal
TTAGGACAACGGAGTTGGGGATCCAAACGCAAGGCTTTATTCCAATCGTGGTCAAAACAGGCAGGGTCGAGCACCAGCAAACAGTATAATCTGAGGTAAAGGCAAAAGAGTAATCCAAAACACAGGCAATGGTCAGGGCAGGCGGCAAACAATCAAAAACAGGGAAAACAGTCCAAGGGTCCAAACACAGAAAACTAGGAAACACGAAACAGCAAACTAGGAGCAGGTGTGAGTGACTTTTAAACCAGGGCAAGGAGAACACATGACAAAACTAACCAATGAGAACTTGACACACAGACAATGGCGCACATGACGAGATCACATGAGGGACTAGGAACACATGGGAAATTGAGTCCAGGAACAATAGCCAGAGTCTGAGGTGGAGTGCCCTCTAGAGGAGTTCGTGAGCACTCCAGCTGGCGATCGTAACACCTATAGAGATGCACTAATGAGTCCTCTGCATCTAGTCTGAACCACTCCACTGTCATGTCCACAGCGCTGGTGTTGGGTTTGATAAAACACGGCAGAACCAGATCTTCACCAGCTACAGCAACAAGAGGAGCATCTGGACCAACCACCTGTAATTGCTCTGTATTGTGGAAAAAAATATCAACAGATACTGCATATCACTATAGTTTGTGTATGTAAAAGGACTGACTTTATTTAATTGTACACTTTATTTTTGAACATGGAAGCAAGTTCATACTTGTTTTCGACATTTCCTAAGTTTCCTGCCATAATTAACTGTAGTTACATTGATCAAGACAATAACAAATGGTGCTGTCAGAACAAATTTCTATAATATCTATGTATTTTAATTAAAAAAAAAATCATTTAAGGGCATAAGGGCACATGTACTACTTTATCAAAACTTCATCAAAACCATTTGGCCAAAAGACCCCATTAGAAAAGGAATACAGGTCATTTATGGCAAACATTAAAGCTGAATACAGGTAAGTAGTTTATCAACAGACACTTATCAGAGTCACAGTGTTCTGGTGACTGAATGATGTTCTATTAGATATATAGCCTATTAAACAGCGTGACCAACGTCAATCAATAAACACAAAGTGAATAGTTGGAGGTGGATTTTTTATGTAAATATGTACAATAGAGAAATAAATTGACCAAAATTACTGTGGTTAAATACATAATTTGTATCTGAAACACTACATTTTGAAATAAAATTATCATTTTGACTCCTCATGATTGTTTTGCATATGGTAACTCTACCACTATATACACTAACCTTTCACTTTAATAGTAACACCTGTACACCTACTCATTTATGCAGTTATCCAAACAGTCAATCATGTGGCAGCAGCACAATGCGTCAAATCATAAAATCATGCAGATTCAGGTCAAGAGCTTCATTTACTGTTCACATCAAACATCAGAAGGGGGGAAAGGTGTGATCTCTGTGACTTTAACAGTGGCATGGTTGTTGGTGTCAGATGGGCTGGTTTGAGTATTTCAGAAACTACTGATCTCCTGGGTTTTTCACATACAACAGTCTCTAGAGTTTACAAAGAATGGTGCAAAAAACATAACAAAAAAAATTGAGGGAGCAACAGTCAATTTCTGGGCGGAAATGCCTTGTTGATAAGAGAGTTTAATGGGAAAATGGCCAGATTGATTTGCGCTCCCAAGAAAGACACAGTAACTCAAATAATCACTCTTTACAACTGTGGTGAGCAGAAAAGCATCTCAACATGTACAAAACATCAAATCTTAAGGTGGATGGGCTACAACAGCCAAAGACCACATTGAGTTCCACTCCTGTCAGCCAAGAACAGGAATCTGAGGCTATCATGGGCACAGGCTCACTCAAACTGGACAGTTGAAGATGAAAAAAATGACCTGTTTCCAGTGAGTCTGTGCCCATGATTGCCTCAGATTCCTGTTCTTGGCTGACAGGAGTGGAAGCTGATTCTCCTCTGATCTCTCTCATAAACAAGGTGTTTCAGCCTGCAGACCCTCTGCACACAGGATGTTTTTTGTTCTGTGTAAACTCTAGAGACTGTTGTGTATGAAAATCCCAGGAGATCAGCAGTTTCTGAAATACTAAAACCAGCCCTTCTGGCACCAACAAACATGCCACTGTTAAAGTCACAGAGATCACAATTTTCCCCATTCTGATGTATGATGTGAACATTAACTGAAGCTCTTGACCTGTATCTGCATGATTTTATGCATTGTGCTGCTGCCACATGATTGGCTGATTGGATAACTGCATAAATGAGCAGGTGTACAGGTGTTCCTATTAAAGTGGACAGTGAGTGTATGCATCCAATTAATCACTCTTTAAAGCAACAAATATTACAATGAAATTGTGAAGTAATTGTATAGACCTAGTAATGTAGGTAGCCATGGCAACAGTTAGCTAATGGCAAAAAAAATAAAAATACATGGGGAAAAACACACACACACTCACACACATACATGTTCACACAGCATAGTTAAGTGCTGAGATGGAAACAGGGATGGGTTTCCCAAAATGTTCATAACCCTAAGAAGATATAAGAAGATCAAAGTGTTTATATTAGCCTCCTTCATTTATATTACTCTTATTTTACATGCAGTCTATGTGGTCTCAAACAGTTATGCAGTACGCGGAAGAATTTGCAGCTGCTGTTTTTGAACCTTCATGAGGGTGTTGCCAGTTTAATGCATTCGTTTTCTGCATGTGTATGTGCTTTCAGTATTTGCATCATGTTGACTCCTGTTGGCCACCACAGTTTTCACAAAGAAGAATTTCTTAAGAATTGGGGATTGATTGTACAATTCCACACGTCCTTTTTTGCCCAGGTTTGCAGAATGGTGGCACTAGGTTCATCCTTTTATTCTTTTTTTTTAAAATTATTAATATAGAATTCACTGTATATAGCTACCACACACACACACACACACACACAGAGACAGAGAGAGAGAGAGAGTTTTCATACCTGATTGAGATTCCATAAAGCTGAAGAGAATCAGGAGAGTCACACACACTAACATAATTCCTGAAAGAGGTTTATCATCATTGCTTCAGTCTGTTTCACAAGATAAATAACACAATTTAATATATCAGTTATATCAAAAACTCAAAATACTCACTTATTTGCAAGGTTTATATTTTTCTTAGTATAAGAAGACACTAAAAGATGAAGCATCTTTGGTGAGCTTTCATTTGTGTAACCTGTATCATGGCTGACCCTGTGCCCATCGCCCTAACAGGCTGGGATATGGGAAAAGAGAATTTCACTGTGCAGTACTGCATGTGACAAATAAAGGCTTCTTCTTGATATGGTGAAGTTTTCTGTTCTGTTTTCTCTCTCAGGTTAGTAAGACAAAAAATGCAGCTCGTCATATTACAGAGAAGCCGTAAAGAGTAAACTCCTATTTCCTGAAAACTTGAGTCTCGCGGATATTCAGTAAGATTCTAAATGTAACTATGAACAGTTAAATCATCTCTGGCAAATTGCTGTGGTAAGAGAGGAATACTGTGCTAGAGTCTGTGCAGTAGATCTGGCTGAACGGGCAGTGGATCCTCCTCTCACCGCCCAAACACTGCGCGCGCGTCCACCGTCAATAACCCAAAGTGCAGCTTAAAACAGTGCATCGGCTAAATCAAAGGCCAAAGCCGTCAATCACCTCGTCAACCACACCCTTTTATTTCTCACAGAATAACTCCTATAAAACGCATTTGTCATTATGTATTATATAATCCGTGTATTATTCGTAATTTTCATATTCAATTAAGAAGCAAATATCGGAAAACGAAAAAAATGTCTTTGTTATTTTATTATTTATTTACAAATACAAAACGAAAAAAAAATTACAAGACGTTCTCTGTTCTTTCGATCTCAGTGTTAAGAAGAAGAAAATGACTGCGGTTAAACTAGCTGCTCTTCCTGAAAGCATGGTTAATCTAGCATCACGTAAATTTTAGGGGCGCTGCTTTTACGCTGTTAGCGGTAATAAAAGTGAGCGTCCGCGAGCTCCAACAAAACCAGAGCAACTTAATTTTCACTTAACATTTCTACAAAAGACACTATAAAGCATTAAGACAAATAAAAATAAATTTACTAAAAACATATTTTAATAAACATTATTATTATTATTATTATTATTAGTAGTAGTATTAGTATTAGTATTATTATTATTATAACTCAAAGCATAAATACAATTTTAAAAAGTGTAGATGGATCATTTCACAGAGGAAGTCTCTGACACCAAATTATTAATATTTTACTTCAACTTACTGCAGAAATAAAATCTCAAACCCACTCACATAAGTTCAGAGTGACCTTCTCTATGCTCACAATAAAGATCAATTAATTTTACTGTAGAATTTTAAAGTAATTGCTCTTCAAAGTCACTGGATCTGTCATTGCCATTAAAGAGTCCCCCAATACTGAGACTTTGTTGTAGACTTTTTGGGTAAATAAATGCTACCCAACACCACATGCAACTGATTTTGGCTTCTTAAAGACACATTTATAAGGAAACACTCTGTCTCTGTCTGACATTGTTAACGTGTGTAGTTTATCCTGATAAATCACAGACTGACAATACCTCTGAACTATAAAACATTCACTGAAGTACATACCTTTTTTTTACTTGCCTCTTTTCAGGAAGTGAGAATGGTTTCATTTATATTCCTTTCACAGTCAATGTATATCCTGCAGTTACATATAAATTCAGTATTTATTATAAAAAGAAGGGATTCTGCTCCCTGGGAGCTAACTGCTTTCACTTTAGTCACTTCCTTGTTCACTTCTAGTGACCTGAGTTAAGGATTATGGGCGGATCAAAAATGATTACAGTGTAGTTTGTGTGGAATAGTTTCTTCAAACACTTACATACACTGTGTAGACAGATGACAGCCCGCCACACATTTAAATTCTCCCCCCCACCTCAAATCACAGCTGTGGTATTAAATTGAGAGATTTAATGGCTTGTTTTTATAGTGATACTGGAATCCAATATACTAATTTGAACAGGTTTACTGTGAATAGGTTCTGCAACACAAGTGGCCTGAGGTCAACAACGTGTTGTCAGTGCTACTTTAGGCCTTGAACAAACTGTCCAGAAGTCCGATTATACCAGATTAATAATCTGGTAGTATACTGATAGTATATTCCAAATTATACCTCGTAATAACGAGTCTTATAGCACCACAAACACTGTATTTGCACTACCTATTTGCACATGTATACACCGATCAGCCATAACATTAAAACCACCTGCCTAACATTGTGTTGGCTCCCCTTGTGCTGCTAAAACAGCTCTGACTCGTCGAGGCACAGACTCCACATGACCTCTGACAGTGTGCCTTGCTATCTGGCACCAAGACTTTAGCAGCAGATCCTTTAAGTCCTGTAAGTTGCAAGGTGGGGCCTCCATGGAACAGACTTGTTTGTCCAGCACATCGATCAGATCACAGAAGCTCGATCAGATTGAGATCTGGGGAATTTGGAGGCTAAGTCAACACCTTGAACTCTTTGTCATGTTCCTCAAACCATTCTTGAACAATCCTCGCAGTAACGTAGGGTGCATTATCCTCCTGAAAGAGGCTCCTGGCTTTAGGGAATACTGTTGCCATGAAGGGGTGTACTTGGTCTACAACAAGTTAAGTGGCGCACATGTACCCAGCCGTCCACATGATGTAAAAGAAAATGTGATTCATCAGACCAGGCCACCTTCTTCCATTGTTGCATAGTCCAGTTCTGATGCTCATGTGTCCATTGTAGGTGCATTCAGCAGTGGACAGGGCTCAGCATGGGCATTCTGCCCGGTCTGTATACTCAGCACCATACACAGCAAGCTGCGATGCACTGTGTGTTCTGATACCTTTCAATCATAGCCAGCATTAACTTTTCCAGCAATTTGTGTTACAGTAGCTGTTCTGTGGGATCAGACCAGAAGGGTTTGCCTTCGCTCCCCATACGCATCAGTGAGCCATGGGCACCCATGGCTATGTTGCCAGCTCACTGGTTGTCATTCCTTGGACCAATTTTGTTAGGTACTAACCACTGCATACCAGGAACACTTTGGAGATGCTCTGACCCAGTCATCTAGCCACCACAATTTGGCCCTTGTCAAGGTCACTCAGAACCTTGCTTACTTACTTACTTACTTACTTACTTACTTACTTACTAGGTAAAACTCACAGTAAAAACACTACAAGGTAAGTAACATTTTATCATTTATTTGGATAGCAGTGTCTTCTAATTTCTGTAAATGTTAAAAAAAGGTTCCAGATTACCTTTTTCTGTTAGCTCAACATTTTTATATTTTCAACAATTTGATTTTCAATTCAAAAAGATATCTTATTATTAGAAAATCGTTGACCTATTTCATTACTAAAAAAGAACAGTCCAATGATCCAATTTTGAATATCAAAATTCCTTTGATAATTTTTGTTCAGACAGGTCTCAAGATAATGTGAGCCAAATTTGGCGAAGATTGGACAAAATCTGGAGGAGGAGTAGCAAAAATGGCAGTTAGATGTAAGCATTTTAGCATATTATTGTAACATTTGACCAGTAGGTGGCGCTGTAACGAAATTTGTTGCATAGCCTCAGGTCAGCTCACTTCCTGTTTGCAGCATCACCATCAGATTCATTGGCCCATTACAGGCAAATTGTTTGGAGTAATCAAAATTCTTTTGATAATGTTTGTGAGGCTTACTCTGAAGATGATGGGTGCCAAATCTGGGGCCAGCTGCATAAACATAACCATTATCTTAAGACTGCGTCTAAGAATTAGTCTAAAGTCAGCTAAAGTCACCAGGGACAGACTGTTGCATAAAATATCATGCTCATGATTGTCTTTAGTAAAACAGTCTGTTACGTCCTGGGTATGTTCGTGTGTTTTTGTGTTTTGTTCTTTCCCCTTTTCTCTCGCCCGCCTCTCTCTCTCTCTCTCTCTCTCTCGCTCTCTCTGCAGCCCTGCCTCATTGGATAACATTCCTGTCCATCTTGATTAACCCCGCTGATGTCATTGGCCGTGACAACCAATCGACCTCTGACCCCGCCTATTTAAAACCCGCCACCATTCATTCATAAAGATCTGTTCTCGCTGTTCAAACCAAAAACCATGTTCCCCTGTTTTCTTGTCTGTACTCTAGTTTCGCTGCCTTACTGTGTTTTGTTCTTGGGTGTCCGTGTTTCCCCCGCTGTGTTCTAGTCACTTGTCTGTCTAGTTAAACGTAGTGTTTGTTACCCCTGGTTTGTGACTTTGTTGGTGTTGGGGGAAAAGTGGACATGTAAGTACGTCACGTGACATACATTGTACAGCACGTAGGCATTCCGTTTTGTTTTTTTTTGTTTTTTTTGTATTAGACACATTAGGTTAGGAGCGAGCACCACCCTCTGTACTTTTAGTTTGGAAAGATAGAGTAGGTTAGTTAGCGCGTCCTGGGCGCTGAAGACTCCTTTTTTCCCCTATATTTTGTTATAGTTAGGTTAGAGGGGTTGAAATTAGTTAGACTTGTTTTATTTTGTTCATTTCTTTGCTTTGTTGCTGCTAGAGTCCCTTTTCCCCTTTTGAGTCTTGTTACGTGTTACTGTAAATACCACCACTGTCACTTGGCACCACACACTTTTCCACCTGTATATAGATAAATAAATCACCTGGTTGATGCGCACTACTTGTCGATGGTCCCTGACTACACACACAACTGATATTGTTAATAATCAAAAGGGTTATTCCCCACACACCCCCTAGACTAATTGGTGTTTTAACAGTCTAATTTGCATTGCTATGTGAGTAAATTAAGACACTGAACAACTTTAACAAAATGGCCGACAGAGGGCCCGCATCACGGTTTTCCTTTGGTGAAAACATTTGTATATTAGAGGAATACAATGCTGTCAAATCAATTTTAATGAATGAATTTAGTAATTACAATGCAAATAATAATAAAAAAAAAAACACAAGGTTTGACCCACAATAACGGAGAAATTTAACTGTGTCAATCCGTCGGTCACACAAACTGTCAGAAACGTTTTAAAAACATGGTGCAAGAGGTAAAGAAGGAGATATTCAAGCAAAAAAAAATCCAGCAACCGGAGGAGGACCAACTCCTAAATTAAAAAGTACAACAGAAATGATCATTGAAATATACGGTAACAAATCTCCGATGTTTTGGGGAATCCCCGGAGGGAGGGAGAGTGGTGTTTCCAGCAGGACGTTACCCACAGCAACGGAAGATACATTGCCTCACAAAGCCGTCACATCAGCTCCGCTTGGACAGTCTTGTGAGTAGTAATGTTTTTGCTATTGTTTCTGTCGTTAGGTGTTCAGTAGCTCAGAAATTGATTCTCTTTTTTTGCCTCCGTTTTAAATACAATTCTGTTGTTTTGGATTGATTACTTATATCTTTTAGCAGGTAGCTAGGTAAAGTTCTCCTCTCTCATGATAACATTAGTCACTCAAGATGAAGATGTGCCAGTGACAAGCCAGGACCAAACAGGACAAAGTGAAGGTAAAGCTCATGCTTACAATCTTACAACCACAAGTCATAACTCATCAAGTTAGTTATGTAGCATGTAGTGGCAACAAAGTGTTTTTACAACAAAAAAAGTTTTCCTATCACTCCTTAACATTGTTAATTCTTTTTTTAAAGAAGATGATTTGGATGACAGCAGCCAAGTGGGACCTGTGGGAAGTGGCTCAGACAGTGAGACACAGAAAGACACTTCCAGCAATATAACCATGAACCATATACTGGAAAAACAATATGAAGTATTGACATTGGAAGAGGCAAAATTAAAATTAGAAATACAAAAATGAGAATTGGAGAAGAATTAAAAAGAATTAGAGAATTACAGAACCTTGTGCATGAACTGCAGATCTCATTAACCATTGTCCAAGAATTAATTAATCAATTAATTGTATTTAATCATTTCTGAGATTTTCCTGTTGACTTTACCTGTTATGTAGTTAAATTAAAGCAATGTTTGCTATAAGTCTACACAGAATCTAAATTAATTTAGTTGTATTTAAGTGATTTGAAGAATTATATAGTATCAGTTGTTTTTAATGATCCTCTACATCACATTTTTGTATATATTGGTTTGGTGAATAAATTATGTCAAGTACATTTCAAAATAGTCATTCTTTCGGTTTTCTCAGTCAAACAGAGAAAATGTTTTCTACAATCGTTTGTCGAATATAACGACTAGATCCATCTTCATCTCCTGCCTCAATGATCTCCAAAGCTGGTTCTTCAAGCATTTGGGCTTCCTCCAGGTCTGGGAGTGCCAGATCTCTATTAAAAGGAAAATGATCTTTAACTCATATAATTTAATTTATTAAAATCATTGGGGAAAATGTAGCTACAAGTTGAAAGTTGACAGTTAAATTGTATTTATTACTTTGCTATGTTGTGTAAAACAACACATGCACAGATTATGTTGCAGACCCTGTCTGGTTTCATTTTGAACTCTCCATGCAGACAACGAAATATTTGTTTCAGGACTCCAAAACACCTTTCAATAACATTCCGTGTTTTGGCATGGGCTGTGTTGTACCAAGTTTGAGGCACACCGACTGGGTTCAAGATGGGTGTGAGAAGCCAGGGTTTTAGTGGATAACCAGAGTCCCCCAAAAGCACACCCTACATTTCTCTTCTCTCAAATGTATCATGAATTTGGGAATTCACCAAAATTCTTGAGTAATGGGTTGATCCTGGCCAGTGAGTGACACAGTTGAGCACTCTGAGTTTGGCATCACAGATTGCCTGCACATCAGTATTACGGTAGCCTTTCCTATTAACAAACGATGGCTCATGGATTGAAGGTGCTTGAATCTTAATGTGTGTTCCATTGATAGCTCCTACTACATTTGGAAATCCAGCAATGTTGAAAAAATCCATCTTCACTTTATTCAAGGTAAAGATGTCCGTTGGATACAGTGGATGTCTGTCTGACAGCACACAAGAAACTCAATGAATAATTCTTGATGCTGTAGACTTGTGTACCCCAATTAAGTCTCCAGGTACATTTATAAAATATCCTGTGACATAATTGTAGCAGTGGGGGAATGCTAAAATTTCTTGAAGTCTCAGGCCTTAAATGCTCCTCAAGCTCAGTTGCTAATTCCAATATTGTATGTCTTGGAAATCTTAGTTTCTCCAGCAGTCCTTTTTCAGAAAGGGTTTGAACAGTCTTTGAAAACCCTTTCTCTTCTTATTGCCTGGTAATAAAACCAAAGATTAAGGTTTGCTATAGTAGAAGTCAAAGTCAACAGGCTACTTTTATGAATCTAGTGCAGCAGACAGTTAGTTTCCATGGCAACACAGAATATAAAAAAAAGTTAACCAAGGAGTGAACAGTCTTACTTTTTGGTCTTAAACTAGACCAATCTAAGATTTTTATGCAACTAACTTAAAAAATAAAGACCAGTGTTAAAGAAAAATTTAGATAACTATCTTGTAAGACTAGTCTAAAAGAGATTTATGCAACCGGCCCCTGGTGATAATTGGAAAAAATTTATAGGCTAAGTAGTGAAATAACAGTTTCTGACATAATCCAAGATGGCAGAAAATCTGTTTTTGACATCATAAGATGCGTTGAGCTCATATCGACCCATGGAATGACTGCCTTTTAAATTTTGGACAGATGATTCAAAAGTCATGACCAAAAATGCTAGAGCGTTGGCAGCACTTGGCCCAAATTTGGTCAGAATGTTCCTTAGTCCCTCCGCAGTCAGTGTGCCAAATTCAAACCTTTTTACCAGATGGTTCTATGGCCTGCCATAGACACCCTAGCCAGAAGAAGAAGAAAAGGTAGACTAACAATAGGGTGCCTATGCACCTTTGGTGCTTGGCCCCCTAAATATAACTCATGATTAATTAGAGTTCTGTCTATACAAGGGAGAGTTCTGTTAAGTAAAGTAGAAAGTCTCTCAAGAGCAGCATACCCTTTTCTTCACTTAGTGTTGCAAAAAATATATGGTCACAAATGGATAAAATACTTTTTAACTTTATCTGGAGAAACAAACCACACAAAATTAAGAGAAATATCCTTGTCAATAAATTATCTAAAGGTGTGTTAAATGTTCTTGTTAAAAATTAAATGGCTAAAAACTAAATTTTTTGTTACGATGTGCCTATATTACTGGTAAACTTTCTACTGCTTTAGCTAGTTATCACAAACAGGAGTTACTGTACTGGTCACTTCTGTAGGAGCACAGTTTCTCTCCCAATTTATGTTTTATCTGGATCAATGGTAATATCACAGTCATTGTATATGGAGAATTGGTTCCAGCATAACATTAATTGTAAACCAGCTTATTGAAAAAATGGGCAATTATACACTTACATCAATTTTATTTCAAAATATGTTTTTTTTTGTAAATTAAAAAGAATTAAAAAATAATAATAATAATTAATGCTATCCCCAGTGGCATACTAACTTTAGTCAAATCTTCAGTTTTAGGTATTAATGATTGAACCTTACAAAGTCCCCAACTTTTATTAAATGATCTTTCCATTTTTGATAAACATTTTAATAGTAATTTTATAAGAAACTCCCTTACTGTCGGATACTCCATGTAAATCAAGATAAACCTCACCATTTATCATGGCGCAGCATCTGGACATTACCTTATAAATATGTTATCTCTAATAAAGGAAATAATTTACTACATTATTCATCGATATTACCTAGTAAATGCAGCCATTAGTAGACATATGTACCTTTTGCAACTCATCAGTTGAAGATATTGAACATTTATTCTTTTATTGCCCTTTCTCTACCTCATTTTGGATTGGCTTTAAAATGGACATGACAACAAAATGTAACAAAGCCTTAAATTTAAAACCGTATGATATTTTAGAAAACTCTTTTTTTCTGAAAAACAAAAGTACATCATTAATCTTTTAATTATTTTATCGAAGTTTTACATTCACTAGACAAGAGGAGCTCCTCATATATTACCTTCTGTAACAATGGTCTTAGGAACCATTTCAAACCAGCAGTTACATGAATTTGAAAGCTTTGGAATTTTACAGTTTTAATAAGTTTCTTGTTTTGTATTCCTTACATGTGTGGACTTGGGAAAAAAAGGGGGGGGGGGGATGGCTTTGTTTGATTTAGAGACATTTACTAAAAAATTCCACCATAGAGCAGCTTGACAAATGCAGGAAGGATGAATTGTTTGAAATAGCGGCACATTATAAAATCCCCGTTGCTAAGCAAGCCCTTAAAAAAGAAATCAAGCATACAGTATTGCAACATTTGGTTCTGTTAAATGTGCTTGCGTTGTCTGCTACTGTTGATGAGGAGACCGATGGGGAGACGTACTCTCTTGGTGCCGATACCCGGCCCGATCCTTCTGCCACTGGGAATGTGCTGAACGGCAGGGAGGATCTGGCTGCAGCCGAGAAGGAATCCAACGCCAAAGTCGGCTTGCCACCCTTTGAACCGTTCTCTCCCGCTTCTGCTGGGTCCCGTGAAAAGGCGCGGCTGGCCCGCTTACAGATAGAAGCACAAGAAAAAGCCCAAGCACGGCAGGCCGAATTAGATCTGCGTTTGGAAATACACAGACTGGCAACAGAGGCCGATACGCGGATAAAGTTGCGGCAGCTCGAGCTGGAATCGCTGAAGCTCGGAGTCCCGCACCAAGTTCTAATGTTTCCCCGGGTGTCGATTCGTCCTCATCTACCTTTCTACCTAAAACATATTGCTTTAGTACCTCAGTTTAGGGAGACGGAGGTGGACTCTTATTTCAGTGCATTTGAGCGCATTGCACTTTCCCTCCGTTGGCCGAAAGATGTTTGGTCTTTGTTGTTGCAGTGTCAACTGATGGGTAAAGCTCAGGAGGTCTGTTCTACACTCTCCGCAGACGATAGCTTAAAATATGATAATGTAAAAGCTGCTATTCTTCGCGTTACGAGCTGGTGTCTGAGGCGTATAGACAGAGGTTTAGAAATTGTAGGAAAATGTCTAATCAAACTTTTGTGGAGTTTGCTAGAGAAAAAAGCATCCTTTTTGATAAGTGGTGTGTTGCTAGCAAGGTTAATGATTTCAATTCACTACGTGAATTAATCTTGTTGGAGGAATTTAAAAATTGCTTGCCAGAACGTGTGGTGGTTTATCTGAACGAACAGAAGGAAACGTCTCTCTCTCAAGCCGCAGTGTTGGCGGACGAGTTTGTGCTAACGCACAAAAATGTTTTCTCTTCAGCACGTACTGAAAAGAACTTATGGAGGAATTTTCCTGTTATCTATATCAATATCATTTGTTAATCAGTATTATATCAATCAGTATCTATGCAACAGTATTGAAAAGTGACCTTAACCTCATATATTAACTTTCAGAGCTTCATTTATATACTACACTGTACCATTTCTGGTGCATTTAGAAGGGTGACTCTAGGCCTGTGATCCTGCAGGATGTTTCTGTGAGAACGGACTTGTGTGACCTTGTAGGTGGTGTTTTTTAAGGTGAAGGCTAATGTTTTTGAAACGTAAACTGACTGAACTCTCGCCACGGTTAAAACTGAGATAAGGGGAAAGTGAAATAATTGGGGCGAGAGGCAGATGTGATTAAAAGAAAGAAGAGAAAACTCCATCCAATGAGATCGTTGTTTTAGAATTGTATAAAAGCATGGGCCACAACTATGTAAATCAGATGCTCTGCAGACCATCTCGGCTTTGTTGTCTGATTCAATAAAGTCTATAGATTTTTGGCATCCAGAACCCCTTGTCTTTGTAACTAATTTTTCTTATTCTGATTTACAGAAGTATTTGCCACCAAATTCACCAAATTAAAGAACTAAATTAAGCAAGGGTTTTTTTTATTTCAAAAAGGTGTAAACTGTATGCAGAATATATTGCTGTTAAGTGGGCCTTGATGGATAATAGTAATATATAAGTAGTGTAAAGTGTAAAAGAGACACAGAGTAGATAGATAAAGTTAAAGAGTAAAGAGATAAGAGAAGAAGAGCGCAAAATCCTGCGGATACCGCTTCTCACCTTGTGGTTTGATGCGTAACATAGTGAGCCCGCATACTGCTGTGCTAAGTGGCAGAGGACTAGACAGAGATTTAGCGGAGGCACTGCATCAAAACAATGAGCTCATATGCTGCTGCGTTAGTGGGAAGAGGACTAGGCAGAGATTTAGCAAAGGCATTGCACAGGGAGAAGGTCTGTACGGGCAGGTCACACAAGAGGCGTGTACACTCAAGAGGAGTGTGAATTATAGAGAAAAAGACAAAAAAAATAGGGATGTATGTCTTGTATGTTATATGTTACTTGTTCTGTGCATTATTTGTTGAAGTTTTCTTATTTCTTAAATGTTGTCCCTGATTGGGGGCTCTGGAGTGTTTGTCTTTTTCCTTGGTGAGTTCCTGCTGAACTTGGCCAATCTGACTCCATATCATTCGCAGCGCTGGCTGCAAGTGCTCTGTAAGCCCACTGTCACTGATCAGGCATATCATAAGTGGCACATAGATCCTACAGTGAACGCTCCAGTTTATCAACTCAGTGTTACATTTAGTTGGGCACTGGTTGCCCTGTTTTGAGTGTCATTCTCTGTGCTAGGGATCTCGGTCTTGTGGTACTTGATATTGCTAAAAGTGTGGTGTACAGAGGTTAGAGTAACTGCAGTTCTGTGACTGGGAGTGTGTGGGAGAGGTGTCCTTGTTTGACAGGTTCCACTGGGAGGGGGCAATTCACCTGGAGTCCTAATATAGGGAGTTTTTATTGTTTACATAAGAGTAAGTGCGATTAAGTCGATAGAAAGTGAGGGTGTGTGAGCAGCAGAGGTGAGAGTTGGGCTACATTCCTGGAATCCAATGGTTAAAAAAAACAAACAAAAAAAAACACATCCTCTTTTTTCTCTACATGATACCCAGTGTGTGAATGCACGTTTAAGTGTGCATGAAGAAGAAGGAAAAAAAAAAAAAATCCTCTGGGTTTGGCTGGATTTTGGACGCGTACCTCTCTTGGACCGTCACATAAGTGTGGCTTGGTGGAAACGGACGTGACTATATCACGCTGACTAGAGGGAGTGAACGATGAGCTCTGTAGATAAGGAGACAAATAATGAATGATGAGCTCCAAAGTTAATTTGGAGACTGTGTGAATGTGGGAGCCAATCAGTAAAAGGAGGGTATGCCTGTGTGTGTGCAAAAAAAAAAAAAAAACACAAGCAGCTTGCGAATATCTTGGACATTTGCCCAGTTGTTATTGCTGTACTCTAGAGCACAGGCCTGTGCATAAATGTTCATCGCAAAGTTGATTTTACACCTTATTTGGGCATTCTCCTAATTGTAGTTGTTGCAGTTTGGATTAGAATGTTTACTAGCATTTATGCCTAAAAAACATCATCATAGAAAGAAGAAGAAAAGTGAATTAGTTAAACAAGAGCAGTTACAGTCAGTTATAAACATTTTCTGGAAACAAGAAAGTCCTAGTTCAGATTGTAGAATACATGTTCATTTGATCTCATGTAGAAAATTTGTGCATCCTTGTGGTATAATAATAGTAAAGGCTAAAACTAGAAGATGCAAGACTAGAAAATAAGGGGAACTGGTTTGCGACCACTTTTAAGATAATAGAGTTTCATTTGGGTGATAGTATTATCTGGACAACTAATAGAGCTATAAGCCCGGTCCAACCATATAAAATCATAATTCCAAATATACAGCACCAGATGGTGCATGGTGTTCTAGGTGTGTATTTGGTTAAATAAGGCAAGCAAGTTTAATATAGTGAAGAGAGAGAGGCTGCAGTTACACACGATTGAGTCTGTGGTTCTGTGACCTTGGGTATGTGCAAGTGTGTGTAAGGTACATTAGGGAGAGCAGTACTTCAAAGGGTGAGATTAGGAGCAAAAATCTTTCAAGAAACTGGTTTTGTAAGTTGTTTGGACATTCCCCTAACTGTAGCCATTGTGATCTTGACAAAGAAACTCAAGTTTTGTTAATAATCAAATAATCTCAATGCCACATTATTGGGAACAGAATACTCTGAGGTCACAAGGGTTACTATTTTTTTAGATTAGTATACACTTCAACAAGGCCGACAGTGGAGGAGTTTTTTCCATTACAAGTGATAAAAGAATTAATATTTGTCGCATGCAACTTCAGTTTGCTGGGCATCTCCATAGCCATCACCAGGGTTTTCTGAGCATATATCAGTACAGACATAGTGAGCTGTTTGAGCAGTGCTATTCTTTTCGTTTTGACAGCACACTGAACTAAGACTCAGGCAAAATGCCTGAAATGGAAATGTCAGTAGGCTTAAGAAAAATTACTTGGCTTTCTGCAAAAAGAGTTATTAAGCCACATGAACCTAAGACTGTAGAAGGGCTGACTCTAAGACAAATCTTAGTGACTTTTAGTCCAAACTGTAATAGTGAACCGTTTCCAAGGAGGATGGCAACAGGCAGAAGCAGAATACAGGGACCAATCATGGAATCCTCACCCATAGAGTTATTAAAAGCCAGGTATCCCTTATGTAAAGAAATTATAGAGAAGTGCTCAAAGAAGTGGAGAAAGAGAACTAAAAATAAGAAAATGCAGTGGCCAGAGGAGGGAACGTCTGATGTAACTCTGTGTGAGGAGATGGAAACACTGATAAAGAACTACAAAGCCAAGGACAAAAGTAAAGGGAGAGAGGACAAGAGAGAGCTGAAAGTAATTGCATATTTTAAAGCAGAAGGAGAAAATACGTAGAAAAGCATGAAACAAGCCAGAAAAATGTTGAAAAAAGACAATGAGGAGACAGAAAAAAAAGATGAGAGAAATTTTCAGTGAACCACCTCCTTATGCACCTCCAAAAAATCAGCTTCCCATAATTAAAGGAACAGTACAAGTTGAAGGGAAGATAGACATGGAGGAGGATGAAGATGGGGAACCTGCCACTACTTGTTCTTCTAAAGTGGCACAAGACTCCTAAAGGCAAAAAACAGTGCAGACAGACACCAAAGGAACAGGAAGTAGACAGTTATGCCCAATATCCTGATTTAAGTAGTTATCGTGAAGAGGAGAAGCAAAGCTCCCCTGTAGATATCCCATAGGAGCAGGAAAAGCTGTTAACAGAGATGGACAAATTGGACAAGAAGTGTACGTACAACAATAAAAAGGGCAGAAAAATATTTGGATGAAGCAGAACAATTCAGTAAGAGAAGATATTTCACAGATTCAAAAAGGTATGATGTGGGTGAGAGAAAGCGGGTTACAGGAACATTATACATGGAGGAGGATGATGATGATGCAGAACCATGGTTACGAGATGAGGGAGGAAGACGGCTCAGACCATGTGAACACTTACCAGAACCACAAAGATATGACAGTCTGGTTAAGGGTGCTAGAGGGCACTATGTACCCTTGGCTACACAAGATCTCATCCATGAGGGAGCTGGGAAGTGGATTAAGGTGTTTGAAGAAGAGACAATGGGCAAGTTGTTGGCAACTGGAGACATCAAAGCACTCCTTGCCAAAATTTTAAGAGGATTAAGAATGAAAGAGATCCTCACAGCTGCTAACCTACAAAGAGCAGTGAACTCTCCATTAATGGATGGGACATAGTTTGATCAATACCGTCCACGCCTATGGCAAACACTGAGGGCAGAGTATCCATCTCGCATAGACCCAAGGTCGCTGAAAGGAGAAGAGCTGGGAGAAACAGAAAATCCCACCACTTATGTGCAGAGACAACTAAAAAGATGGAGACAAGAACTGGAAAGGGATCCAGAGGCAGATCCTGTGATGTCATCATTGTTCAGAACATGCCGAAGAACATGAACTGGCAAAGAAGGCCACCACCAAGAGGAAGAGGAGGACCCACTTCTGGTCCTCGAGGAATATGTTGGAGATGTGGACAACCTGGACATAACAGGCATGATTGCCCCACCAATCCATGGCAACAGCAACCTGGTGGTGAAGGGGATGGTTGGGTCCAGTCCTATCAACAATCTCCACAAAGCCCAGTGAACCCATGGCGTGGGCCTAATCAGGGGTACTAGGGGTGCCCAGAGAATCCTACTGGGGAGGGTCAGCTTCCAATTCTAACAACTGATGCTGATCAAGAACCTATGCTGCAGGTTAAAATAGAGGGCAAATTAACACCCATGATGGTAGACACTGGAGCCTCTTACACTTGTGTAAGTCCAAATTATGCCCCTCACCTCCCCATGTCTGGAAAATTTGCAAAGACAGTAGGATTCTTGGGACAAATGCAGCTAATTCCAATGACGGCTCCAGTTAGTCTGCAGACTAAAGATAAAAAGGTTACCTTGCCTATTTTAGTATCAGAACAAAATCCTGTTAATTTGTTGGGAAGAGATGCATTGTGTAAACTTGGACTCCAAATCTGGTGTTCTCTATCACCTTGGCTGATTCATTTATTGCCCCGGTCCTGATACGTGATGCACCTCCAGAAACGGTTTGCCCTGAAAAGCAGGGTAGTAAAAAGTCAGTGTGTGCGGATTCAGTTGTGGAAACACTGAACTGGCCGGTGACACGAGAACATATTATCGCTTCATAGAAAGAGGATCAAACTCTTACGAAGTGCTTTGCTACTGCTGATAACCTAAAACCGTAAAGAGACGAAGGTTTCTTATGTTGTTGATACCGGTTTACTGATGCGTAAATGGTTCCCTAATACTGCTACGGACAAAGAGTGGGATGCTGTGTGTCAGATTGTTGTTCCTACTCCTTACCGCCAACATGTCTTGAGGTTAGCGCACAATCACGAGTCGTCTGGTCATTTAGGCATCACTAAAACCTACAATAGAATACTTAGACATTTCTTTTACATTTACATTTACGGCATTTGGCAGACGTCCTTATCCAGAGCGACTTACAATAGTTTTGACCTGGGTTAAAGAAAGATGTAGCTCACTTTTGTCGTTCCTGTCATACCTGTCAGTATGTGGGACAGCCAAATCAGGTGATTCCACCTGCTCCCTTCTCTCCCATTCCCGTTATTGGTGAGCCCTTTGAGCACATTATCGTGGACTGTGTGGGCCCACTGCCTAAAACAATGTTGGGAAACCAATTTCTTCTTACTTGTGATGTGTGTTGCCACCTGATTTCCTGAGGCAGTTCCCCTGCGTAAGATTACTGCACTTTATTACTGCACTTTATTACCTCCATATACCTCCTCTTTGGCCTTCCTCTTTGCCTCCTGCCTGGCAGCTCCATGTCCAACATTCTCTTACCAATATACTCACTCTCCATCTTCTGAACATGTCCAAATCTGGCCTCCCTAACTTTGTCCCCCAAACATCCAACATGAGCTGTCCCTCTGATGTACTTGTTCCTAATCCTGTCCAACCTTGTCACTCCCAAAGAGAACCTCAACATCTTTAGCTCTGTCTCTAAACCATACAGCATGGTCGGTCTCACCACTGTCTTGTACACCTTCCCCTTGATTCTCGCTGATATTTTTCTATCACACAGAACTCCCGACACCTTTCTCCACCCATTACAACCTGCCTGCACTCACTTCTTTACCTCTTTCCCACACTCTCCATTACTCTGGACTGTTGACCCCAAGTACTTAAAGTCATGTACCTTCTTCACCTCTTCACCCTGTAATCTTACTATTCCACTTCCCTCCCTTTCATTCACACACATGTACTCAGTCTTACTACGACTGACTTTCATTCCTCTTCTCTCCAGCGCAAACCTCCACCTCTCCAGGTTTTCCTCCACCTGCTCCCTGCTCTCACTACAGATCACTGTCATCCGCAAACATTATTGTGCAAGGAGACTCCTGTCTGACCTCCTCTGACAACTGGTCCTTCACCATAGCAAACAGGAAGGGGCTCAGAGCCAGTCCCTGATGCAGTCCCACCTCCACTTTGAACTCCTCTGTCTGACCTACAGCACACCTCACCACTGTCCTGCTCCTCTCATACATGTCCTGCACCACTCTGACATACTTCTCTGTTACTCCTGACTTCCTCATACAGTACCACAGCTCTTCTCTTGGCACCCTGTCATACGCTTTCTACAAACGCCTACAAGACTACAAAAAGTCTACAAACGCACAGTGCAACTCCCTCTGACCATCCGTATACTTCTCCGTCAAAATTCTCAGAGCAAAAATTGCATCTCTTGTGCTCTTTCTGGGCATGAAGCCATACTGCTGCTCACAAATTTCCACTACCTTCCTTAACCTAGCTTCCACTACTCTTTCCCATAGCTTGATTGTATGGCTCATCAACTTTATCCCCCTATAGTTGCTGCAACTCTGCACATCACCCTTATTCTTAAAGATCGACACTAATACACTACTTCTCTATTCCTCAGGCATCTTCTCACTCTCTAAAACCCTGTTAAACTAGTTAAAAATTCCACTGCTGCCTCTCCTAGACACTTCCAGACCTCCACCGGAATGTCATCAGGACCAACTGCCTTTCAACTTTTCATCCTCTTCTAAGCCTTCCTGACTTCATCCTTTCTAATCTTATCTACTTTCTGTTCCACAGAGGTCATCCCTTCTACTCGTTTTTCCCTCTCATTTTCCTCATTCATCAGCTCTACAAAGTTCTCCTTCCATCTCCTCTGTACACTCTCCTCACTTGTGAGCACTCTTCCACCTCTATCCTTAATAACTCTAACTTGCTGCACATCCTTCCCATCTCGATCCCTCTGCCTAGCTAGTCTGTATAAGTCTTTCTGTCCTTCTCTAGTGTCCAACCTAGTGTACAACTCATCATATGCCTCCTGCTTGGCATTAGACACCTCCCTCTTCAAAGTCCACTACCATCTGTCCTTCAAGGATCCTTTCCTTAACTCCAAACTTGCTCATCACCTCTGTTCCCCTCACCAACATGTCCATTAAAATCTGCTCCTATCACCACACTCTCACCCATGGGAATACTCTCTATCACCTCATCTAATTCACTCTAGAATCTCTCTTTCTCCTCTAACTCACAACCTACCTGTGGGGCATAACCACTAACAACATTGAGCATCACCCCTTCAATCTCTAACTTCAGACTCATCACCCTGTCTGACACTCTATTCACCTCCAGAACATTCCTCCCAAACTCCTCCTTCAAGACCACACCTACCCCATTTCTCTTACTATCCACACCATAATAAAACAGCTTGAATCCTGCTCCTATACTATGAACCTTGCTACCCTTCCACCTGGTCTCCTGTACACACAGTATATCCACCTTCCTTATCTCCATCATATCAGCCAGCTCTCTACCTTTCCCTGTCATAGTACCAACATTCAGAGTTCCTATCCTCAGTCGTACACTCTTACCTTTCCTCTTCTCTCTCTGTCTACGCACTCTCCTCCCTCCTCTACTTCTTCGACCAACAGTAGCCCAATTACCACCGGCACCCTGTAGGTCACCGGCGCCGATGGAGGTCGTTGTTAACCTTGACCGATCTGGTATGAAATTCAGAGTACTGACTATTCGCATGATTAAATTTAGCAATGTTTTACACCGGATGCCCTTCCTGACACAAAGGATGGAGCAGACGAGGATGGTATTGTGCTGCGCAATGCTCCTCAGCAGTGTGCCCGTTTGCATAACTCTGAAATACTGACATTTGCCATCACATCTCAGTCACTTAACAGAAATACAAAAGAATTAAATTGTACAGTTAATCCGTGATTTTCCATCACTCTTTGCTGACGTCCGTACACAAACTACAGTATGATATTAATGTTGGTAATGCAATTCCCATTAAAAAACATCCTTACTGAATTAATATGACAAAAAGGTCTGTGATGAAAAAAGAAGTGGATTACTTACTGGAAAATGGTCTTGCTAAGCCTAGTTGCAGTCCCTGGAGCTCACCATGCTTGTTAGTACCCAAACCTGATGGAACATTTATGTTCCGTACTGATTACCGTAAAGTAAATGCTGTAACAGTACCCGACTGTTATCCGTTGCCTCGCATGGAGGACTGTACAGATAATTTAGGTTCTGCTCACTTTCTGAGCAAACTAGATTTGTTAAAAGGATACTGTCAAGTTCCTCTTACCCCACGTGCATCTGATATCTCCGCATTTGTAACTCATGATAGCTTCCTACAATATACGACCCCTGGCAAACATTATGGAATCAACACACTGAGAGGATGTTCACCCAGCTTTTTTACTTTATAGCAAACAAACAAATCTCAGATATTACACAAAAAAGGTTTTGTTCAATAGCTTAACATTCTGGCTTTGTGAAACATACATCAAAAAAATTCAGTGACTTTTTTTTTTATTAATGGCATGTCATTTTCCAAATCAAGTAGAGGA
>CM040978.1:7791592-7808118 GCA_022985145.1 Pangasius djambal
GCGCTCCGTGGTATAGCGACCACACTCGATCCCTAAAACAGAACGCCCGAGCATTAGAGCGTAAATGGCACCAAACTAAACTCATAGTGTTTAAAACAGCATGGAAGGAAAGCATAGTAGTCTATAAAAAAGCTCTTAGTGCAGCTAGGTCTGCTTATTTTTCAGCACTTATAGATAGTAATAAAAATAATCCTAAGTTATATGCATTATACAATGTGATGGAAGGCTTTACCATCAGGGGGGATTTACCAACAGTGAGATGCACATCCAGATACTTTTCCATCAAACGTCCTATGCCTGTGACTCCACTGACTCTGTAATTTTTTTTGTTTCTACTTTCTGTATATTGTGCATTTGTGCTTTGTACAATAAACCAATTTAAATTAGTTGAATTAGTGCATTAAAAGTGCATGACTTGTATGATTTATACAACCATATAAATCATACAAGTCATGCACTTTTAATGCACTGGAATTTCTTGTAGAAGAACTACTGAGTATTTAGATATACATAATAAAATTGTTTATTGTACAAAACACAAATGCACAATACACAGAAAGTTAGAACTGTTAGAAATAGTTTCCTAGCTAAAGCTTTAGTAAGTTAGACACGTTTGAAAACGACCTCTAACAAGCTGTGATAAGAGTCTAATACTTGCGAGTTTAAAGAAAACTTCTGACAAGTAAATAGGAAAAGCCTAGGTGTGCACATCGACAGAAACCACTGAACTAACAGAATAATTGTTTAATAAATAGGCCTCTATACAAAAGCCTCTGATGTAGGAATGTCACTTTATAATGAAAGCCTAGATTTTATTCCTACAGTTTTGGTGACCCTGTGATAGAAAATACTTTCCAGACATGATAGAAAGTACTTTTCTGACGTGATCTTTGTAACAATCTGTATAAGTTAAAACCCGATGATACAAATATCCAGACATATCAAAGTGTCCTGTAGTCTGCGGCATAGTAAAGTGGTGCTAAACAGCCTATATTCAGTAACACGGCGTGAATTCAAACAGTTTCACCTGCTGGTTCATAATTATTACCCGACGCGATAAATATTAAATATCTGTCATGCAAAACCTTTTAAAAAATCAGAAACAGTCTCATTAAGAAACTCATTTCCCATGCCTATCGTGACTGTATGAGTATTTGATAACACCTTTTTGGTGCACGATATATACAGTAGTCACTTTTTGTAGAACAGATCGGAATACTCAACAGAACAGCAGGTATACTGACACGTACAATCTGAGAAAGAGCATTAGCTTTGTACACAATGGCTGAGGGAAAGACTAGCGAAGTCCAGCAGCGAACATTTATGCAAATGTGGGATGAGGATGTGAGAGAGACCCTGGTTTATCTGCTGACTGAAGATACAGATGTAGACAGTGAGACCATCTCAGCCACCTGAGTTAAATTGGCTTTTTGGAACATAGTAAATGGGAGAGTAGCAGAAAAGCCTGAAATATTTTCTCAAATAAGGCGAAGTATAATAACATTTTGGCCACTGGCTATTTAGTGCATCATAACAGCTTGAAAACCTTAACAGAAGGAAGCATTGCGCCAGAAGCAATGCGTACAGAGCACAGAGCATGACAACACTGAGGAAATAGAGAAAATGTGTCTGCAAGTCAAGAGGTTGACATCTGAAAGGGAAAGTTGGGAAAAACAGAGTACAGCTTTCAATGATTGCATAGCTAAACTTCATAGTGAGTGTCACAAGTTAGCTTTGGAGTCACTCAGTTCTGTTCCTGTACTCTCACTCTGTGTGTGTAAACGGCACCCCCACCAGCAACCAGCTGTAAATGCACAGTCAGCTGGAGCAGCTGGGATGGACCAAGCACACCTACAAGCCTGTAATGTCCACACATGCACCTCTCAATCTCAGCATATCAAGGGCCAAAACATCTAATTCATCACACATATCTGTGATCAAAACAATGACAGGCCCAGACGGAGAACGCTTTCATGTTAGTTGCCAGATACCACTTCAAGAATGTGCTGCATATGCACCGAAAATTGGCACATTTCCCTGCACAGTTCCTTTGAACCATGAATAGCTTATTGTTAGAAGCTAGTATGTTTGGTCTGGAGTTAAAAGATGTTTTCTCACAGCTAACTCACATGAATTAGTGCCTAAAGTTCCAGGAGAGCTACAGAATGGCACAATAATTAATCCTTTATTGAGAGAAACAAACACTGGTGGGCTAACGAGGCTTTGTTATGTCATATTGTTTCGAAATGTTTTGAAATTTCGATGGTTCACCTCTAAGGGGTGTTGATATCAGGGTGAACCAATGATCAATTATATGTATATTTTTAATATATAATTTTTACTGTTTTTGGGTCAGTTTTATTATGTAGTGTAGGGGCCGTTGTATATAAATGTATGTGTAATGCATGTATTTGGGGCTGTCACAACTAGGGGGGGGAGTACATGCATGGAAAGGGGTGTTATATCAGGTGTTCACACAGAGGACGTGGGAGGAAGAGGAAGTAGGGGGCTTGCATGGTGAGAACATACAGTTCTTACCACATGCTCATGCAGGTGCACATGCTCATAGACACAGCAACTCTAAGGTAAACTCTTGTAAATCATGTATATATTGTGAATATTTCAGCTATGTCAATAAATGGGAACACAACTCAAACACATCTACAACATGTGGACAGTGGATTATATGTGTGCATAAAGGACACCTTAACATCCAACCCGGCAGCTGCAGTGGAAATAAAATGGAGGATATCTGCTACTAATGTAGGGTTATAATACTGAAATGATTCAACAGTGTTTGTACTGATCCATGGTCAGTACTCGCCTCAGGATGCCTTGTTAATCATCGGATGTGAAATTCTGCCAAATTTCATTATAAAAATAAAGAAAAAAATGGCCAGATTGTGGGTTATTACATAGGCAAGAGAGAATTTAGACAGTTTTGCATTTTGACAAACATTTCAACTTTAGGATGAGTGGAAGCATAAAAAGACCAAAGTCTATTGTATGGGACCATTTTGAAATCATCCAAAACAACCTTGTGAGGTGTATGATTTGTGACCAGCAACTGATTTACCACAATAACACATCATCAATGTTGTGACATCTGCGCTCAAAACACCCTTATTTTTCTGATGGGCATACATCTGGTGGAGCTGAAACTTCTGGTGTACATAGACAAGATATATATGAAATCTTTCGCATTGAATATTCTGGGCCTCTAAAGTGATGGACAGGGAAAAAAATGTCAGCATACAATTTTGGCCCTCAAAGCCTAAAAACTACAAACTGTAAATGGCATTTTAATTTCACACAGTATACAGTGTAATAAGTCATTATTTTATTTTCAGGAAGGCAAAAGTACAACTGAACTCTCAAATAACTTAATATAAGGACTTTGGCCACGGCAACACTTTTGGATCCTAGATTTAAGACTGTAGCTTTTGGCAGTGTGGTCATTATGTTTGGACCGAGTTCTCGTTGCTTTTACAACGTTTTCACCAGCAGGTGGCGCCAGTGTGTGGTGTTTCAAGTGCTTCGAAACAGTGACCACTTACGAAGCAATTGGTTCAACTGATTCATAGTTTCGAAAAGCTTCCCCAACTGGACACTTATGTATCTTTCTGCTGGAAGGAGAGACATGGCCTGCTGGGAGGGCACAGGAGCCCACACCAGGTAACTGACTTCAGCTGTAACAGAGTGCAAACCAGACAGCAAGATTCCTGACCAGTACCTCCACACAGCTAAAGACATCTGGTGGAACTGAATCTTCAGGAGTTGTGTCCTGGTCAGCCCTATGATCACCATCACCTATAGACATCACTGCCCTTCAACCTACGGTGACTGCCACACATTCTTGGGCCTTTAAATGGCTCTGCATTCAGACATCCCGGAGGAGGGATTTGTAGTAGATTTATAAATTGTGGCAGAAATTTGATTAAAATTAAAATGATCGGGAATGTGGGTCAGAGAGACCATGTAAACTAAACCTGGTCATCTAAACTTTGTTTAATTAAAATATTCCTCAGGGCATGTTTGGTATCAAACTAATCCATATTCCATGGTGAACAATGTGGTGACATCATAAATATCATATAAGTTTAAGAAACAGCATTTACAGTATATGTTGCAACGTGTGTGTTTTGTTCACACACACATACACACACACATAGATAGAGACCACCTGGTCCACATGGGAAACCTTTTGATTTTGTTCCCACAGAATCTTAGATTAGATTAGATTCTCAGGAACCTAATTAACATACAGTTCACTAGGGTGAGCTACCCATCTGGGGGTCCAGCCTGCCATAGAATACATGATGTCTCTTACATTTGGTACTCTGGTCATTGTTCACTTCAAAGAGGCATTATCACATTGTATAATTCATCAGGGGGGCTTTACCATCACGCATCCAGATGAGTGAGTGGTGCTTACCCGTGCAAAATGTGACACCGACAGGCAGCTGCACATGCCGGTCAGTAGGAAGAGCTGTGTGTGTACGCATTTATTGCAGCATAACTAATTTGACCTATATCAGTAGCCTTAATGAATGTATTTTATTTGGGTTTTTTAGTATAATAGGTTGTGTGGGAGTCCGTTCGCGTGCACATGACGTTACTAGAATACCCATAATGCAGTTATCCTCACTGAACTGAGTGTTTTAATGTATCACATGTCTGTGTTGCGGTAGTGTTGTGATTCCATTTATTTTGGGGGTTAACGTACAAGTCACATCATTAAAATACATATAATGCAGTTCTCCTCAGTCAGACGAGCATTTTGATATGTCACATGTCTATGATAGTAGTTTTGTGATTCCACTTAATTTGGGGGTTAAAAATTAACCTCACACCTCTCCTCATCACTCTTTACAACCTCTATACCCAAATATGTAATGAGCACCTTCGTACTCAGGACTCCATCAGTGGACAGTGGATAGATTTTAATCAACCGGACTTCTTGCGAAAACTGTGATGAATTTACTGCTTGCACATTTGCTTGCACCTGGTTCCTCTCAAGGTTTCTTCCTCATATTGTCTCAGGGAGTTTTTCCTTGCCACCGTCGCCTCTGGCTTGCTCATTAGGGATAAATTCACATATTTACAATATATTTTTTGAATCCATTTATTTCTGTAGAGCTGCTTTGTGACCATTGTTAAAAGCACTATACAAATAAAATTGAATTGAATTGAATCTAGGTGAGGTGCCAATTCACAGTTTGATAGAAAAAAATTACCATTTAAGTATAAAGTTTTAATAGTTTTAATAAAGCAGTAGCAGTCACCAAATCCAAATTTTTGGGGAGCAGAATAAATAAACCGGTCCTCGAGCAAGCAAATTGGCTGCCAATTGTCTAAAAATGAGGTTTGGGTATTAAGGAATTAAACCTTGTGTAAGGGTGAGTGTGAGTTTTTAATTTTCTATACTTTGTAAAAAAAAAAAAAAAAGAAAGAAAGAAACAGAGTAAGTATAGACCTTGAAAAGGATTTATAAAATTATGAAGTTATCCATCCAAACAAGGGGATTTATTAAACATAAGCTCCCCACTAGCATGTAGAACTTCCTCTATACATATGGGACTGTCACAGTGTTCTTTTTGGTCTTCACTTACAAATTTACTATTAGTAAGCCCATCTAAGAAATCAGAGGCATCCCTTTCATCAAATCTTGACTCATAAAGGGAGCTATAAAAAGTCAAACAGTAATCTGCAACATTCTTGGGTCAAGTGTTATTGTACCATTAATATTTAAATGCAAAATTGTGTTTGTTTTTGTGGAGAATTTTTCTAATTTGAAAAAAAAAAATGCTGAATTTTTGTTCACCCTCTTTTAACCATCTCTGTCTAGATCTAATGATGGCTCCCTCTGCTTTTCTTTTATAAATGTCATCTAATTGGCTTTGAAGTGTGATCAACTCATGTTTTTTGCTGTCTGAAAAACTCAGAGAGATCTCTGATCTCTCTTTAGAATCTATAGTCTCCTCTTCAAGTCTCCTGACTTTAGATATTAAGCATCCGAATTTTCTTAGAAATTTGCCAACTTCAAATTTAAAAGTAATTCCCAATTACTGCAGTAATTATTATTAAGCTGAGCTATATTCCAATATTGTCCAATCAAACTACGAATGGTCACCTTGACCGATTCATGTTCCAGGATTGAACTACTGATGAAAGAACTCTCTTTTTCCTTCCTTTCTAGCAGCTTCCACCAACGGCCACAGCTTCATCCTCAACATCTTGTCTGCTTGAGTCAAATCTTTGTCAGCTTGTGATTTGAGTTATTCAGAGTTCTTAGCCTGCCACCATATCAGAGCCCACGTAGAACAGAATGACTACTGATCTTGGCCTGCTGTCCTCCTCTTTATACCTTCCCAGTCAATGCACAACATCCATGTCATCTTTGATTGAAACGCTCGAATCAGGAACAACTGTAACACAAATGCTGATGACTTTTTGCTTGAAGTTTTCCTCAGATTGCTCAGGGATGCCATACAGACAAAGGTTCCATCTACACTGATAGCATTCAGCTTCACTCAGCCTTTGCTCAAGTTCATCAAGTTCGTTTAGCTTCAGAATGGCTTTACAGTTTTTCATGTCTGTTTACAAGGTGTTAATGTCTTCAAACACAAAGTCAGTCGATTTTTTAAGGCCCTCAATGCTCACAGTGTTACTGGTTATCATTTTTCCGAGATTGTCTGCACTTTCCTTAATTCTAGATGTCAAATCCACAATGATGTTATTATGCAATTCCATCAGCGATATTTCTCCTCAGGATATTGTTTGCTAAGGTTTCATGTTGGTCTACCTTGATATGTGAAACAGATCCATCTCCAGCAACAACAGGAATACCAATTTTCATCACTTCCATAAGGATCTTAGGTGTAGAGCGCTTATTTTTTTCTTTGCGTTTCATCTTGCTATCCGAAGTTCCCATGTGCGCCAGCAGATTCAAATAATGACCACCAACTTAAGATGTACTATTTAAACTTTGTCAAGCATTGAACTTCTTTGCCAAAACAAAACAAAAAGTTGACCTAATGCACCAATGACCAAATGGGCTGCCATCTTGGAACCGTATTGGCGTCCTCAGTGGGGCAGGGAGGGTGGTTGATGGTCCTGGCCAGGTCATGAACCCCCTCCTGAAAAAAATTCTCAAGGGGGCGCAGCACATCGAACCAGGCCAGCATTGCATTGGTCCATTTACTCTTACCCTGTGGCTCCCACAGCAGGCAGTTCTCTAGTAGGAGAGTAAGCTGTGAATCCAGGAATCCTGCTGCATCCATGGTTCAGTCAGTCTTTCTCTCAGGAATGGTAGTTGAGGTGGATGCAAGCACAGGAAAATGTTTATGTGCATTGACACAAAGTGAAACACAAAGACTAGGAAACATGAACGCGAAACACCTACTCTAGACAACAACATGAACATGGTACGCATAAAGGTGACAACGACTAAAGACCAGCAAGAAGTGCTATACAATGAGTGACTTAAATACTCGTGCTAACTAGACACCGACATGATACAGGTGCTCGTGGTCATGTGACATGATCCGTGCAGTGAGCATGTGACGTGCAATGGCTTGTGGGTGCTGTAGTCCGGCAACACATTACCATGACAGTAAACAATGTGGAGCATGCATGTGAACTCAATGCTGTAATTGTGGTGGGCCTAGGCTGTGAATCACAAAAATGAGAATCATAAGCTGTCAGGTATAAAAATATCACATAGTAATAACCCTTCCTATTCTAAAGGAAGGGTTATTAGCTAGACAGCTAGAGGGTTTGTGATAGGCCCATGAAGGTGGATTATGCAGATGCAGCTGTACAGTTTCTGTTGTCCAAAGCCTAATATAAAATCCTGAAATTATTTTTCCATCACTTGCATGAAGTTGATGATGAGGGCTATAGGTCTGTTGTTTTCTGCTACTGAAGGATTTTTGCTTGCTTGGTGCTGGGGATTGTTATAGAAGATTTTTAGTAAGCTTCTGGAAAATAAATTGATAAATTTTTGTCAGCATCGGCTGTTGATAATCAAAGTCAAATTTGGTGAAGATCCGATGAACCTGATGAAGTTTGAAAAAGTAGGTTTTTCAGAAAATTAAAAATGGCGGAAAATATAGTTGGGTGGAAATTGAAACCATGGTATGCTTTCAACTCGGCATGAATCATCATGCCAAGGAAAAAAGAATTTTGTTTCTAGGTCTTATGGTTCAAAAGTTATTAGCATTAACATGAGTGCAACTTTAAGCTGTTGGTGGCGCTAGAGGGTTTGTGATAGCGACTCCAAATTTGACATGGTAACATTACAGACTGTTCCCTATCTGTGTGCCACATTTCCTATGTATGGTTCTATGGGCTGCTATAGACTTCAAGAGCAGAAGAAGAAGAAGCCAGACTCGGTGAGCCACACATTCACAGACATGCTACAACTGTTGCCTAAGCAATCACAGGAAAGCAGAGCTATAACTTTAGACAAACGGATTCAAGAGTGATTTGTAGTTTCACTCATGATGTTTATGTTTTGACCACAGACAGTGGTGGAATTCTCTAACTGTAGGAGGAAAGGTCTAGATGAACAAATGGGCAGCAGGGTGGCATTGCTGCAGCATTGTTTAGACAGGTGTCAGGATGATTTGAGCCAAAATTGTTAAATTTGTTAAGCGTTTTTTAGCATTCTTGTTTGTGGGCTTGGCCATCAGATTCCTTGGCCCATTATGGACAAACAGTTTGGAATATTCAAAATTATTTTGATAACTTTTGTGTGGCTTACTCTCACAAAAGATGATGTGTGCCAAATTTGGTGATGATTTGTAGGAGGAGTAGCGAAAAAAAACAGTTTTTAACACAATCCAAGATGGTCGACAGGAAGTACACTAATTTCAGATGTCGATGTGCCTTCACTTCTGCATACTCCAGGGACTTATAGGAAAAATGAACTGTGAATTTATCACAAACTCTTCAAATGAATTGTTACAGTTCTTGACCACAAGGTGGAGCCATCGCAAAACTTCTTGTGTACATTCAGGGCATGGTCCGGAAAATACTTAAGTTACCTGATGATACTTAGATGCACCCTCACATTCTGTTTTTTGCATCTGTCAGCATGTTACAGGAGAATGGGTTTGAATATCAAAATTCCATTGATAACTTTTGTTCAGGCAGGTCTTAAGATGATGTGAGCCAAACGTGGTGAAGATTGGACAAAATTTGGAGGAGGATAAGCAAAAAAGGCAGTTAGATGTAATCATTTTTGGCATGTAATTGTAACTATTGACCAGTGAAAATTTGTTGCATTGCCTCAGGTCATGGTTCTGAAGATGCCTACCAAGTTTTGTGTCAGTGCGCAAAGTTGTTGCTGAGATACAGCCTTACATCCTGATTTGTTGGCCCATTACTGGCAAACCCTTTGGACTATTCAAAATTCTTTTGATAATTTTTGAGAGGCTTACTCTGAAGATGATGTATGCCAAATTTAGTGATGGTTGGACAAAATTTGTAGGAGGAGTAGCGAAAAAACTGTTTTTGACAAAATCCAAGATGGCGGAAAATCTAATTAGGCAGAAATTGATTTCAAAGGGTGCATTGAACTCATCTCGACCCAGGGAATCTAGTGAATGTACTTCCAAATTAGGCCCGATGGTGCCGCTAGACCGTTGCCAAGACTTGGCCCAAATTTGGTCAGAATGTTCGTAAGACCCTCCCCAAAATTTCACAACATTTTACCAGATAGTTCTATGGGCTGCCCTAGCCAGAAGAAGAAGAAGAAGGAGAAGAAGAAAACATAGAATAACAATAGGGTGCCTATTTTTTGGAGTCCTTGATGAACAGGATATTTGATGGAAGGTGTGTATGGTTAGTAGTCCAGTGAGAGGGAGTGGAAAGTGGGAGAATGCTGAGAGTCTGGTGGAGGTGTGACAAGAATTACATGGTTATATGAGAATGGTGTCTCTGTATGAGCACTTTTATGCTTGTACCTCAGCATGTAAGTGTTCATTTTATTATTGCTATTGACACAATAAGTAAAAGTGTCTACACAAATATTAATTTATATATTATATTAAAGAGACAATAATATTGTCTTTTCATTTTAAATGGACAGCAATATATTTAATCATGTCTGTTATTTTGACAGATGTGTTTTCAAAATTAGGACATGTAAAAATTGTAATTGTAAAACATGTAAAAGCATTTCACACATTTGTGTGCAAACTAATTTTATAAAACTCAGGAGATATTGTTAGAGTACCATGGTTCCATGCATTTAATCTAATTGCACTTTAATCTATTAATCTATGCATTTTTTGTTTATTACACGTTGAATTATTCAGCCATTCAAATTGATGGAAACTGATGGAAAAAGATTAGACTTTAAAATGATTTATTATTCTTGTGGCCAACATTCATGAAATTTTGCAAGTTTTCGCAGACTGTCCTGTTGTCCATGTGTACCACGTTTCATGAAGTTTGAACATTGTGTTGACAAGATATAAGCCAATTAGTTATTATTTGCCACACCCACAAATATTTGGCCTATATCTCCACAACGAATATATGAATCAGAATTCCTTTGATAAGTTTTTGTCTGGAGTATTTCGAGGTGGTACATATCTAATTTTGTGTGAATCAGACAAACAGCCTAGTAAGTGCTAGCATGCACTTACAAGTTATTAGCAAAAACGTAAATTTGCTTATTATAGCACCACTTTGTGGCTGATTCGCAAAAAATCTGGTACACAGCCTTGGTTTGGCACTACGTACAAACATATCAATTTTCGTTGGACATTTTGATTTGATGTTAGTGGCTGCTGGATGTTGATTGGCTGCTGGTGGCCATGTTTGTTGATTTGTCCAAATCATATTTAAAGAATATGTTAGCATGTGTACCAAAGAAGATTTTCAACTTCATATGGATCATATGGTTGCGGAGTTGGTTTTTCAGTTTTAGCACCCCCTATGGAATTTGATGCGACTTCTTGTGCATCCTCAGACTGTCCTGTTGTCTATATGTATAAAGTTCCATCACTTTGTGCATGGACCCCTAATTATTCTTATCCATCCGATCCTTTGAACCAAGCACAGTTGGGTACAACAACCAATCTCTGCTGATCATGTCTGAGCATGTCATTAACAGTAATATATATTATGTCTTTTTGAAAATGTGTGTAAATTATAAAGAAATATAGAAATAAATAAAGGCACAATGGTACAAACAGCACAAATTACTTAATACTCTTTTGGTAAACTTTAGGAGTTAATGTTGTGTGGTGTTGCATACACATATTTCCAGTGTGATTAGGATTGAGTGTGATTAGACGTCTTGTGTGAGTGAGTTAAAATATATCACTTAATAACTTGATAAAATAACAGCACAAATGTGGCACAAATTACAGAAATGTGGCACAAATTTTGGTGCAATTTGGATGGTGATAGGGTGTTGCATGATGTCATAAGCCATTATGATTTCATTACGTTTTTTTATTTTTTATTTTTAGTTTTTTTTAGTGAGTTGAGCAACGATCTTCCCAGTTCCTGTTGATCTGCTCCATCCATCATCACTGGAGCACGTTCCTTGTGCCATTACTCTTCATATTTCATCATCATTAAGCTTATTTCTTGAAGTGTTGTGTTCAGTCAGTTAAAAAATTTACTACTTAACAAAAACTGGTAAAACTTGGTAAAAAAAAAAAAAAAAAAATTATTCAATATGCTACACACATTTTGGTAACATATTTTGAAGAGACTGGGCATGACACACTTTCTGACTTTTTAGTTTTTGTACATTTTTATGACGAATGGAAAAATTGGGGCTCAAGCACTAATGACTAGGGATTACACGTTTACCCGATTGTGTTACATTTCTATTTATAGAATTATTGTCTGTAGCCACTGGTGCAAATATATTAGGTGCTGTAGCATCAGAGGGTTATTATACACTTTAATGTCATCACGAGTGAAAAAATATGCAAAACCAGTAATATAAAGGCAATTATAATTGACCTTGAAAAAAGACTGGCATGCACTGTGAATAGAGAAGAAGGGTTGGACATAGATCTTCGGTGAATACTTGCCTAACAGAATGCAGTAGTCTACAACAGTAATTGCATTAAAAACTCCTTGTGCCTTGTGCCTAAGACAGGATACAGGCTTTAATAATATTGATCATCTGTTGTCATACTGATACTCATATATATAAAAAATATATATTGAAAGACAAATGTGTGCATACTGTAATTTGACTGGTAGCAGCCACCTTAAGAAGCTAAGGAGTTTTTTTCATTGTTTATTTCTCAATTTAGAGTAAAGTGATTAACTGAATGTATGTATTTGTTAAAGGTTATATTAAATGATTAATCACACACAAATCAACTGGTGCAGGATCAGGGTTTTGAGAAGAGCAAATAATGACCTACATGTTGATAGTTATTTTTTGTTTATTTTCCATATGTGCATATGTATGTTTCCTTTACATCAGAACATTTATTTTTAAAAAAAATAAAAGAAGGGGGGGGGGGGGGATTGAGCAATCGCCAATAAAGAAAAAATTCAAAGATTCCACCATCTCCAGAGAGGATTGCGATGGTGCTATCGCTAACGGTATCAAGCTAGCACTTAAAGAGCAGCAAAGTACTTTGGATTCAGTTGTGGCCTCAACAGTAAGAGATGCGGTATACTCTGTACTGACCCCAGCATTGCTACATATGGACATACAAGCGACCAACAATTCTGTTAAAGAGCTAAGAGCAGAACTTGAAAAGCTAGCTAGCGCGGCGAAGCAGACACGCGACCGGGTAGATTCTGTTCAGGCAGCTGCACGTGAGGATAGGAGGACAGTCACGAACTTGAGAAAGCAGTTAGAACAACTTACTGATAAAATGACGGACATTGAAGACAGGAATAGGAGAAATAACGTACGACTGGTGGGGTTGCCGGAGGGGGCAGAGGGCTCCGACGCAGCCGGCTTTCTCAGAGCTAATCTTTCCAAGTGGATTCCAGCACTGAAAGGCCGCGACATCGAGATTGATCGCGCTCATCGCGTCTATGACGGAAGAAAAAGTAACTCTGAGCGCCCGCGTACTCTCATCTTTCGTGTGCTAAGATTGCAAGACAGGTCGGCGATCCTAAAGGGTGCACGGCAGGCATACCCGGTGAAATACACGCGGGATAATGTCACGCTGCTATTTTTTCCTGACTTCAGTCCAACCACAACTACCAAGAGAAAGAGCTTCAATCCAATCGTTAAGAAGATGACGGCAATGGGTCTACAGCCTTTCCTCATCTATCCGGCGGCAATTAAACTCACAAAGGTGAGCAGATGATGTTTGAGTCTCCTCAGAAAGCGGAGGAATTTATCAGCTCACTGTAACAGAAGACAACATGGGCTGCAGCTCTACAAAGCAACGGGAAAACTTTTCGGCCCAGCGAGAAGAACTTAATGACCGGGATGGTGGAGATAACAAGGTGGACATGGACACTTGTTAAATCTTTTTTTTTTCTCCTCCTGGGATATTGTTCCTATTTATCCGGCACAACTGTCTCTTTACTGGTAAGACTAACAACCTTTTTTGGAGGGGTCCAATGGAGAGTAGGTTTGATTGCAATAATTTTTGACTGGGTGGGCGTTTTGGGGACATGTCTTGCGTTGAAGTGGACCGGTCACGTATCATCACCATTTTTTGTTGCTCAATCAGACCTATGTTCTTGGTAATGTGCGGTCTGATTTGTTTATTGTTTATAGTGGTTTGTTGTTCCTGTTTCTGTGTTGCTTTTATTTTTTACAACAGACACTCATACTTTTATTTATTTTATCTTATTTCTAAAATGATTATTCATCTAGGTGGTTTGGTATCTAGAATGCACACCAGCGTTTACATGTTACTTACAGAATGGGAGTGCTTTTGCTTTTCTTCATTTACAAAATACAGTTTTGGGATTATGAATATTCGATGTATATTCTAAATATTTTATCATTGAATGTGAATGGCCTAAATTCTGCTGTTAAACCAGTGTACTATAATATTTACACCGTAAATCGATGTCCTGTGCATTGATACAAGAGACACATTTAAAACAATCTGACATGACACGTTTCCAGAATAAGTATTATAAATTGGCAGCCTTCTCCTGCGCTCTTAATAAAACTAAGGGGGTGCTTATCCTTGTTAACAGTAAGTTACATTTAACAATTGAACATACCGGAAGTGATGAGGAGGGTAGATTTGCTTTTATCCGTTGCAAAATACATAATACTAGGTTAGCATTGGTCTCTATTTACGGTCCGAACGAGACAAACAGTGCATTGTTTACAAATATTTCCAATACATTACTTGAGCAGACTGATTGTCCACTAGTGGTGGGTGGTAATTTTAATGCTGTTGTAAATCCTGATTTGGATAAATGTCAATCTGATACAACAGCCAATCCATCTTCTAAATTACTGAATAAATTTATCACTGAGCTCAACTTAATTGATCTTTGAAGAATTCAGAATACTACATCTAAGGACTTCACTTTTTTTCTAACAGACATAAGACTTTCTCTAGGATAGACTACATATTTCTCAGCCCATCTTTAATTTCGTCTAATTCCTCCATCTCTATATTATCAATTTTATTATCTGATCATTCTGCTGTGTTGTGCAATATTCCTCTTTCCGATATTAAAGCCAAATCCCCTAGATGGTGCTTTAACATGTCATTATTAAGTAATCAGACTTTCATTAACTCTCTAAAAGAATATATAAAAGAATTTCTTGAAATTAATATGCCCTCTGATGTGGATCCTCAAATACTGTGGGAAACGACTAAGTGTGCTATACGAGGATTCTGTATATCTTTCTCTTCTACTCTTGCCAAAGCAAAAATTCACTGGTTAACATAACTAGAAAATAAAATCCAATCATTACAAAACCTACAAAAAAACATTTTACTCAGCAACAGGCTATACAGCTGTCCTCTTTAAAAGAAGAATATGATTTACTTTCACAGTCAAAGGCAGAATTTATCTTACATAGGACTAGGCAAAAATATTATTTCATATCAGAGAGACCACGTCACCTATTGGCCCTTAGGCTGAAAGAATGTGAGTCCAAGGCATATATCAGCGCAATAAAATAATCGGATGGTCAGGTCACCACAAACCCTGCGGCGGTTAACGACATATTTAAAGGTTTTGATACAAATCTGTATAAAGCCGAAACAGATTTTGATGAATCAATTTGTAAGCAGTATTTAGATAAATTGGAATTGCCTCGGATCTCACAGGTGGATAAAGAATCTTTGGAGGCCCTGTTAAGTTTGGAGGAGCTCCACATCTCTCTAAAAAGCCTTCAAAAGGGCAAATCGCTGGGTCTAGATGAATCCCCCCTGAATTATATTTAGAAATTTGGGATTTGGTAGGGACACTTATGCTTAATTCTTTTAATTTTTCAATTGAACATGGTGTATTTCAGAGATCAAAAAGCATCATTGATATCATTACTTCTTAAAAAAGGGAAAGATCCATTAGATTGTTCCAGCTACAGACCGATATCACTTATCTCATGTGATCTAAAAATCTATGCTAAAGTTTTTGCTTCTCGTATGCAGAAGGTAATTCATAGTTTGATCAAGGAGGACCAAACCGGTTTTATCAAGGGGTGCAATGCGTCTGACAATATGCGTTGACTCTTTCATATTCTTGACTTTGCATACTCTCATCCGAGCCCTTGTGCATTTTTTTCACTTGATGCAGAAAAAGCCTTTGACAGGCTAGAGTGGAATTATATGTGGGCAGTTCTGCAATGTTTCGGCTTCGATGAACATTTCATTTCTGTGATTAAAACATTATACCACTCACCTGCAGCGTCAATTTCCCCCCATTATTCCCCCCATTCCCTCTACAGCAGGGATATCCGCTTTCCCCCTTATTGTTTTGTTTCTCTCTTGAACACTTGGCACAAGCCATCAGGAAATCTGAAGTACCGATTAAGATTCATGATCATAATCATTTTATTTCATTGTACGTTGATGATATTATTCTATATTTAGACCACTTTGATGTTTCCGTCTCTAGTATAATTAAGGAATTTGATCATTTTAGTAGCTTATCAGGATACAAAATAAATTGGAGCAAATCGGCTTTAATGCCAATTAACAATGTTAAGGTTAATTCTTCTATTCCCTCATTTATCCCTTTTAAGGATTCTTTCATCTGTTTGGGCATTACCATATATAAAATCATCCATAAGATTGCCAGAGACAATTTTAATAGTATTCTAGTTAAGATTAAAAATGACATTCAAAGATGGAATAATCTTAAAGTCTCTCTTCAAGGAAGAATCTCCACAGTTAAGATAATAATAATAATAATAATAATAATACATTTTATTTATAAAGCACTTTACATTTTAAAGAAAATCTCAAAGTGCTACAGAAAAGAGTCATAATATATACAGCAATTAAAACCAGCTGCCAACTGAGATTAGCACAGAAATTTAAACTCTAAATATTAAAAGACTTTTTAAAAAGGTACGTTTTTAGACCCCTTTTAAA
>CM040978.1:7817872-7835276 GCA_022985145.1 Pangasius djambal
AATCCAAAATTTGAGTATTTTTCTATGTTATGTTCATGTTTATGTTCATAAACTTTTTATTTAATAAAATATGTTTTCATAGTTTGTGTTGTCCCTTATTATCAATGCAAAATGGTCACTAACTAAAGAGGATTTATGCTGATATTGCCCAAAAACCCTATTTTGTTCAGGCGTTTCCAAATTTTTGGAGGGCAGTGTAAGTCATAAAATAATAAGTTGAGAGAAAATTAGCTTTAAATGAAATAGGGTCCCTAAAATGTTTGTACAGTAGAGTATAAATTATGGGTCATAAGGAGTAAGAGAAAGGCTTGGAGCTCTGGCTTCTTGACATATTATCACGTTATCAAACTCAGGATATCACAAACCAAATACATACGTTATTATATCTGGGAATGCTGATATATATCTGGGAATGCTGGGAGGTGAGTGGATGCACATGAAAGTTAAAATACCACTTAAACTGTAAACTTTTTGAGTAGTGTGGGAGGGAGGAAAAGATCAGTGTGGCTAGTAAACATAATGGTTTGAATCAGATTCCAGAATCAGTGAGATCCAATAATGCTGCATAAACCCACCATTTTCTCTCAGACTCTTACCAATGTAATATTTGTGACTAATTCACAATATTGTCCATTAGCATATAACTTATTCAGATTATTTATCTTGTGTTTTTTGTATGTAAAAAAATACAGTGAACAAATTATATCACAGAGCAAACTCTTACATTTATTAATCTTGTGTATACATAAGGAACAAAAACCTACAACAACTAAATATTGGCAACTAAAGATTGTTTTTACTGTCCTACTATATTTATAATTATGACCCTAGTAAAATGCACAATGTATGATAATGTGACAATTGCATAATATGATATGATAATAATTCCATATAGGCTTTGAAGGTTTTACCGGTGAATGTTGGCTGAACACACTGAAACCTACTTCAGTGAAACACTCTCAGCTCTTGTCTGAACTTGCTATATTTTTTTATGCCTACATACAGTACAGTATCAAGCTGACGCAAATCTTGTAGTTATAGAATTGAGAAATATGGGGGCAGCTCCAATGACAATGGGTGAAATATTACATCAAATAACTTTTTGATGGGTATTGAGAGACACAGATTGCTCTACAGAATTGCCATGGGAATCATTTTTGGTAAGTACTGTAGCAAACATTGCAGTATATAAAACTATAGTCTTAGGTACTTCTTCCCAGTGTCATAGAGGTAAGCTAAAAAGAAATAGGAAATATACATATGTGAAATAACACACACATTTAATATGTAATTCATAACATATTGCTTTCCACTGATTAAGAAAATTATTTAATATTTGGCCCAAGAAGTTTAATATTAACTCCTGCATTGCTCTGTTGATGCTAACTGAAATTTTATCATGTCCATTTATCATGTCCATTTAAACAGTCTGAAGCTAATGGACAAATTATGGGGACACAGACACATGGTGACAAATGCACCTAACCTAATAATGTTTCGTTTCAGGATTAGGCTTGTGTGTGTGTAAAGATTTAGTCTTAGCATTAAGCACTTCAGTCAGCACAGACAGGCCTACTGTTAATCCCAAGGACCACTCTCAGCCCAGGTGATAATAGAAAAATATGCTCTATAGGGTTACTTTTTAAACCTGGCATATTCCTGGTGATTAGGTCTTTTGTTAAAAACACTGGAGTTTATATTGCATCTAGCCAGGAGCTACAGCTGTGCCCTCATTTGAATGTGATGAGGTAGTCTGGGTAGGCCTGGCAGTCATGAAAAACCACAAACATACTGGGATTCTGCGTGTTGTCGACCACACTGTCAAATCTGTCATTAGGATCCTGTGATGAGCGAGGAGGGGGAACCACCATGTCACCTTTTCCCTGGATGTAATGACCCGTTAGTACAAGTGTCACAAACATGAGCTGCGTCCCATCTGTGGAAGGTACAGAGTATGTGGGATTGGCCGAGTAGCTGGCATTCACAGCAAAGTATGTCCCGAGTCCATACATGGTTCCTGCACAGGAAAAAAAACAAACAAAATATCTCAATCAAGTTAATTTTGGAAAATTAAATTTTAGTCTATTAATTTAACTTGAAAAAGTTTGAAACCATATAAATGAGTGATGAATTTTAGTCAAGCAGTCAATTAACCATTACCGTTTTGTCCAGCAAATCTGCGGTTGAAGTTACTGTGCTGTATAGAAGCACAGGCATCGGCTGTAGTCCCGTGGTATAGGACTCTCTCTCCTGCCCCAACTGTCCCATTCTTATTCTGCAACTCTTTCTTACGAACTTCGTAGGCCCGGCGCAGATTCACATTTTGAATGCGTTCAATCTGTGAAAATTTTTTTGATGTATAAGACTTGTTTTTACTGACAGCGTACTTCTGGTATATGTTTTGTAATGTATAAACATCCCCCCTTCTCTCTCTCTCCCTCTCTCTTTAATGTTTTTACTACTACATCCCTATTAGTTCAATCCTTTACACTGCAGCACACCTTGACGACTGCTTTTGCGACTGTTCTCTTGAAGTCACTTTTCACTTTTTTGTACTCAGCAGAGCTGGAGTGCAGAGGAACCACCTTTAGAACCTCCTCTGTGGTCATGCTGTCCCAGTAAAGTGGAAAATCAAAACCTGAGGCACAGAAATAAACCAATATGAATAGATTTAATCAGATCAAGGGGGTTAATGTTTTCTAGTTTGATTCATTATTTAAAAATTGCGTGGCCTTGCACCTGATAAGTTCTCCAGTCGTTTGATCTTTGCCACAACTCTAGATCCAACTGCTGTGGCCTCCATCTTTGTAAGATTCACTGTCCATTTTTGTGTTTTTGCATCCAGTATCCCTCCACCAACATTCCTGTTTTCCAGCTGATGATGAGCCTCTTTAGGTAACCTCTCCCAGGTTCCTCTTAATCCCAAAATGCACCAGCTGACACTGGAAAAAACTGCATCCTGTTCTTTCTCTCTAACCTACAATAACAGAATGCTGCATGTTTACATGTTTGCAGTTATCAGGCCTTCCACAGACTGAGCAGACTGAACATCACTTGAATAACATTGTGCCCTTCTGAGCTTACTTCATGCCTGATACATAAATAGAGCCACAAATAAAGGAAATATATTTTTCTTACACTATTCCACTCAAATCTACTACATACCTGCCTGACAAGAGCCTCTCGTATTAGTTGCGTGAACACATTTACCCCTTTTGTCAGTCCACTAACTTCCAACCCATCAGGGCCACGTTGGCTTATCTGAATACCCAGAGAAGTCACATTACTGATAATATCATCCAACTCAGCTGAAGTGAAGTGTTTAAGTTCCTCTTGTGAAACAAAATGAGAAGAGCAGTGGCTTTTATATGCTTGACGAAGCTCTCGACAGGCCCTTGAGACATTATCACCATTTAACCCCACTACAAGAAATTCAGCTGTGACATGCTGGTCTGGAATTGACTGAACAAGAGAGCTAAGGTCTAGGGTCAAAGAAGATGGAGCAGGTCTGAGAGGTGTGAACAGCAAAGGAGCTGGTAAAGACAAAAGAAAAACAATGATCAGACAAAGGCAGTCAACTTGCAGGTCCTTCTGTGCATTTGTTCATTGTACACCGTCATGTTTACTCTCAATTTAAATCTTATGATAATTGATGTAGGAGTTGTAGCAACAGATATGTATTTTTCTCACCTGTCATTTGGGTAAATCTGCCAAAGATCTGCTGTGCCATTGCTTTGAACTCCAAAAAAACATGGATTTTCATCAAAACAATGTGAATTCTTTTAACATAGTTGAGGTTAGCTTGTATTGTAGCATCCTTCACACCCTGGAGAATAGCCTGGGCCACCAGACGGGCATCTAACCCTCCTTTACCTACACAGCCCACAGGGTTTAGTTATTTCAGCATTTTTAAATTATGCTTGTCTATGCACTCATTTCATTTTTGCAACAAATTTGTAATTATTCAATCGAATTACACTTAAATTTCGCTACAAAGTGTTTCTGAATATATGTTTCTGAATATATGAATTTCCCTTTGGTGATCAATAAAGTTTATCTTATCTTATCTTATATATATAAATACTGTATAACAAAAAAAACTGAAATCACATTTACATAAGTATTCAGACCGTTTACTCAGTACTATGTCTTGGCAAGGATTACAGCATTAAATTGTCTTGTTTATGATGCTACAAGCTTAATACAACAGGGATTTTCTCCCATTCCTTTCTGCAGAACCTGTCGAGTTGGACTGGAGATGTCATTGTATCTCTATTTTCATGTCTCTCCAGACAGGTTTGATTAGTTTTGTTCATTTCCAGACATTTACAGTCCCAAACCCACCCCAACATTGTACTGGATGTGTGTTTTGGGTGACTGTTGTCATAGTCAGCAATCTCAAGTCCTGAGGACTCTTCCATTAAGCAGGTGTCTGTACTTTGATCTATTCATCTTTCCCTTTGATCCAGACAAGCCTCCCAGGCTCCGCTGCTGAATAATCCCACAGTATGATGTTTCCACCACCAAGCCTAACTAAACGCATGGAACTGGCCAACTGATGAACAGTGTCTGGTTTTCTCCAAATATAATGCTTGGCATTCAGGCCATTATGGGCTTTTTTTTTTTTAAACGAAGAAATGGCTTATCCCATCTTGGTCCTCCTCAGGTTCTTGTCCACCTTCCTGACTAAAGCCATTCTCCCTGTTTGCTCAGTGTAGACTCTTGATGGTTGTGCACTTCTTTCTTATAAGAACTATGGAATACTGCTTTGTTTATGACCTATTAAACTGCATTTTTCTGTACCCTTCCCCAGATCCGTTCCTGAATAAAATCCTGTCTCTGTTTATGGACAATTCCTCTGACCTCATAGTTGTTTTTTTTTTTTTTTTTTTTTTACCACAGGTGAATTTTAATCACAGTACTTTATTGATAAGAAAAAAAACTCATGGATGATGGAAATCAATGGAAATGGGATGAACAGTACCTGAATTGATTTGTGTGTTCTAGCAATGTGTCTCAAGACTTGTGTAAATGTGATATTCCAGTTTTGTTTATTTTTTAATAAATTTCCTTTATGAAGATTTATATACATAAATACTGACCAGCACAAATAGCAGGAATGGCCACTGACTGGTAGCCATTGTGCTCACATTTGAGCAGGATATCTCGTGCCAGTTTTTTAATAACATCTGTATCTTTTTCTCCACACACATGCATAATCGCCTTGCAGGGGAATTCTCCAGGCTGAGTGATAAAGATTTCTCCTCTCTTTACCTGCACTAGAATTAGAGGGAAAAGGTCTGTGAAGAGGGAAAAAGTACTCAAACATACCTGCACTAGAATTAGAGGGAAAAAGTCTGTGAAGAGGGAAAAAGTACTCAAACCTACTGAACTGTACCACTCACTCTTATAAAGACACACATATCAGCAGCCCCTGTAGCATGTGAAAACTACAGTGAAAATGGTGCATAAGGCCAGAAGGAGCTGAATCAAGGTTTCATGACTGATATGATTTTACAGACCAGGAGATCAAACCTGTAACAACCACATGCTCTCTGGCAGATGTGCATGAACCAATATTTTCATTCTGTCTCTGGCCTAGCTGCCTCAGCAATCATTTCCTCTTCCTAACTAGACATAGCACTATCTCATTTAGTGGAGAATAATACCTCTGTAAGAGTCCTATTTATCCTTTCCAAGCTTGCATGCTCAGTATTCTGAGAATTAATAAAACACTCTGGATTGATTTGCCTGAAGAGCTCAGGCTGTTAGGTTAGGTGATCACACTTCTTCCCCACACTCTTTACACAGGCTGTCCACATGGCTGTATTCTATCTCGACTGATCAACACCACGATTATGTTGCCAGGCATGACTCAAACACCATTATCAATGTTTTTTTTTTTGACAACACAGCTGTAGTGGGAAGCATACAGAGAGAAGGTGAAACTCAACACAAAGTGGTGCACTGACAACAATCTCTCCCTCAACAAAACCAGTGGAATTCCCTAAAGATTGTACTTCCCAAAAACATGTCTCACCCTTACTTCAGTAGATAATCTCACCTGGATACTGGTCACTTACTGTTGACTATTTGTTCCAAAGAACTGCTGCTGTAATCATAAAGACTGGCCTGTGCCCATTCCCTCCTATTCACAATATTCTCATACTGAACATCCTTTCAACGTATTTAGTCTGTTTTCCTTTACAGTATAGAGTTGTAGAGGAGTAATGATTTATCAGGTGTATCAACCAGAAGAGTATGGGTTTCCTTTTGGGTCTGGTTCTTCTCAAGGTTTCTTCCTTGTGTCCTCACAGGGAGTTTGACCTTGCCCCTGGTGCCTCTGGCTTGCATATTAGGGATCTAAATATAGATCCACATGCAGATTTCTGTAAAACTGCTTTGTGACAATGTCTTTTCTTAAGTAGACTATCTATTCTGATTCATGGCCATAATCTGCAAGTCTTGTCTCTCACATTTTCAACATTGGTTAGGATTGTATAAGTCTTGTAGCGTACAGATTGTATAAATATAAGATTGTATAAGTCTTGTCCAGCCACAGGCAGCTTTTAATTCGATATAGGTAATTTAAACTCAAAAAGTTAACACATCACACCTGGCCAACAAGACACAGGTGGTCAAAACCTCTACTTTCTGAAGGAGCTGAAAAAATCCAATCTGACCCCCCGCCCCTAGCTCCAAACCAACATGTACATGCTGACCAGTGGTATTAAAGTTTATTACAGCACCATTGTTGACTATAAAGCTCTACAAAGGGAGGTGAAAACTGACCACTTGATTACCAGAGCTGCGTTCCCCACCATACAGGACATCTACAATAATAGTTGATTGAAGAAAGCCAACAGCATCAGCTTGGACTAAACACACTGCAGCCACAGTCTCTGATATCTGGGAAACAATACTAGGGGGTACAGAGCCCTAACCACAAGACTAAGAAACAGCTTCTACCATCATGCTTTCAAACTACGTACATCTACTTACTACTTACAAACGACTTCACACCCACTGAAAATAAGTATTGGCACAAGAGCAAATGATGATTTTTACCCTATTTTCCAGTGTTTACATGTTTCACTGCCCTTTATCTATATTATTTATCTTTATTATATTAATTTTATTACCTCAGACTTAGTGAACACTGATCTTTATCTTGAACTTGAATTGCTGTTGTAAGCTAAAAGGCTAATTTGCACATTTTGCTCACTGATTCTGTGAACTGATTTTTTTTGTCACTTCTTTTATGTACCTGAGAACAGCTTAAAGAGGTTTCATCTTTTGTTTTTACCTCCTGTTAGAGTAGCCTTGACTTGTGGTCCAGCAATAGTCAGGATGTCATTGCACACATCTGAAAACCAGATATTTCCTAATTAAACAGGATTTCTCCCTTTTCATAGAAAAAGTGCAGAACAAAATGGATGGATGTGGTGTTTAGGATAAAACAGCACCTGTTTGTAAGTCAGTAAAGTCTGTGGTGTTTACAATGACATCTGTAGTCTCATTGCTGATGTCTCCAAATATCAGATGGAGCTGACACCTGGCCAGTGGGATGGTGATTTCATCAATTTCAGAGCTTAGAGACTGAAAGGCAGCTGTGGGAGCCAATGAAATATGCTTAAAATAGTTAAATTAATGTAGTCGAACATGCAGGAACATTATAATAATGAAAGAGATATTTAAAAATCACACTTACCCTGTCCTGTATGATCCACCATTATTGCATTTAACCCAGTATTGACTGCCAGGTAAATCTAATAGTGACAATAAGAGTTGGGGGAAAAAAACAAAAAACAAAAAACGCCTCTAAAATCATTGTTGTGACGTTGGTGCCACCTTGTGGTAGTTCTTAGTAAGTGCCTTCCCTGTTTCGTTTTGTTTATCAAGTTTAAAATGTATGATATGTTTTGCAGAGAATTATAGCAATATCAAAATCTATTTATTTATCACTTGGATTATGCAAATTTAGCTTAAAAATGAACCATAGTGCCAGAGGAGTAAGATTTTCTGTTTCTAAATTCAATATATTATATATTCAATTCATTAGTAGTGTTCTGCAAGTAGTCTTTTTTTTTTTTATATATACGGTTATAGTCTAATTATACAGGGTTATAATTAGAGACTATACTTAGAGATAATTAGTTAATATTATGAGTCTTTAAAAATGTTTATTTTGCTTTTTTGAAATCTTTAAATTTGTGGACAAATAATGGTTTATGTCTTTATGTTTTTTGGCGTCAAAGAAAGAACAGGACAAATGTACAAATGATATTCTCTTACCTCTTCAGAATCTGGGTAATTAGGCATTATTACAATTCGTATGGTCCTGAGAGTACTAATGGATCCAGTCAGTCCAAAAGTCCCAATCTCTCCTGTCAGAATATTAGTGGCATTTTGTACGGGTACAGCCAGTGCCACGCCGGGTCCAATTACAGGAAAAGCGACTGAGCTCCATGCCTGCTGTTCACAAAGTGCCAGAGCTCGTTCAAGTCCACAGCGTAATGCCTATAAAATAATTGACAAAAGTGTTATATGCAGTGTCTTAAAGCCTCACAAATTACCACAACATTATAACTGACAGCTACTGAGACTCTTTCATTCTTCTGACCTTTTCACTGGTGTGTGTGTTTCCAGTCCAAGGTACACACTCAATAAAGAAGACCTTTTTGCACCCTAATGGAGCCCCATCTACCTCCAGCACATCTCCAGGCATAATTCTGCATCTTCCTTTGGCAGCATCAAAATTACTCTTAAGCTGTTGCCCTGCTTTACTTAGCAAGGATTTCCCAACATTAGTTGAGGTCAAGTTTGTATTCAACATGGGGGCAACAAGTACATCAGCCTGTTCCAAGGAAATCACAAATGTTACTTTAATACTTATGTGTGTGTAAACTATAATAGATAAAAATGTAAAAAAAAAAAAAAAAAACCAAAAAAACAAATGATGTTTCCTGTTAGATTTTTAATAATTATTTGTTAGTTTTACCTGCTGAGCTTCAAGACCTCCAAATACAATTTCCAGGGCCACAGAGTAACTTGGAAGTGACACAGGTGCAGGTATGGTAGGGAGACTGGTAAAGGCTGTGTTTCTGGCTGTTGCAGCACCTGTTTGGACATTGTTTTTGAGGTATATTAGAACCTGACAGGAGCTCTGCAATAATTCTTGTATGTTTAAACCTTCCTCTTGAAAGAACTGCATGACTCCAGGACCATCCACTGAAATTTTCTTATGTATAAGATGGTTAAATGATGAATGCAGTTTCTTCTTCATATCAATTACTTTACACCGAGGTCCTGAGAGGTAGACACATGGTACAGGTGAGGATGTAGCCATTAGATTTACATCAGTTGCTGTCACACCTAGCAGTGATGGAACTTTAGAGAAATTATCCCCCAGTTCTACTAAAGGTAGTGGCACAGTGTCGCTGTATTCCACATAGTTTTGCTTGAATTCCTGTATAATATTTTTTAATTTACTGACTTCAGTGCTGTAGCCCACCAGTTGCACCTTCATTCTGGGGTCAGACCCTGGCCCTGGCTCGTAGCTAAGTTCCACTTTAGAAGTTCCATGATTAGCCTGTTGTAATGCAGGACTCAAAGCCTCCTTCAAAATATCTATTCCTGGTGACTCAGATTCATCTTGCTCCAGCAGCACTGTCTCCACACACAGGTCTCTCTGTATTGCAGTTGCTGCTTCCTGAAGTGCTCCTGTGGACAAACTCAGCAGAACCAAATCTGAGCTGGATCCTGTGGCCTCAAGCAAGACTGGACTGCATAGATTCTGCTGAAATCGTGTCTGAAAGATCTGAATAGCACCACTGGATGACAAAAATGCTTTGAGGGGGTGAGGCAGTGGGATTCTTTTCTCTTGAATCTGATTCTGCAACTCTTTAAGCTTTGTTGCTGCTGAATGGACTTGCTCTTCAGGACCCTTTAAGACAAGACAGCCAGGTTGCTCCTGTGTAATCTCGATCTTTGAAAATTTTGACTTTATCTCCTGTTGAAACTGCTCTTTCACAAGTTCATATCGTGTCTCAGACACGGGGCATTCTTTTTTATGGGCTTGCTGCTGCAACTGCAAAGCAGCTATATCTTTCAAAAACCTCTCCACTTCCTTATTTTCTCCAACAATCACAGATAAACCACTTTCTTCATAGATTCCAAGGTTTTGTGAGAATAGGAAAGCGTTTTTTTGTAGAATCTCTAACCTCTTAGGATCCACCTCAAAATGGATGGCATACCGATACTGTAGGTCCGAGAACAATAAATCCACCTTTGCTTCCCACTTCTGCTGGACAACATCATTTTGACCTGTTTGGACTGCATCCCTCATTACCACTACTGTCTCAGTGACCATGTCTAACTTAAAGGTGCTTAGCAAAGAGGAGAGCTGATCCTCCAAATCTGTCTTTGCTCTTGAATTGTCTTTCAGATAGCGCAGTAAGTATGGGTCTAGTTTATAAACTTTCTGCATAGGTGTGTCCCCAGTGGCCTGTAAAACACACAGTGAATATATTAAATAATCATACCACTTTTCTATGAGTGACTACAGATATTTTAAGAAAGCATTTATTGCCCATACTATGTCAAGTAGTTTTAAAAGTTTTGTTTATATAAATTTTCTGAGAACACCTTTGGCATTTCCTATAAATCAGAGTACTTCCTTATTTTCTTCACCATATGCGTGTTAAAAACACAGCACCTACTTGTTGATCAGATGTGGAATGTGGTAGAAGTGGTTTCTCTTCTTTAATGTCATGGTGTTTTATCAGGATGTGTACATTTCCTCGTCCAGGGAGATTGATTACATGATCACTTTTGCTTAATACTCTGTCCTGTGCTATAATAATAATAATAATCACATTTTACATTACTTTCTTAAACACACTCTTGCATACCTTATACAAAATTGAACTAGAGCAGAAGTCTTGTAGTAGTAGTAGTAATAATAATAATAATAATAATAATAAAGTCTGTTTTGTAATAATCATTCACCGACCTGTTTTGTCCGAGAAGCTTATCTTATAGGTGTTGTCTCCCACTTTTTCCACTTCTCCACACTCTCCTCCTCCAGACTGCCGCCTGATCTTAAAATAGTTTCTAATCTTTTTCATTTCTCCATCTGAGAGGTTGTTTGCCTCGAAAAGCACAGCATGCTGATAGTCTGACATACTGAGTGAAAATATTATAACTCTTTGACCACCGCTTGTTTGTTTCTCACTTATATCCGGATGTAACGCAGCAGCAGAGATCACTTTCACTTTCAGTCTCTCTCTTTTTTTCTCCGCCCCTTTTTCTGCACCTTCTGTTGTAATAAGACGCTTTTTGAACTTGTTATAAAAGTCTTTCTGGCTGTGCTGATTGCCTGTGCAGCCACTTCGATCTGCGGATCTGCTGATCTCTCTGTGAGACTGAAGCCGTTTTTATTTCTTCAGCCTACAGGGAGCAAAGTTCAGCTTTCAGTAGCACTGTAACAATGATCTTGGATCTCTACAGTAATTACTGCCAGGTGAGCTGCCAGGCTGTTGCTGTCATTAACATTTACAACATTTTTCTGTAATGTTTGTTCACAGCAAAGACATACTGAACTACATTTTTACAGGTGAGGGAGCGGAATTACTGTAAAATAAATGTGGCAAATGTGTAAAATAAATATTACTGCAAAATAAATGTTTTGGATTTACAGTTATACTGTTGTTTTAATGCTTTTATTCCTAAATGAATCTTAAATATAATACATCTTAACAAATCTTAACAAAAATCTCATCTAAAAATGTGCTTTTAGAGTAATGTGCTTTTCATCAAATTATGCGGAATGTGGAAATTACAAAGTAACAAACTGCTAAAATGAACAATGTGGACAATGTAAACAGAATCAGGCACATCCCTGAATACCAGAGGAAAATACACACACACACACACATACACACACACACAAAAAAAAAGGCTGCCCACTGCTCAGAGTGTGTGTTCGTTCACTACTGTGTGCGCGCGCCCTTGGATGGGTTCAATGCAGAGCACAAATTCCGAGTATGGGTCACCATACTTGGCGTCACGTCACGTCACGTCACGTCACGTCACGTCACGTCACTTCACTTCACTTCCACACACACACACACGCACGCACACACAAGAAGAGAGCAAGCTATTTTAAATATCACATTTGCTAGCTAAGGGCACATTACCAGTGAAGTTGTTGCACTTACCATTCTTTACTTAAAGAAAAAGCTATTCTTCTTTTTTTAATCAAACCTTTGGATAACAAAATAAAACAGGAAAAATGAATAATGGAAAAAATAACCATGTGTGGTTTGCTGCTTTGGGTAGATGCTTTATCAGTTTTTTTTAAATAACGATAACAATAACAACAACCATCATCATCACCACCATCATCTTTATTTATACAGCACTATTCATACAAAAAGCAGTTCAAAGTGCTTTAAGAAAGAACACAATTATATAAAACAGTAAAAGGTTATGGACATAGCATTTAATACAAGAAAAGCTCAAATAGAACATTAGAACATTAAAATACATATGTAACGGAGTTTAAATAATGTTAGTTAAATTCATGCATAAATTGGGAAAACTCCCCATTGGTTGTGCACTGCTTCTATTCACGTCCCTTATATTAGTGGGCGGTGCTACGTAATCAGCAGCAGTTTCACGATGACTCGCTGCTGGTAAGCTGCAATGATGATCGCTCTGTCTTATTAACTAAGTTTGAATTGTTTTCAAGGGCAAAGCTGAACTTTTATATGACACACAAGTTTACTAGTTCAGTCTGTCAGCTCCTAGTTCTGTTAGCAGAATCAAATGTGTTATTTGTGATGATAAAACGAGGTGTGTGTGTGTGTGTATTGCCTGCTTGTAAACACTGAAACTCTGTTTATTTCATTTAAGACTGTCATGCATCGTCAATGATGAGCAATCTAATCAACATATGGTCCTGTTTATCCCAGGTATGTGTTTTATTCGGTTTTTGTCGTGTTCTGTGTGTAAATTGTTAGCCGCTAGTATGAGCACACGTGCTGCACACTCACACGTGCTGAACTATGTGTTGCGTCATTCGAGAGTTGCGTTTTCCTTTCTGTCTTTCTTTTATACAAAAATATGTAAAATATCGTTCACTTGAGTTTATAGTTTCACTGCATTAATTTGATTTAATGAGAACTGTGAAGAAAAGATACTGTTTTATATTTTTGTCAGATTTTTGTCCACTATATGTTCACCATCACTTTAAGAATACGTAATCGGCAGCAGTTTCAGGATGACTCGCTGCTGACTGTCATGCATCATCAATGATCAGCAATCTAATCAACATATGGTCCTGTTTATCCCAGGACAATAAAAAGAAGCCTTGAGTGACCATCCACCCGACTCGCAGTGTTCATCATTCCACCATCACCAACACAGTCACACATATGATTAGTAAATATCTATTCAAAACTAAATTGAAACAAAAAATATGAAAACAGAGAAGGGGAGAGGGAGGGATGTTTATAATTATTATAATTATAATTATAATCCTGTCTCTGAGCTCTGCAGGCAGTTCCTTTGAGCTCATTGCTTGGTTTTTACTCTGATATGCATTTTCAACTGTTAGACCTTATGACCACCTTAAGTGTCATAGCAAAGGGCTCTGAATACTTTCTGAATGCACTGTACACTGTACATCACTTTAAAAGGAAATATGTATTTCTAAAATTTATGAGAAAAAGTAAAATATTTCTTTTTATTCTTCATTCATTTAATAGATGATTAAATCTGTGAGGTGAAAATTCATTCAGTGTTAAATACAGGAGAGATGATCAGTGGCGCTGAATTTTTACCTCCTTCATTGTACCGAGGACTGAAATATGGATAGAGTTTCTCAGTGAAAGACTGACCAGTGAAAGAGTAGATATGAGAGCTGGACTCCACATCATAAAAGGAGACCAGACCCTCCTCATAATCCACAAACACCCCCACCTTCTCCACCATCTCCCTCAGTGTGAGGAGGACATCAGGACCAGCATAAGCTTTATACTGATTCTCATTCCTCAGTCCCATAGTCCAGAATCCATTCTGAGGTTTCAGTGTAATCCACCTCTTCCTGTCAATGCTCTCTCTCACGACTCCTAATATCCAGTCAGTTTTCCCGCTGACCTGCACCTCATAATAAAATCTCCCTGATGAGAAACTCTGCTTTCCCACAACACAGGGACAATCAAACCTCTGTGGTGTATCAGGGAGATCCTGCCACACGTCTCCAAGTGTCACTTGTTTTCCATCAGCAGACAGGATGAGATCGGAATGAGCTGTATCAGGATCCAGAGTCACATCCACTGAGAGAAACACACAGTGTGGGATATGAGTTTGCAGGTAAAAAAGATTAAATCATCATCCAGTGGATCAGATTCATTAGGATTTATAAGAGGATTTGTAGAAGATTAAATGATGAAACATTTTTAAATAATAATTTAAAATCTCATCTGTCAAAGATGAGAAATATAAAATGTTTTCCTTCTGAAACTTTACTTTAGTGATTTATTTGTGTTTGTAATTTTTGTTCTTCAGAAAAAAACATAGAAATAGTCACAGAACATGAGAGAAAAACATTTGAGGAAAAACTTGATCCTGATGGACAAAATCAGTTGAGCAAATGTCTCTAGTGATAAACATCTGGTAAGTTTTAGCTTTTGGAAGAGAACACGAGACTCTAAAGTCCATGATGGAGACAAACTGCATTTTTTAAAATTCTTTTTTAAATATATGAGTATAAATCTCTTAGACCTCTTTGTCCAGCACAACAAGAAGAATAATACATTATTTCCACACAATGTTTTACTAACATTTATAATCTTTCATTTTTACAAGTGAAGCTGAATTCAATCAGATCATAAAGTTGAACAGTGAAGAGTAAAGAACAATGATTTAGTCAAATTCTTGGAATTTGAACTTAAGCTTTTCCAGTCTGATCTGCCACTGGATGAATAAATTTTTTTATGATCTATAATGATGTCCAAAGTTGATGTTAATTTGTGTTTCTCACCTTCCTCTCTCCACTCTCCTATGAATGAATGAATGAATGAATGAATGAATAAAAAGCACAAACAGGTATCAGGTGTGCTCCGTTATAACTCACTAATTCCCCCACACTCCCACTGCAGACTCCAGATAAAGAGATAACAATAGTTATAAGACAAATTTCTTTATTAATCTGATTCAAATCCACAATTGCCTTCTCACTGTTTTGCTACTACAGTGATGCAGGCGCACGCTCCCGAGAGGGGGAAGCATTTAATGACAGGCGATGCAAAATGGTACAACACGCTCCAGGCTCGATTCCCTTTGCCTAGCCCTGAGTAACCCGGATGTTAAACTTGAGGTTTTTTTGTGCTGACTTCTGCAGCCTGAATTTGATTGGGTGAATTTGAGCACTGAAATTACCAACCTGAATATCTGAAAAATTAATTATTCAATCTGAATTTTTGAACACTGAAAAAACATTTATAGACACTTGATTTTTTTAAAACCTGAATTTTAAAATATGAAAAAAGATAACTTTTTTTTTAGGATATTTATTCAAAATTAATTAATAAATAAATACAGATGTGTGGTTTTCAACCTTATATGTTTCAGTATTATGAATGTAATGGTCTTTAATTTCAATATTAAGAACTCAATGGCATTTAAAATTCATAACTTTAAAAAAAAAAATCCTTTAATCATTTAAATCTTTTCACTTTTTTCCTCCCATAAACAGACACATACAACTGCTCGCTTCATGAGAAAACTTCAGTAAAGAAATAGAACGGCAGATATTTCAAACTCACACCAAAAAAGCTAGTGTCACGCTCACTTTCGGTTAGCTCTTAGCAACAACAACATCTCCTCTGCACCCAGCCTTCTATCTTCTACTTTTTTAAAAAATCATTTCATTTCAAATTTATTATCTGATTTAATTTCTCCTATTGTTTTATAATTGTTTTTAAATTACCAAATAAACAATCATCCACTGCCTGTATAGACTTGTACAGACAGTATATACAGACATTATATATATATATTCAAGAAAAGAAAAAAAAATTCAATAAGCCTATTGAATCAGTTCAGTTGATACTATCAGTAGTATCTGTTTATAACACATTATCTGTCTGAATGTATTCATACAGCTACATTACTAAGAAGTAGAAATAGCAGTACTGTTAATAAAAACTGTTAAATAAATAAATAAATAAATAAATAAATAAATAAATAAATAGTCAGGTCCATACATATTGGGACATCGACATAATTCTAACATTTTTGGCTCTATACACCACCACAATGGATTTCAAATGAAACGAACAAGATGTGCTTTAACTGCAGACTGTCACCTTTAATTTGAGGGTATTTACATCCAAATCAGGTGAACGGTGTAGGAATTACAACAGTTTGCATATGTGCCTCCCACTTGTTAAGGGACCAAAAGTAATGGGACAATTGGCTTCTCAGCTGTTCCATGGCCAGGTGTGTGTTATTCCCTCATTATCCCAATTACAATGAGCAGATAAAAGGTCCAGAGTTCATTCAAGTGTGCTATTTGCATTTGGAATCTGTTGCTGTCAACTCTCAAGATGAGATCCAAAGGCTGTCACTATCAGTGAAGCAAGCCATCATTAGACTGAAAAAACAAAACAAAACATTAGACGTGGCCAAAACAACTGTTTGGAACATTCTTAAAAAGAAGGAACACACCGGTGAGCTCAGCAACACCAAAAGACCCGGAAGACCACGGAAAACAACTATGGTGGATGACCGAAGAAGTCTTTCCCTGGTGAAGAAAACACCCTTCACAACAGTTGGCCAGATCAAGAACACTCTCCAGCAGGTAGGTGTATGTGTGTCAAAGTCAACAATCAAGAGAAGACTTCACCAGAGTGAATACAGAGGGTTCACCACAAGATATAAACCATTGGTGAGCCTCATAAACAGGAAGGCCAGATTAGAGTTTGCCAAACGACATCTAAAAAAGCCTTCACAGTTCTGGAACAACATCCTATGGACAGATGAGACCAAGATCAACTTGTACCAGAGTGATGGGAAGAGAAGAGTATGGAGAAGGAAAGGAACTGCTCATGATCCTAAGCATACCACCTCATCAGTGAAGCATGGTGGTGGTAATGTCATGGCGTGTTCTCTTGTATTTATTGATGATGTGTTCTCGGTTCTCTTGTATTTATTGATGATGTGACTGCTGACAAAAGCAGCAGGATGAATTCTGAAGTGTTTCGGGCAATATTATCTGCTCATATTCAGCCAAATGCTTCAGAACTCATTGGACGGCGCTTCACAGTGCAGATGGACAATGACCCAAAGCATACTGCAAAAGCAACCAAAGAGTTTTTGAAGGGAAAGAAGTGGA
>CM040978.1:7845984-7869267 GCA_022985145.1 Pangasius djambal
ACGGCGCTTCACAGTGCAGATGGACAATGACCCAAAGCATACTGCAAAAGCAACCAAAGAGTTTTTGAAGGGAAAGAAGTGGACTGTTATGCAATGGCCAAGTCATTCACCTGACCTGAATCTGATTGAGCATGCATTTCACTTGCTGAAGACAAAACTGAAGGGAAAATGCCCCAAGAACAAGCAGGAACTGAAGACATTTGCAGTAGAGGCCTGGCAGAGCATCACCAGGGATGAAACCCAGCGTCTGGTGATGTCTATGCATTCCAGACTTCAGGCTGTAATTGACTGCAAAGGATTTGCAACCAAGTATTAAAAAAGTGAAAGTTTGATTTATGATTATCATTCTGTCCCATTACTTTTGGTCCCTTAACAAGTGGGAGGCACATATGCAAACTGTTGTAATTCCTACACCATTCACCTGATTTGGATGTAAATACCCTCAAATTAAAGTTGACAGTCTGCAGTTAAAGCACATCTTGTTCGTTTCATTTGAAATCCATTGTGGTGGTGTATAGAGCCAAAAATGTTAGAATTCTGTCGATGTCCCAATATTTATGGACCTGACTGTATTTACAATTATGTCACTTTGTCCAAATACCTTTGAGCCCCTGAAAATGGAAGTACTTTGCTGAAAATGTAATTCCTAAATGGTAAATGCCATATTTTTGTGGAACCTCTTAAAATAAAGCTGAAAGTCTACACTTTGATCACATCTTGATTGTTTTATTGCAAATCCATTGTGGTGGTGTATAAAGGCAAAATCACAAAAACCATTCTCATTGTCCAAATACTTCTGGACCTAACTGTGTGTGTTTCTATATATATATATATATATATATATATATATACACACACACACACACAACCATGCCACGGTTAAAGTCACAGAGATCACACTTTTTTCCCCATTCTGATGTTTGTGCTGCCATATGATTGGCTGATTGGATAACTGCATAACTGAGCAGATGTACAGGTGTTCCTATTAAAGTGGACGGTGCATGCAAGTGATAAAAATGTCATAATGTTGGAACTCCTTGGTCATCTTTCTTTTCACTTGTTGATTTACTGGGCCACAGTTTACATGTACACTGTCAAATAATGAGTATAGTCCTGTGCTGGGGATCATTTAGTTTGTTAATGAGTGAATATCCATACAAAATACAATGAAAAATACAGGTTTTGCTACAGATTGCATTTATATAAAACATTACAAAACATTAATGATGTTAAGAGAAGAGAAAATTTTTGTAGTATAACTGTCAGTGTATAAACCTTCAGTGCAGAAATGGATCTTACCCTCAACAGTAACTTGAACAGTGATGTCATCGGACCAGGATTTGTCCTCAATGAGACACTTATATTCTCCTTCATCAGAGACTTGGAGAGCTGAGAGTTTGAGTGAAGCGTTGCCGTTCTGTAGCTCCTCTTTAAACAGTGATGTTCTTCTTCTGTAGGACTGAGCCTGATTTTCATTTCTGTCTTCATGATCATTATAAAAATGCACTGAAGAGAACCCCACATCTAGTTTGAACCACTCCACTGTCATGTCCACAACGCTGGTCTTGGGTTTGATAAAACAGGGTAGAACCAGGTCTTCACCAGCTACAACAACAAGAGGAGCTTCTGGACCAACCACCTGTAATCGCTCTGTATTGTAGGGGAAAAATTGTGAAAAAAAAATTAACAAATACTGTCACTATAATTTGTTTCTATGCAATAAGACTTTATTTAAGCACTTTGACCTATACACCTTATTTTTTGTGGAACGATATACTTTCTTTTTGTTTCATTTGTTTGTTGCTTTAACTAAGTGTAGCTACATTGATCACAACAATAATAATTAGGGATGTCAGAATGAACTTCCATAATATGTATGCATTTCAGATTTAAAAAAGTGTTTAAGGTGTACTACTTTATCAAAACCATTTGGCCAAAGGCCCCTGTCAGTTCTCCTATTGGCCATATGTGGGGGTTGAGGCTGCTATGATTTACCTGCACAGAGCTTACTCACATCTGGAGATTGCAGGGAGCACTGTGGGGTCATCTTTTTGACTTTTTTTAGTGCCTTCAACAACATCCAGCCCTTCCTAAGGGACAAGCTGAGTGCAACACAGGTGGACACTGCCTTGGTGTCCTGCAGCACTGACTATCTGACTGGCAGGTCCCACTGCGTGCAGCTACAGAACTACGGCACAGGTGCTCCACAGAGGACTGTACTTGCCCCCTTTCTTTTCACTTTGTACACCTCAGATTTCAGGTATAATTCTGAGACGTCATCTACAAATGTTCTCGGATTACAGTGTTATTGTGGGGTTCATTAATGAGGTGAGGGGGGAGAAGTAGAAGAGCCTGGTGAACAGCTTTGTGGACAGGTGTCAGCACAACCATCTCCAACTAAACACCAGGAAGACAAAGGAGCTTGTGGTGGATTTCCAGAGGATAAATTCCCCTGTCCAGCTCCTGTCTCCATCCAGGGTGAGAACACAGAGGTAGTTAACACCTACAAGTACCTGGGTGTCTATCTCTGTAACAACTTGGGAAGGGAAATGAATGTGGGCAGGCTGTACAACAAGGGTCAGAACCAACTCTACTTCCTGGGAGGAGGCTGAGGTCATTTGGTGTGAAGGGCTGACTGCTGAGAATTTCCTAGTCTCTGGTGTTGAGTGCCATCTTTAATGTTGCTGTGTGCTGGAGCAGCATTTCAGTGAAGGACACTAACAGACTGCACAAGATCATTAGGAAGGCTGGCTCAGTCCTGGGAGCTAAACTGCACATAGTGGTGACAGACAGGAAGATGCTGACAAAGGTGGATAACCATCTCATCTGTGGATAACCATCTCATCTGTGGATAACTGTCTCATCTATTATGTGTAATTGTGCCTTGTCTTGTATGCTGCTGGAACACTCTATTTTCCCATTGGGATCATAGAGTGTAAATGTTTTTGTATCTTAGAAAAGGAATGCAGGTGATTTATGTCATTATTAACAAACATTATTTTCACCTTTTTTAAAATATAGTTATTCATGCTCGTTAAATATAAAACGTCCTAAAGGTGAAAACATAAGTAGTTTCCAACAGGGACTTTTTGTAGTCACACTGTTCCTCTGAATAAATGGTGTTCTATTGGATATACAATGCACTAGATAGTGTCAAGAATGTCACCCCATTAGTTTATAATAAAACTATAATTTTACTCCTTGTGATTTTGTTGAATTTAGCTGAAGTGGTTGACTAGACATTTTGAATAAAATATCTTAAACAGGCAGAGTCCATCTATATGCTGAACGTAAGGTGCGTACGTTTCAGTAAATTCCACCTCTTTCATTGCTGTTACTTCTGGCTCCTAGACTAGTTCAGTTAAAATTCATCTGAAATGGATTTCCATTCACATTAAAAGAAGTCAATTAGTTAAGAAATAATTATAAAGATGTATTTTGTATGGCTAATATGGATGTATGTCTACCATGGATGACAATGGGAAGGCTAAGAATTTATAAAGTCTGCTGAGAAGTGGTGTGATCTCAATCCAAACACACAGGTTTTTCTCTCCCACACCATAAAGTGATGAGTTGACTTCCTTGCAGCAAATGTCCCAATCATAAAGAAAAAAAGGTCACAAAGAAAGGTTCTCACATCTGGCCTCACTTTCACACTTATATCAGGAATTCAAATCACAGGATGGTGATTGGAATAGAATGAGAAGACCATTTCAGTCAAAAGGGTTCCAAAATTTTTGCATATGCATAATAATTCCTGTTTAAGAAAATATAATAGGAATACTGAATCTGAGATATTTTTCATGTGTGCCTTGCTACTGCTGTTATTGGAATAAAGACATTCATATTTTTCACCAAGTTCAAATAAGTTGTCTTTTTTCAATACAGTACAGAATATTAGGATCAAACAGCCTCAGTTGCTGTGTGGCACACAACACAGTTAAGATATGACATTAAAATGTTTAAAATGTTTATGTGTTGTACTAGCAGATAAACTACTTTGATGTCTTACCACTTTATAACATTGTGAGTATTTGTGGTACTATGAACATTATGAAACGGTCTGGAATCATCCTCATCCTCCTTGACTTTTCAGCAGCGTTTGACGCGGTCAGTCACAAGACGCTCTTGTCTGTCCTTATGAGTCTTGGAATTCGCAACACAGCATGGCAATGGTTTGCTTCCTACCTGGAGGGACTGTCATATGAGGTGACATGGATCCATATATGCTCCCTGCAGACTCACCACTGGTGTCCTACATGGCTCAGTATATGGTCCTCTTCTGTTCTTCCTCTATACCCACTTTCTTGGTGAGGTCATATCCTCACATGAGTTTTCATACCACTGCTATGCTGATGACACTCAACTTATCTTCTCTTTCCTCCCTCAGACACTCGTGTTTGTTGTCGAACTAATATAAATTACATGTGAAACCCATTAGCTAACAAGTAAAGAAAACTTTTATTCAATTTCAGTGGGAACAGTGTTGCTGGTCACCCTTTTCTGCCAGTGCATCGAAGTTTGGTGTCAGTTTAGTTGTGGCAATTCTCATGACAGGTCAGCAAATAACTTGCCTTGGTGCTTGACTCCTGAATAGTAGTTTGTCAGAAAAAAATATTTTGCTGAGCCTGTAAATTGGCTCAGCAAAAACCTCCGAGCCATCCTTTCTTGCATTGACTGGTTGTTAGCGTAGTTAGCATGCTTGGTGGAAAAGCAGTGGCTGATATAGTATTCTTTGAAAACTGCAACGGTTTCTTGGCAAATAAGACATACGGACTTTGATCGGACTTCGGTGAAAAGATATTTAGCTGTCCACTCCTTATTAAAAACTCAGCACTCACTGTCGACTTTTCTTTTCTTTGGTCCATTCATTGTTAAAGTAGGGCTCAATGCAATGGCAAACGTGAAGAATGAATATCTGTGTGTAGAGACAATAGACTCGGCTTTAGCAAAGGTTGGTAGTGTTTGGAGTCCGCCATCTAGTGGAATCAACTGAAACACAGGGTATTGCGGGAAAAAGGCGAAATGAATGCAGTCTTTAGGACAATTTTGTAAATACTCGGCGGACCGGATTAAACAGCTCAACCCAGTATGTGGCCTGCGGGCCATAGTTTGCCCACCACTGCTCTAGTCTGTTGATCTGGGCAGTATTGTGCTAACACTGCCGAAGAACTGAGTTCCTTGAGCAGGTCTCTGATTGGTCCTCTCAGCTCTGGAATGTTAGTGGAAATTTTTCCCACATAAGTCACCATTCCAAGAAAACAGTTGACATCCGCTGTGTTTTGGGGCTCAGGCATATCCTTGGTGGCATTTATTTTGTCTGGATCAGCTTGTATGCCATCTGAACTGATAATGTGGCCTAAAAACTTAACCTGGGCTATCACAAATTGACATTTTCATGCAATGTTAAGCCCTTCTGTTCAAGGTGGTTCAAAACTTTGAGAAGTCGGGTATCATGTTCCTTCCATGTAGCCCCAAACATTAAGATGTCATCACCATGACACAAAGTTAGGCACTTCTGAAAGTGCTGTCATGCCAATGATATACCAAATGGAAGGCGGTGAAAGCAATATCTACCAAAAGGCCTAATAAAGGTAGTGAGTGGAGCTGAGTAAAGGAATTTGCCAAAATTCAGCAGTAGCATCCAGTTTGTAGAATACTGTTGTGCCTGACAGTTTATCCAGTGTTTCATCCACTGCAGGCAAGATGTTTTTCTCTCTCTGCAAACATTTCACAGTGTGTGATCAACACAGATGCGGATTTTTATTTGGTTTAGGTGCAATCACCATACCTGAACACTACTCAGTTGCTTCTTCAATGGGTGCGATTACCCCTAAGTCCTCTATTCTTTTCAGCTCCTCTTTCACGTTATTCATTGTGGGCAAATTCACACGGCGAGTCAGAGACAGAGCAAAGGGAGTGGCTGATTCTTTTAGTTTGATTTTATAGTCTTACTCCAGTTTTCCTAATACTGTAAAAACTATTGGGTATAATTCTTTGTAATTTGGCTCTGATGTGTGTATTGTATCAACTGTGTGGCGTAAACCCAGCTCACTTATGGCTGGTAACCCCAGCAGTGGAGAAACCAATCTTGGTATTACGAACACCGGGTGTTTTACTGTTTTACCAAGGTGATGTAAAGAGCCCTCAAATTGCCCACTTACATGTATTAGAGTGTTGCTTGGTTCACACAGCTTCTTTGTCATTGGGTGAGGACACCATGATTCCTCTCTGAGTGCATGCTTTCTGGAATGGCTATTATGGCAGCTCCTGTGTCCATTTTGAAAAGGATCTGTTCACCATTCACTTTAATAGTCTTCCGCCACACATCAGCCAAGTTCTGAGACCTTAAGGACACTGTTTCAATGGTGTAAATATTAATGTCTGTGTGGGAATCCAGTGTGGCCTGAGAAGCAAAGGCATTCCAGTCTGTGTCCTAGAACCGTTGCTGTAGTAAAGAGTCTGCTCCTTCTATCCACACTACAGTCCTCACTGTGGGTTTCACACATTTGATGATGGGAGTGTATTTGGGGAGTAGGAACAGGGACACGTGATCTTATTGTCTAACATGGGGGAGGGGAGTAGCTTTGTAGGCCTCAATAATGTTTGTGTAAACATGATCAAGAATGTTGTCTCCTTTTGTAGGGCAAGAGACATTTTGATAGAATTTGGGGAGTAGTGTCCTCAAATTAGTGTGATTAAAATCCCAATCAATGACAAAAGCTCCATCCGGATGCATTGTTTGCAGCTTGCTAATAACAGTACCAAGTACTTTCATGGCTAACTTAGCATTAGCATCCAGGGTACATATACTGCAGTAATTATGGTGCAATTTATGTAAATTCACGGGGCAGATAAAAAGGTCTGCACTTGATAAAGAGGTACCTTGTCAGAACAGTGGGACTTAACAGCATCGGTGCACCAAGTTCTGTTTATGTAGATGCAAATCCATGTTTCCATGAAAACCATAACGTTACAGTCCAAAAACGTTTTTGAGTAATGCTTCCCGGTGCTCTCTCTCTCTCTGTCTCAATTCCGCATTCTGGTGAACTGAACTACTGCACAACTTCGCCCAAAAAGAAAACTCTAAGGGATAATATGATGAGGGTGACAGACATCTCAGGGAAAGTGAGGTAGGTCCACTTCTGATACCATGTTATAATCCTATATAGAGCTTACTTAAGAAATGCACTGGAGACTCGATTTGTGCAGTGACTTGCAACTTTACTCCTTAGAACACTCTCTCTGTGCATGTGCACAGTGTACAACAAAACATCCTATCTCTACATCCTTTTCCTCTCACATTGCTAATCTGACATACTCACACCGATCTCTCCTTTACAACATCAGAAGGATTCATCCATTTCTGTCCACACAGGCCACTCATGCTTATTCAGTCCCTTGTCATTCTGAGACTGGACTACTGCAACTTGCTCTTGGCAGGTCTGTCTCTGCAGGTCTGTCTCCTCAACCTCTGCAAGTGATCCAGAATGCAGCTGCACAACTTGTTTTCAACCTTCCTAAGTTCTCCCACACCACCCCATTACTACATTCCCTCCATTGGCTTCCTGTAGCTGCCCACATCAGATTTAAAACACTGATGCTTGCCTACAAAGCGAAAAACTGACCAGCACCCACCTACTTTAAAGCACTGATCACACCCTACACTGCACCACATTACCACCGATACTGTGGCACTGCTTGACTGGTCCCACCATCTCTCAGGGTACAAGGAAGGCATGCATCAAAGCTTTTCTCTGTTCTGGCACCTAGGTGGTGGAATGAATTTTTCGTAGATGTTCGAACAGCTAAGTCACTGGCAGTCTTCAAACGATGTCTGATGACCTACCTCTTAATGGAGCAAAAAAAAATTGTGCTGGCTGTGTGGATTTTTATAATAGCTCCCCAACAGTTAGCCTTTGACCTAGTGAACCAGTATCAGGATGTATTTATTGATAGAGACTTTAAAGCACTTCTGTAAGTCACGCTGGATATTTTGCTGCACAATTTTGGAAAATTTGCATTGAAAATACTTTAAGTTTCTATTTATGTTTGCCTATCAGCCTATTTTTGCTATATTGTCCATATCTATAAGTGATAGGTATGGACAATATAACAAAAATATCACATTGTAATACTTGAGGACATTTTCACATTGAAGTAACAATGAAGTTATAAAAGCACTTGATACCCATAATACTTGTATCAGAAGCTAAATATCATATCGTCATATTAAAGTCCTTTTTCCTGATATTAAACAGATGAACAATAACAAGAAGGGTGAAAACCCAAGTTAAATGGACTGGAGTTGAGCTATTCGAGTGTATCGCTTTTTACTAGACATGGTGATGATACAGTAACATATCGCTAATCCCACATTAAGCCATTATTACTACTGCCATTATTAGTGATGTCTGAACATTTCGTCTATCAAGGTCAATGGAAAAAATATTTCTGTCTGAATTTACTTGTGATTTTGGTTTTGATATCACTAATTTCTACTTCATACTTACACTCAAGTAGTTTTCATTAGGGATTTATTAAGGATTAGATTGCTACTGGGCCTTAGGCTTTTAGCTATTCTATCCAACACTTTAGTATTTAACACTGCCCTGCACAATTTAAGATTTCTTTACTCCCCACGATGAAGAGCTTAATATTAAGCTGCTCTGTTGGATGAGGTGTGTTGGACGTTATGAAAGCTGGAAACTGTACAGGGCAATGGATCTCCATGACTGCAGTTGAGAAATCCTGGACTGGATACTTTATATTGCAAAATGTCCATGGTATTGACTGTGCGGTGTGTCAGGGAGCAGTGAAATTTCACATGCACTGGTGACTAACCAGTAACCTCAAGCCTATTTAAACCAGGTCTCCTCACCGTCTTTGCTCCAGACATTATTGTCCAGACCTGTTCAAAGTATTCAGACCTGCTCACTTTTTCTTCAAGTGGATTAAATTCTTTTCCCTCTCATAAATCTGCAGAAAAAGGTGTCATATAAAAAAAAAAAAAAAAACAGCCATGCTTATAAAAAGGTATTCAGAATGAAAAGAAAAAATAATCACCTTTGTACAGGCATTCATATCCTTTGCTACGACTTGGAAATAAGCTCATGGTGCATTCTATTCATCAAAAAAATCCATATGCGGTGCATTTAGTGCAGGGGTATCCAATCTTATCTGCAAAGGGCCGGTGTGGATACAGGTTTTCATTCCAACTAATCAGAAGCCACACCTGAGTCTATTTAAAGCCAAGATCAACTGATTAAACAAGTGGAATCAGGTGTGACTCCTGCTTGAACGGAATGAAAAACTGCACCAACACTGGCCCCTTCTGGATAAGCCCCATAGCTGACAGTGCAGGTCAGAGCAAAACATGAGCCAATAAGTTTAACAGAAGTTGCCTTAGACCGCAGAGACAGGATTGTGTCGAGGCACAGATCTGGGAATGGACACCAAAATACACTTACAGTCCACTTTATTAGGAACACCTAAACATTCATGCATTCTGGCTATTTTCCTCTGACTTCTCTTATCAACAAGGAGTTTCCAGCAGCAGAACTGCTGCTCACTTGATTTTTTTTGTGTGTATAAACACTAGAGACTGTTGTGTGTGAAAATCCCAGGAGATTTTCAGTTTCTAAAATACTCAAACCAGCCTCTAACCATGCCATGGTTAAAATCACAGAGATCACATTTTCCCATTCTGATGTTTGGTGTGAACATAACCTGAAGCTCTTGACCTGTATCTGCATGGTTTTACTGCCACATGATTGGTTGTGCAGGTGTCCCTAATAAAGTGGATGGTGAGTGTATTTTGGTGTCCTTTCTCAGATCTGTGACTCGACCTTATTGTTAATTTTTTGCTCTGATTTGCACTGTCAGCTATGGGGCTTTATATAACAAAAGTATGGCTTTCTAAATCATGTACAGTCAACAGAATGCACCACAAATGAATTTTACTAAAGTTTTAGGTACATCTGAATACATCTGGGCTTAATTTAAAGGAATAGCAAAGGGTATGATTGCTTGTGTATGCTTATTTGTTTGTTTGTATTATCTATTAATATTTTTTTCCTTTTTTTGAATACATTTTCTATACACACACACACACACACACATATATATATATATATATATATATATATATATATATAAAACTTTGTATGCTTTTTCAGTGTCACATTTTTAGATTTTTAGATTAGATTTGTAGAGTTATTAAGAAAAAAAGAATTGAATGAATTTTAGAGTAAAGCTGTAGCAAAACAAAATGAGGAAACAGTGAACATGTCTGACTACTTTTAAGGGCATTTTCCCACTTGAATACATGAGTCAGCCTCCAGGACAGATTCAGGTTTGGTTCAGGGAGAGGCTCATAATCTCAGATTTGTTTTCACAAAGAAGAATTTCCTCATAACTGTGGATCGATTGCGCAATTCCACACATCACTTTTCTGCACAGGTTTGCAGAATGGTGGCAAATTGTTCATCTGTTTATTGATATTTTTAATTATTATTATTTTCTTTTGATACCAACACACAGTCTGAGAAGAATAACGCTATTTATATATATGGCGACTAGGAAGTCATCGTGTACAAACACCTGCAGTTCTTGCAGAGATATTTAGCCATGCAAGTCAGCACAAGACGTATCTTTTTCACGCTGTTCTCAGTGCAGGCACTCACATCACAAAGGTGAGATAAATCACATATAATCATTTTATCTCAACCCTGATAAAACGGTTTGAGTGAAGCTTTGGACTAAAGCTGCTCGTATATACATAAAAAATTGTGAGTTTTTATAAGTTTCTTCTTTACTCCATATATCAATAAGGCTTTCTGTCTCCTCCACTGATCATAACAACACTCCCTTCAATTGTTGGGCCAGTCATGTTACTCAGTGCTGAGAGAGGAGATATTCACACACCAGGGTTCAGTTAAAGAGAGTCACACACCACCATTTACAACAGGACCAGAGATCAGTTCTCCCAAAAACAGCTTTTATAACTCAATTAAACTACCAGAACTCTGAGGGCAAATGCTGGAACGCGAGCTTATAATTCACTGTATATAGCTACAACATACACATATACACATGCATACACATGCAAAGAGAGAGAGAGAGAGAGCAAGTATATGTTTTCATACCTGATTGAGATTCCATAACACTGTAGAGAATCAGGAGAGTCACACACAAAAACATCATCCCTGAAAGAGAGTTTATCATCATTGCTTCAGTCTGTTTCACAAGATAAATAACATTTAACAAATAACGTAAGAATTACACTAGATACACAATTTAAAACAAATAAGTTTTACTAAAAACTCTAAATACTCACTCTTTTTTAAAGTTAGATTTTCTCAATAAGAGCACACTAAAAATAAAACCCCTTTGTCCCAAAGTCTACGATTTTATTCTTGGTATACTTTCATTTGTGTAACCTGTGTAACCTGTTTCTTAGATGGGAGATAAAACACACCTTTTTTATAATGAAGCATGCTAAGGCAATGAGGTAGTCTATTTGAGGTGACTAGCTGCACATTCCCATGCTCAGAATTTGAAGGGGCAATAGTTGAATTTTTATTTATTACTTGTACAAATAACCTGTAAAATATGATAAAAATGATTGTTTAAACCACGGTCTCAGCACAAGTATTTTATGGGGCTGAGAAACCCTGTTTGTAAAACTGTGTTATGGTCCGGAGTGCTTGTTTGTGTTTGGCCTCCTGTGTCACGGCAAAAACTGGAGGCGGATTCAAGTGCGAGAAAATAAAGACGTTTAATGAAGGTAGCGGGTAATGACAGTCAAGTAAACAGTGGAGGAAGACGTGGTGGCAGGTGTCCCAGGCGGCACTCGGCTGCAGCGGGGGAATAAACAGTCCACGAACTCCAGCTAGGTACGGTAACCACCAGTGTGCTAAGGAAGTCAGACCGCGGAAACTGTGGGCGACACAGAACATGAAAACAACGAACTGACAAAGACAGGACAAACGCTGAGGCTTAAATAGGCCCGGTAATGAGCGGCAGCTGAAAACAATGAACTAATTAACGGTACATGAATACATGAAACGGCCAGAAGGGGCCGGTGAATCCATGAACCGTGACATCCTGTCAGTCATTTTGTAGACAGTCTCCAAGGTCTGTGTATATTTTGCTCATTCTGTGTTCGTATCAATAACAATATCTATCTATCTAGCTATCTAACTATCTATCCATCCATCCATATATATATACACACACACACACACACACACACACACACGCACACACATATATATACATACATATACTATATATGTCCGGAAGTATTTGGACAATGACAGAGTTTTCGTGATTTTGCCTTTATACTCGACCACAATGGACTTGAAATAAAACAAGATGTGATCAAAGTGTAGACTTTCAGCTTTATTTTAAGAGGTTCCACAAAAATATGGTATTTACCATTTAGGAATTACAGCCATTTTCAGCAAAGTACTTCCATTTTCAGGGGCTCAAAGGTATGTGGACAAAGTGACATAATTGTAAATATAACCACAATTTTAATACTTGAAATTCAGAGTACTGATGATTCGCATGATTAAATTTGACAATGTTTTACGCCGGATACCCTTCTTGACGCAACCATCTCTATTTATCCAGGCTTGGGACCGGCACAGAAGTCACTGGTCTGTGACCCTCATGGCTAGATTTATATATATATATATATATATATATATATATATATATATATATATATATATATATATATACATATATAACTAAATGAATAAACAAAACAAAAAAAAAGATGAAGTAATTTACTACTACAGAAGGGGATGAAGCTGGATGTGGAACTAGTGATGTTGGGCCTGGACAGGTATGTAAACTGTATAAAGCTTTAATGTTTTCAATGGCTTTACATAACTAATTGAGTTGGATTGGATGAGCCACATTCACAAAAATGTATGTAATGCTAGCTAATTCATGTGCAACTGACAATGCTAACTAGTTAACGCCGGAGGTAGCAGCTTAAACCTCATAATAGTTCATTACGAAGAAAAACGGAACAGAAAAGGCACTTTTAACCATTCTCATACATAGAATTTTGCTTGTTTATAAATGTTATAACTTGTCTTTCAAGCAGCTGAATGCTCGTCAGGCTAAAATGCTAGCACCATCTGCTAGCCCACTGACTTGGGAGTCTGCTGCTCACCACTGTAACACTGAAGAGTACTCGTGTAACATGACTAGACTAAAAGTCACTCTAGATTTCTAAGTGAAATGTAGTCATAAATCACCAAATCAATGCCTGCCAAGAGGAAATGCTTATAAGGGCTAGCTTTCTGAAACCTAGCACAGCCATCCTCTATATAATATAGTGTTAATAACATCTTGTTTTAGCTATGAAAGAGCTATTGCCACATGTGCCAGGATTTTTATTTATTTGAGCCACCTATCAAGTTAGCATTATCCTAGCTATGTATTTAACTACTTGTGGGGTAATATTATTTTCATGGTACAAGCACTGTGTACTTTTATCCTCTAAATCTAAATAAGTGTAAATAAGTAAAGCAATGCCACCAATAGCCTACCTCAATCCAGAGTCCATCCAGACAGTGAAAATAAAGTGGTTAAAAAAGTAGTTCCATTTGAAATCAATCTAGCATTGTTTCCATTCACATAAAGAGAAGTCAGTTAGTTAAAGCTATAATTATAATTACTTTAACTAATTGAATTTAATTATAATTATAGCTAATCTAATTTAATTATAACAGGTAGAAATAAGTAGATTTGTGGCACCTCAGGCCCCATCCACAACATGGATATTGTAGAAAATTTAGTTTTTACCTCTCTATTTAAAAAAAAAAACATGAACAGCATTTTTGAAAACACCTCCATCTACAAAAAAATGCAGAAATAATTTGAAGCCACTTACACAAACACATCAAGCAATTAGGTGGTGATAGTATGTTATTCTGGCTGTAGCTGTAGATGTTTGCATTATTATACGTCTTGAGGAAAGACGTTCAAGTAAGAATTTCATTATAAAATGGTGTGCATGACAAAGTGACTTGACTCATAATCAACGCAAGAAAAATGATAGCTGTATATTGAGCAGAATAGGAGAAATGGAGAAAGTCATTCATTCATTCATTCATTCATTCATTCATTCCTTTTCAGTAACTTCTTTATCCTGGTCATAGTCACAGGTGACCAAAAGTTCTAAAACATGAATATGACAAAACAAGGATTCACATACACTCACCATCCACTTTAATAGGAACACCTGTACTCCTACTCATTTATGCAGTTATCCAATCAGCCAATCACGTGGCAGGAGAACAGTGCATAAATTCATGCAGATACAGGTCAAGCGCTTCAGTTAATATTCACATCCAACATCTGAATGGGGAAAAGTGTGATCTCTGTGACTTTAACTGTTGCATGGTTGATGGTGCATGGGGTGGTTTGAGTATTTCAGAAATTTTCACACACAACAGTCAGACAGACAGAGTTTACACAGAATGGTGTGAAAAAATAAAAAAAAACATTGACTGAGCAACAGTTCTGTGAGTGGATTGTTGATAAGAGAGGTCAAAAGAAAATGGACACATTGGTTTGAGCTGCCAGGAGGCATATAGTAAGGCATATAATCACTCTTTACAACAGTGGTAAGCAGAAAAGCATCTCGGCCTGCACAAAACTTTGAACCTTGAGGTGGATGAGCTTCAAGAGCAGAAGACCACATTGGGCTCTACTCAAGAACAAGAATCTGAGGCTATCATGGGCACAAACTCTTCCAAACTGCTCAACACACCTGCTCAGGTAAATGGTTAACTAATCTGAACTTTTAAAATCACAGGTATGGGCATCACAGCAAGTTTTACCATCTAGTGTATGGTATTATTGGCTTGTGTAACAGCAGTTGAAAAAAATTTGAGTACATTGCATGAGTTCACTATATGGATATAAAATAAACATATTTTCAGTGACAGGAGCCTGTGGTGGTGAGCCACCTGGTATACTAGCTGTATAAATGACAAAGTAGAACACAACATATACTAGATAACAACACACTGGGTGTGACCAATTATGTGAGTTTTCTACACTATATCTATTAAAACATGAACTACTCTTGGTCAGGACTGAAAATCATTTCCAGGGACTGGTAACCAAGACAACAGGAATTATAGAATATATCTTTACTGTGTGCTGTCTGATATGCTCTCTGATAACAATACACACGTTAAAACATGGTGTAATGACTTTTCTTCATGGTCATATCAGAGCTCATGCCATAGCACAGTTTGTACTTTTTGCCATTTTTCTCAGTGTTGGCTGAGCTGCCAACATTCCACCCAGCATCACAAAGTCCACCCCTGCACCTGTCCATCACACAACACAGCTAATCAAATATAATGCAGAGAAGATCAAACACTGGGAATGCAAAAAAAAAAAAAAGATTACCTTCAGGACTCAGTATTTTGAGTAGTTTTTGAGTTTGTATGTCAAAGATAGCATTCCTCTTATACCACAGTGATTTGACAATATTTATTAATGAACATTACATCATGCTTTTTAACCATTCTGTAACATTTTGTCTCAGTAGCTTTAAGAGAGAGAACAAAGTGAGGCTGGTGAGGGAACGACTGTACATAGCTATACATGCTATAACGTAAGTGAGAACAGGAACTAACTCCTGTGTCGGGAAACTTACTGACTGTTACTGTTACAAAAGCACTGACACTCCTTCTATAAATGTTAAATAAAAGCCTCCTAACAGAAAACTTCACCATATCAGTGATTAAAGTCTTTTCTTGGTTATATAACAACACCTTTTTGATCAGTTTATTATTAGTCTTAGATTATGTGGAGCATCCACCATTCAAATCCCCATGCATGTACTATAGAAACAATAACATATTAAATCAAGATCATTAATATAAACCTGCCATGTTACAGTCATAAATATTCAGATGCGTGCTGTTTTAGATAATGAATCAACACTTGGTGATTTAAGAATTCCACTGTGTTGTGGTATAATTATTGTAATCAACACACAATCTCTGTTATTTTTTGAGTGTGACATCACAGCTCACCCCACATGTGTGCTGCTAAAGATGTCAGCACCTCCAGTGTAAAACACCTTCCCACATCCGTGGAGACAGAAGATGGGCATCCACCCAATTCCACTGTTTGCATGCCAATCTCAGTATTTTTCTGGGTTGTCCAGGAGTGGTTCAAGGTGGGCCATAGTTAGTCCAGACACCACCTATCACCTGTCACCACTGATGGAGAGGATGTGGAGATAGTGAGCACATACAAGCAGCTAGGGGTGCATCTGGACAACAGACTGGATTGGACCATCAATACATCCTACTTCATGCCAAAATACCCAGAGATCTGCAGAAATGCAATAAACACAGAGCACTTACCTGTTTTCTCACTGGAATGTGCGAATGATTAAAGTTCAGCTTCTCTCACGGAGACACCGTGATTGAGAACATGGTCAGTTAGTGCGGCTCTCACCTCATTTAATATCCTTTTTATGTGCACTCTTCCTCTGCATACTTTTCTTCCTCCTCTTCTCTCTCTTCTCTTCTTACTGCCTGTCCTCTATCTCTTTCTATCTCTTCCTCTCTTCCTCTCTTCTTCTCTACTCCTCTTAATCTCCCAACTCTTCTAACTCTCACTCATCTTCTTCCACATTGACTAAGCACCTACATTATTTACAGTAACATATGCCGGCTTCAGAGCTTTCACATGTGATCCCTCTTATATATACAGCACATGCTGACTCCTATGTGATCAACTGACCAAACTGGACATGTTTTGTTGCGTGTGTTAGTAACCCAGCATAAATCTGATTTTAAATTTAAATTTTAAGTTTGATTGTAAATGTGAATGTTATGTGAATCTGTAAATACTGCAAAGTAAAGTGAATTTTGAACTTAATGTGGTGTTTTGTTTGTTGTATTTGGAGAAAAGGCACAGACATGTTTGTGATTTGTGTCAACACAATCAGAATGTTTCAAAACTGTAACTGTTTTGAAAACATGGACGTTTGGTTTGGAAACTTGTGTGTGCAGTGTTTAGAGAAAATGGTGTATGCAATTGTAATTTCTGTGAATCCACTGAAAAGGGAAAAAAAAAACTGTGACTGTAGACCACTGTGTTAATTGTTTTGAGAACACTGACCATAGTTTTCAGAAAAGTGGCATATTGATTAAGAAAAACTGTGTTTGTAAATCATCACTGTGCATTTATGAATTATGTGGCATTTATTTGTGGATTTGTGAAACATTTCACACACCGACTTGTGCAGTTCATTGGTTTTTCACTGGGTCTGCTCTAGCAAATCAGATACCGAGATAACGTTTTGCTAATGCTCAAAATAAAATACGATCAAATAAAATAGTTTTAATATAATTGAATAAAATACAGAATCTTATGGTGAAATATCAGTAAATTTAGACATTTCAAATTATGTTTTATATTAAAATTCTGTCTTTCAAACTTGCAATTGTACAGTGTTTCTCTTTCCTTGTTACTTTCTTTCCTGCTTGCTTTTAAAATTATCTGAATGGCGTTTCTCCCAAACACTTTTCAGAATGAGGAGCTTTGTGTCAGTCAGTGACAGTGGGACAGTACTGATCCTCAGCAATTCTCAGTGATTAATTTTCTCTCTCAGCTGGTGGGAGGAAGGGTGAGAGTGTTGTGAGAAATTAACATGGAGGACTTTAGGGAAGTGAGTCATTTCATTCATCTTCATTAAGCACTTTATCCTGGTCAGGGTCATGGTGGATCTGGAGATATTAAATTATTCATTTTCCTGAAGTCCTCCATTTCATGCATATTTATATTTGCAAATTATGCAAGAATAATAACTCCATAAGGACAGAGAGTCTTTCATAAAAAAAAAAATCTGTACCTTCTTCATACAAGACATCAGTAAATATAACAAACCAGTAAATATCACGTTAGTCACAGTTGCAAAATGCCATATGTCAATGCATCCTTGGGAGCCGAGATTAAAGTTGCAGGTCTGTGGAGAGATGCAGGTCTAAACTAATCAAATCAAACTAATTTTTGCAAAATTCTCTGTGTTGCAGCTATCATCAGATACATGCTCTGTTAACATTTTGATTGAGTTAAAATCCAGGAAATTTCATCACTGAGGCTTTGTTCAGTTGGACAGAAATTATTATAAACTGAGATGCAGTTGTTTTGATTTTCATATTAAAAATAACTGTAACTATAGTCTGATAACAATAAATCAATTTCATACTGTGGCCATGGGGGCGGGTCAAACTGACAGGTAATGCATGATGATTCTCACCTGTGTCTCATTATCGCCAGTGTCTCTTTGTGCTTTCAGTGACTCCCCGTAACCCACAAGAGAGAAAGAGAGACAGAGTGTGATACCGTTTGGCAGAGCTTGCGAGACACGCGCGCACACACACACGCACGCACTCCAAGAAGCGTGAACCTGATGGATGCTTATCCTACACAGGGTCATGGGGAGTCTGGAGCCCATTCCACAGGATACAAGGCAGGGGACACTCTTGTCACACTGTCTAACTCCGCTTCATGAGCTTTCCTACCTTTTTATATGAAAGATCTGAATGAAGATGAATGCCTCTGAAATTTTTCTGACACTTTTACCAGGCACTCAGTCAGTTTAATGTTTTCTTTATGGTTAGAAATGACACAAGTTAAGTTTGTGATGTTTCTGCCTTCAGGATTTCTAACAGAAATCAGATTAACAGCACACAAACACTGAATAATCAACTGGACCAACATCCATGTGTCTTTATAGAATTTCCAGAAATCCAATAATGGCCTTAATCTCACAATCATGTATGTGAGATGCAAGTATTAATTTTAGTGATTAAGTATTCACTATTGATTTTATAATAAAATGAAGGAAAACTGATTTTGTCTCCCAAAATCCTAGGATTAATGTATTTAAATTAACTGATTAACTTTCACCTTTACTCTGGGTGTACACTTTTACTGTTAGAGAATCAGTGTGGAGAATCAGGCAGGAGTTCCTTTTTTGAGTTTAATGTTGGCATCTGAAGTTTCTTTAAAAAAAAAAAAACATTTGAGTATTATTGGCATATTTCACATGAATAGGCAAAATGGTTTAAATTTTATGAAACTTTTTCTCCAACAAAAATAATTTGTATGAAATTATATTTTCTTTTCACCTTGTGGTAAGACTGACACCCCTTAGGAAGATACAAAATAAATCCAGTGTTTTAAGGTCCTGTGTTTATTGACCTGTGTAACAGGGAGAAACAGTGTAGAAGGTGGTGTTGATATCAGGGACAGTACAAGAATTACGTGTGTCCAGGTGAAAGTTCCCACAATCACAAAAAAGATGCTGCAATTTGGATTTACACATAACTCAGAATGTGTGTGTTGAGGGTGTGTGTTAGTTACACAACCTGTATTAGATGTGAGGGTGATGAGACGACTCTTTTAAACATGATGGTCACTTTGCCCTGACAAACGAATCCCAGTGTGATTGTACACCAAAGCAGTAACACTGAATAAGTGCTACTCATTTAAACCAACTAACATGAACACTTAGTGTAACAATAAATCAATTGTTCCAGAGACAGTAAGTTTTATTCCCATAACAAGAATGACAGCATTAACAAGACTGTAAATCAGAATTAAGTAAATTCACTAAGTGTAAATTTCACACATGATTATGTAAAAAAAAAAATAATAATAATTTACACATTCAACCATTCAATTAAGAACATTCACTAATGACTGAGATCAAATTAAGGAGAAAATAAACAGCACTAAACAGTAGATTAAACTGTAACCTCACCTCATTATAAGATATAAAAAAAAAATGCCTCATGAAATGAACACACACACATACACACACACACACATTTTCTACTGAGTTGAGTAATTAGTAAGTATTAAGTAATTAATAGGTTTATATTTGAATTCTTTAAGGTTTGCTGTATATAATTATGTTGGATTTATTTATTACACACAATTGCATAATTGTACTATTTATTCTTGGAGTTATTGTGTCCTTATACATTATAACAACAAATATTTATGCAATCATGGACTAAATCTGGTCACATTGTGTGTTTAGTCTGAAAGGACGGTTTTCTTTCCTGATGTGTTCCTGAGCTCGATATCACTTCACTACAAAACAGATTAAAGTCGCAGTGACTTACTGTCAAACAGAATACAAAATAAAATGTGTATTTCTGTAATCTCCTCAGCATGACATTTCACAGCAGCCATAAAACGTTAGAGGCGAAACGTGACCAATCACTTAGTGCTTCCCTCATGAATATTAATGAGGCTCCCTCTGCCATCTTACATTTGAGTAATTTGTTCTCAGTTCAGATAACCACTTCATTTCACCTTTGTACCAAACAAAAGTCTGAAGTTAGTGCAGATAAAGGATTTTTTTTAAAGAACAACCCTGACATTTTTGTTTCTAAATGAAAGATGAATTTGATTGTATTTGTGTTGGATGGAGTCTGAAGGAGAAACAGTTTTGTTCGGTTGTATCTACACAGACATCAGCAGCTGAACTTAATCCATTTTATTGATCAGATTCAATTCTGCAGTAAAACTCAGTGTGAACTGTAAATGATCTTTATTAATATTTGATTTGTAATGACAAAGTTCCACAATCATAATGTGTAAAAACAGACTGTAGGATTAAAATTAAAAACAAAACCCAGGTATTAAAATAAACTGTACAGCACTTTAGAAGGGAATATGTATTTCTAAAATTCACCAGAAACAGTAAAATATTTCTGTTTATTCTCAGCATTTAATAGATGATTATTCTCAGCATTTAATAGATGATTATTGTGAGGTGATTATTCAGTGTTAAATACAGGAGAGATGATCAATGGTGCTGTATTTTTACCTCCATCATTGTACCGAGGATAGAAGAATGGATAGAGTTTCTCAGTGAAAGACTGACCAGTAAAAGAGTAGATATGAGAGCTGGACTTCACATCATAAAAGGAGACCAGACCCTCCTCATAATCCACAAACACCCCCACCTGCTTTCCCACAACACTTAAATATTTAGTAAACCTCTGTGGTGTATCAGGGAGATCCCTCCACTAGTCTCTTGTTTTCCATCAGCAGACAGGCTGAGATGAGGATGAGCTGTATCAGGATCCAGAATCACATCCACTGAGAGAAACACACAGTGTGAGATATGAGTTTGCAGGTAAAAAAGATTAAATCATCATCCAGTGGATCAGATTCATTAGGATTTATAAGAGGATTTGTAGGGGATAATTAAATAAATAATTAAACTTAAAATTAAATTTAAATGATCTCTTGTAAAAAGAGAAAACTTGTACAGTTTATTGTAGGAGTCTGTCAAAGATGAGAAATACAAAATGCCTTTGCCTAGCCCTGAGTAACCCGGATATTAAACTTGAGGTTTTTTTCGTGTTGTAAATCTCGAGGTAGATGTTCAGGTAGACGAGGAAGTCATGGGCAAATTTTAGAACTCATCACACCCCTTCACCATAGGGAGATATACTCATTACATGCTCACTCAATCACACACACACACACACAATCAATCACACAAACACACACCACTTATTCTCAAACTCATTTCACACATACACACACACACACACACACACACACACACACTCAAACACACAAAGACATTCATGTGCACACACACACACTCACTCGTACAAATTCAATCAAAAAAAAAAAAAACTCTCTCTCTCTCTCACTCACTCACTCACTCACTCACATAAAAACAAGTTTATGTGAAAGTTTTTTTTACTTTAATGTGATGCTCAACATGCTCGAGCATGAAGCTCTCTGTATCATTAGAGCTGTATCATCACACATTTCTAGTTGACAGTGATTTTGAACTGATGTAGAAATGTCAAGGCAGATTTCACACTCCATGCTGACAGTGCTGCTGTTTCCACCTCTTAGTAATGTAACTGTATACAAGTACATTCAGATAGGACAGATAACGTGTTATAAACTGATATAAATAGGGTTATCAAATTTTTTTAGAAAGATTTTAGGAGGTTGTTACTTTCATGTGATATGGCTAGAGCCAAGCTCATTAACATTATATGATTAAAGTAAATCTAATAAAATATTAGTACTTTCATTTTAAAAGGTAGTTGGCTACATAGCTTACTTAGTCACATTATATAGAAAGTGTGTCAGAAAGTTTCACAGGGCATCTGGTTGAAATTGATTCTAAACTGGATCTGAGGGATATGTATGTTCACATACATCATTACAGAGAAAAAAAATACTGTTTTAAGATTAAAGAGTTTTCCTCAAAACAGCAAACTGTAATAGTTAATGTTATAGATTTAACAAGAAAATATGTGTATGCTGACTGATCTAAAAACATAATAGCATATACAGTATAACTCATTTAAAAGCAAAGAAGTGCTACTTTGTTTACTGTTGATGCTGTGAGCAGCCATGTTGATTTGACGTCACTTGCTGAATTCTGAGTTGAAAGTAGTCTGAGGTCAGAAATTACGAGTTTCTACCTTTAGTCAAATTCAGCAATATATTTCTGCGAGTGCGTATCAGAGAACATGTCAGGACATTGGGTGTGGACGCATGCGCAGGGTGAAGTCTTCATGCTTGCATTGTAACAAACAAAGTGTGTTTACTAGGGGACAGTGCCACTTGAACCACACCAAAATTAGTCATATCAAGATATTTCAAGACCCTTCTACAGCACACCATACACATCATGATATGTAGATTTCCTAACAAACCTGCTAAAAATGTAACAGGCTTAGCTTATTAGTTACCATGCCTAATTTAAAATCTCCATCATGAAACTAGCTAGCTAGGTCATGCTTACTGAGCATAATTGACGTGTTTATCTAGCTAAATTTGTTCAGCTAACAAATGAGTTTATGACATCTGTTTGGGGAGCACCTCAGCTTTCAGGGTCACAATGTCCTCAATATTGTAATCATGAAACAATCGTAAAAAGTCTTGAACATGCCCATAAACAATGAAATTGTAACCATGAGTTTCTATGTCATGTGTATATATATATATATACACACTATATTACCAACAGTATTCGGTCACCCATCCAAATGATCAGAATCAGGTGTCCTAATCACTTGGCCTGGCCACAGGTGTATAAAATCAAGCACTTAGGCATGCAGACTGTTTTTACAAACATTTGTGAAAGAATGGGCCGCTCTCAGGAGCTCAGTGAATTCCAGCGTGGAACTGTCATAGGATGCCACCTGTGCAACAAATCCAGTCGTG
>CM040978.1:7869367-7881932 GCA_022985145.1 Pangasius djambal
AAATTTGGTGGAGGAGGAATTATGGTGTGGGGTTGTTTTTCAGGAGTTGGGCTTGGCCCCTTAGTTCCAGTGAAAGGAACTTTGAATGCTTCAGGATACCAAAACATTTTGGACAATTCCATGCTCCCAACCTTGTGGGAACAGTTTGGAGCGGGCCCCTTCCTCTTCCAACATGACTGTGCACTAGTGCACAAAGCAAAGTCCATAAAGACATGGATGACAGAGTCTGGTGTGGATGAACTTGACTGGCCTGCACAGAGTCCTGACCTGAACCCGATAGAACACCTTTGGGATGAATTAGAGCGGAGACTGAGAGCCAGGCCTTCTCAACCAACATCAGTGTGTGACCTCACCAATGCGCTTTTGGAAGAATGGTCAAAAATTCCCATAAACACACTCCTCAACCTTGTGGACAGCCTTCCCAGAAGAGTCGAAGCTGTAATAGCTGCAAAAGGTGGACCGACATCATATTGAACCCTATGGGTTTTAGGAATGGGATGGCACTTAAGTTCATATGTGAGTCAAGGCAGGTGACCGAATACTTCTGGTAATATAGTGTACATATCTCACCTACAGCTACAGTGACGTGTGTGTGTGTGTGTGTGTGTGTGTGTGTGTGTGTGTGTATATATATATATATATATATATATATATATAATCACTCATATCAATAAATCCATTTTTCCACATTACGTAATGAAATGAAATATCCAAAATATCTAGCATTGTACCATATGCAGGCCACACACGTGCGTCATGCATAGCATAACCCAATAAAGTGGATTCTTTCCCGTAACACTCTACGCATTCATTAAGGAGCAACTAGATCTCTTTTCTTTTTAAGACAAAATGAAATAAGCAACATACCTGGAACAGGAGAATTAATCAGTGGATCACAGGTGACAGTTTCTCCCTCTCTGGTACACCCTAAACATACGATGCTAATCAGTTAGCGCCATGATGTACTTAATTAAAGTCGAATTAAACGTTAGACAATATATTTCCATGATAACCAACATAATCGTATGCTTATATCAATTTATTACATTCATCCAGCGATAAATATGCATTCAGACAAGAGACATCATCATACCAGAATTGTTGGCGGGGAGCAGCATCGGTACATGCTCTCATTAGCCTCGTAACAGGTAGACTGAGGCTATTACATGTCGCACGAGGGGAAACCCCATAGGTGTTCCACTGATAGCGCTCCCTCCCAGTAACAAACACCTTAAGAAACGTTCTGCTACTTAAAGTTGTGCTCTTATAACTCGTGAACAACAAAAAGAACAAAATTTTTGAAGTTCATTAACTTAACCTTATTACAAAACATATAGAACACACAACAGTATAAACAGCATAAATAAAATTTAAAAAAAATAATAATACAATATAGGAAGGAAGAGACAAAACATTAAATTGTCAATGAATTATTCATACCAGTTACATTATTACAGAGCATTTTGCAGAAAGTTCTCTAGTGTTGTGGTGCCTCTCACTGATTTGTTGAGGGCTAAAGTGAAATTCGTTTGGTCTCAAATTGTATGTGGATGCTGTCGTGGCAAATACTTCTACAAATCAGAATAAGAAAAATGAGTTACAAAGACAAGGGGTTCTGGATGCCAAAAATCTATAGACTTTATTGAATCAGACAACAAAGCCGAGATGGTCTGCAGAGCATCTGATTTACATAATCGTGGCCCATGCTTTTATACATTTCTAAAACAATGAGCTCATTGAATGGAGTTTTCTCTTCTTTCTCTTAAATCACACACCTGCCTCTCGCCCCAATTATTTCACTTTCCCCTTATCTTAGTTTTAACCATGGCGAGAGTTCAGTCAGTTTATGTTTTCAAAAACAACATTAGCCTTCACCTTAAAAAACTCCCTCTACGAGGTCACACCACTCTGTTCTCACAGAAACATCTTTGCAGGATCACAGGCCCAAAGTCACCCTTCTAAATGTACTAGAAATGGTACAGTGTAGTATATAAATGAAGCTCTAAAAGTTAATACATGAGGTGATTTAAGGTCACTTTTCAATACTGTTGCATAGATACTGACTGATATAATATTGATTAACAAATGATATTGATTATAGATAACAGGAAATTCTTCCATACATCCCTCCTCTGGGGCTTATCAAGCCCCACCTTCCTCAAGAGAGCAATCTCACAATCCGGTTCTTTCATACATATTAACTAGTGATCAATGCCTGATCACTCCTTCTTTTTACCAATAACCAAATCCTGAAACCGCTCTCTTGTGGAGAACAGGACCAAACATCTCCCGTCACACTCGACTAGAAAGGAGTAAAAGATCCTGTCTCCCTAACCTAACTGTCAATAAATAAATCAACATTGTGTTTTAAGCATGAGTATGCATTTGGTTCAGCACTTGCCCGTGGTTGTCACAGTTATGTAGAGTACAATTCTGATTGTCACATAATATCTTAAAATTGATTATCATATTGCTTAATCATATAATTGCTTACAATAAAAATCAAACAACAACAATCAACATAATCAGAATAAAGGCAAAGTACAAGTCTTTCTTCAGATAACTTCTTCAACCCAGATACTTTGCGTATCGTAGAGGGTCACCCTTGGGGAGAGGTTAGGCTAGCACTTACACCCAGGGCATGGCTCATCACATAACTACTACTTCTTCCTCCTCACTGGAGGAACTGGAGTCCTCTTCTTCCTTCCCTTGTTCCGGAATCCAATCTGTTTTAGGGGGCCAGTCCAGATTATAGTCTAGTGCCATCAGACTCACTTGCAAGTCCATCATCATCAAACGTAGGTTTGTTCATAAGAGCCATCTGTTTAACAGTTGCTTGAACAAGAAAAGATCTTAATTCACAACACAACACAGCAAAACAGTAGTCCTGCAACAACTACTACAATTGCTATCATAATTCCCACTTTTGTCAATATAGCTCCCCAATGTCCAAACCGTGAAAACCAATCCCAAGAATGCTGATCTCTCCCTGCATTTACAGCTACTTCATGCCTTAACTTTTTCAACTTATTCATAGCTTCAGTAAATGCTCCCTCAGGGGCAGTGTTGTTAGGGATAAAAGGACAACATTGTTCTCCAAACATAACACACACTCCTCCTTTTTCTGCCAACAACCAGTCCAATGCTTGCCTGTTCTGCCATGTCATTATACTAGTAGCATCTAACTGTTCACCTAATGCTGACAGTGCAGCATCTGTATAATTAATGAACCGCTGTTGGTTGTAGTAAATGTAATTAATCCACTCTGTATTCTTGTTAGGAGTTATCCAAATATCAAAATAGACTCAAATCCTGACATTATCTCATTTCTTGCTTTAAATTGTTCAGGTATTCCTCTAGGCTGACCTACTGAGTCTATGTACACCTTAGGATCTGTCTCATAAGCTCTCTTTACTCTTTGAGACTTTCTAGTTTTTTCAAGGAACTGATCATACCCCCAGTCAACTATCACAGTTCTTTGAATCAACCGTACTCTAGTGCAGATTCCCTTCCAATTTTTAGGTAAATTTATTCTTAAGCGTGTCCCCACACAGAGCCAAAAATGATCTGCTACTGCCTGAGATTGGTCAGTCAAAGCAAACTGCAATGGTGGAGTTAGAGTTTGGTTCATGCAAGTGTCATCTACGTGAGAGTTGGATAGTACTACTGTCATACTAGTGGTTACTGTTGCTAGTGCATGACCTTCAGACCACTGGATATATTCTATGCGACCAAAGAGGCGGGAATCCAAGTGCCACATTACTACACAGTTACCTTGTTAAAGCATTCATACTCCAGAGTGTAATCCATGTTATACCGCGGTGGTGTCTCTCTACATTTTTCTTTTATCCTAACATCCAGTTGTGGGCACCACCCTTTCCATGCCTCTCTATTATGCATTAAATTATAAAGCGTGTTTCCCAAATATGTTAAACACTCAGCTGGGCAATATGTGTAGTCTGTTCTATTATCCCAATTCTTCACACAATATTGCCTACTGTATTCTGCACAATGTCGGTAATCAAGTGGGGTCGGTACCACTACAACTCTGCTCAATCGAGAAGGTGAACATACCAAACAATTACCCTTATTCAAACTACCAGCAGTGTATTCAGCCCACTTATACCACTTATTATCTTGCGCTACCTGTAACAATGCATCATACGTCATCTCTTTTGTAGTGTCATTTAACATCTCATGTACAACTTCTTGATACACAGGGTTAACTAGTCTCCCAGTGCCTTTACTGTGGAATTACTGTCTTGAAAGTAGTACACAAAATCTTAATATATGACTTATCTTTTGAGAGAAAAACTAAGGGATGTTCTGTAGCATCCCATTTACTCCCTTCTGCTTTTGCCATCATGGGACCTAAATCTTTTGATTCCCAGCCTTTTCCCACATAAAGAGTGACATGGGGAACAGAATTAGGGACCTGAAACCACTTGTCAATAAAATCATCATTAATACAATCATCACAAGGATCTATTTGCATAGCAGCTCCCTGTTTCCCTATACTCATGCATCTAGACACCAAGGGAACTTTTTGATCCTCTGTTTCTTTTAACCACCTTTTTTCAAGCTCTGGGTCACGTGATGAATCATATAACATTGTACAATGATACTCAGACTTAGGAATTGTTGCACCTGGGATCTGCGCTTCAATAAATTTTCCCCACTTACCAGTTACCAACTTTACTTCATTACTTACCTGTCCTAACCAATACACATTAGCTTGTTACCCTGTTACATCTACATAAACTCCTTCTGGGGAACACCAGATTTGGAGTCCAAGTTTACACAATGCGTCTCTTCCCAACAAATTAACAGGAGTTTGTTCTGATACTAAAATAGGCAAGGTCACCTTTTTATCTCTAGTCTGCAGACTAACTGGAGCCGTCATTGGAATTAGCTGCATTTGTCCCAAGAATCCTACTGTCTTTGCAAATTTTCCAGACATGGGGAGGTGAGAGGCATAATTTGGGCTTACACAAGTGTAAGAGGCTCCAGTGTCTACCATCATGGGTGTTAATTTGCCCTCTATTTTAACCTGCAGCATAGGTTCTTGATCAGCATCAGTTGTTAGAATTGGAAGCTGACCCTCCCCAGTAGGATTATCTGGGCACCCCTAGTACCCCTGATTAGGCCCACCCCATGGGTTCACTGGGCCTTGTGGAGATTGTCGATAGGACTGGACCCAACCGTCCCCTTCACCACCAGGTTGCTGTTGCCATGGATTGGTGGGGCAATCACGCCTGTTATGTCAAGGTTGTCCACATCCCTAACATATTCCTTGAGGACCAGAAGTGGGTCCTCCTCTTCCCCTTCCTCTTGGTGGTGGCCTTCTTTGCCAGTTCATGTTATTTGGCTGCTGATAGACATTAATAATTGGCATTGCAGGCTGTTGTGGAACTACGGGAGCAGCTGGCACAGCTGGCGCAGTAGGTGGTGGAGGTGGTGGTGGTGCATTCAAAGGAGCCATCACTGCTGATGAGACTTCCTCCTCTTGGTCTTTGTCTTTATCTTTGTCTTTCACAGGCGGTTGGACCTTTTTCTTATTTTTGTTTGTCAGCTCTTCAAGCTGCAGTTGTGCCAGTTTTCTTTGTAGTTCTCTTTCTTGATTCTTAAGCTTTTGTTCATTCCTTCTGTATTGTTCAACCGCATGAGTCACATGGTCACAGAATTCCTTGTGCGTTTTAGAATGTAGGCCAACCACATCTTCTAGCTTAGCTTTTACAAATGGTGGCATAGCATCCATTATTGCTGTTCTGAACAATGATGACATCACAGGATCTGCTTCTAGATCCCGTTCCAGTTCTTGTCTCCATCTTTTTAGTTGTCTCTGCACATAAGTGGTGGGATTTTCTGTTTCTCCCAGCTGTTCTCCTTTCAGCGACCTTGGGTCTATGCGAGATGGATACTCCGCCCTCAGTGTTCGCCATAGGCGTGGACGATATTGATCAAACTGTGTCCCATCCATTACTGGAGAGTTCACTGATCTTTGTAGGTTTGCAGCTGTGAGGATCTCTTTCATTCTTAATCCTCCTAAAATTTTGGCAAGGAGTGCTTTGATGTCTCCAATTGCCAACAACTTGCCCATTGTCTCTTCTTCAAACACCACTTCCCAGCTCCTTCATGGATGTCAGGGAGACGGGTAATCAGTCCATCGAGATCTTGTGTAGCCCAGGGTACATAGTGCCCTCTAGCACCCTTAACCAGAATAGGCAATTGAAGGTGACTGTCATATCTTTGTGGTTCATGTAAGTGTTCATGTGCTCTAAGCCGTCTTCCTCCCTCATCTCGTAACCATGTTTCTGCATCATCATCATCATCTTCCATGTATAATGTTCCTGTAACCCGCTTTCTCTCACCCACATCATACCTACTTGAACCTGTGGAATATCTTCTCTTACTGAATTGTTCTGCTTCATCCAAATATTTTTCTGATATCTACAGGGGAGCTTTGCCTCTCCTCTTCACGATAACCACTTAAATCAGGATATTGGGCATAACTGTTTACTTCCTGTTCCCTGCACTGTTTTTTGCCTTTAGGAGTCTTGTGGGCCACTTTAGAAGAACAAGTGGTGGGAGGTTCCCCATCTTCATCCTCCTCCATGTCTATCTTCCCTTCAACTTGTACTGTTCCTTTAATTATGGGAAGCTGATTTTTTGGAGGTACATAAGGAGGTGGTTCACTGAAAAGTTCTCTCATCTTTTCTTCTGTCTCCTCATTGTCTTTGTTCTCCTTCTGCTTTAAAATATGCAATTACTTTCAGCTCTTTCTCTCTCTTGTCCTCTCTCCCTTTACTTTTGTCCTTGGCTTTGTAGTTCTTTATCAGTGTTTCCATCTCCTCACACAGAGTTACATCAGACGTTCCCTCCTCTGGCCACTGCATTTTCTTATTTTTAGTTCTCTTTCTCCACTTCTTTGAGCACTTCTCTATAATTTCTTTACATAAGGGATACCTGGCTTTTAATAACTCTATGGGTGAGGATGCCATAATTGGTCTCTATATTCTGCTTCTGCCTGTTGCCATCCTCCTTGGAGGCGGTTCACTATTACAGTCTGGAATAAAAGTCACTAAGATTTATCTTAGAATCAGCCCTTCTACAGTCTTAGGTTCATGTAGCTCAATAACTCTTTTTGCAGAAAGTCAAATAACTGTTCTTAAGACTACTGACACCTCAAGTTCAGGGTTATTTAACTATCTCCCAGTTACTCCTTTGCCTGAGTCTTAGTTCAGTGTGCTGTCAAAACGAAAAGAATAGCACTGCTCAAACAGCTCACTGCGTCTGTACTGATATATACTCAGAAAACCCTGATGATGGCTATGGGGATGCCCAGCAAACTGAAGTTGCATGCGACAAATATTAATTCTTTTACCACTTGTAATTGCTTTTCTCAATATTCTGTATGTAAATGGAAAAAACTCCTCCACTGTCGGCCTTGTTGAAGTGTATACTAATCTAAAAAATACTAACCCTTGTGACCTCAAAGTATTCTGTTCCCAATAATGTGGCACTGAGAAATAGATTATGTGAGACTTAGATGTCAATCTAATGCGGCTCTCAGCATGCTCATAATCCATTCAACAAAACCTGAGTTTCTTTATCAGGATCACAACGGCTACAGTTAGGGGAATGTCCAAACAACTTACAAAACCAGTTTCTTGGAAGATTTTTGCTCCTAATCTCACCCTTTGAAGTACTGCTCTCCCTAATGTACCTTACACACACAAACCCAAGGTCACAGAACCACAGACTCGATTGTGTGTAACTGCAGCCTCTCTCTCTCCACTATATTAAACTTACTTGCCTTATTTAACCAAATACACACCTAGAACAGAATGCACCATCTAAACAATCACAATGGTGCTGCATCCTTGGAACCACGACTCTACATGGCTGGACTGGGCTTTAAAGCAACATTAGTTGTCCAGATAATACTATCACCCAAATGAAACTCTATTATATTAAAAGTGGTTTCAAACCAATTCCCCTTATCTTCTAGTCTTGCAAGAGTTTTAGCCTTTACTATTTTTATACCACAAGGATGTACAAATTTTCTACATGAGATCAAATGAACATGTATTCTACAATCTGCACTAGGACCTTCTTGTTTCCAGAAAATATTTATAACTGATTGTAACTGCTCTAGTTTAGCTAATTCACTTCTTCTTCTTCTTTCTATGATGATGTTTTTTAGGCATAAATGCTAGTAAACATTCTAATCCAAAGTGCAACAACTACAGTTAGGCTGTAAAATCAGCTTTGTGATGAGCGTTTATGCACAGGCCTGTGCTCTAGAGTACAGCGATAACGATTGGGCAAATGTCCAAGATATTCACAGCCTGCTTGTTATTTTCACACACACACACACACACACACACACACACACACACACACACGCACACACACACACACACACACACAGGCATACCCTCCTTTTACTGATTGACTCCCACATTCACACAGTCTCCAAATTAACTTTGGAGCTCATCATTCATTATTTGTCTCCTTATCTACAGAGCTTATCATTCACTCCCTCTAGTCAGCCTGATATAGTGACGTCTGTCTCCACCAAGCCACACTTAAGTGATGGTCCAGGAGAAGCACGTGTCCAATATCCAGCCAAACACAGAGGTTATTGTTTTTCATGCACACTTAAACTTGCATTCACACACTGGGTATCATGCAGAGAAATAAGGGGATGTGTTTTTTACATTGGATTCCAGGAGTGTAGCCCAACTCTCACTTCTGCTGCTCACACTCACACAAACAGCAGCTATTCTCTCTTTCAAACGGGCATCTTTCACATGTTATTCACACACACAATTTACGCCTTCACTTTCTATCAACTTAATCGCACTTACTCTTATGTAAACAATAAAACTCCCTATATTAGGACTCCAGGTGAATTGTCCCCACCTAGTGGAACCCATCAAACAAGGACACCTCTCCCACACACTCCCAGTCACAGAGCTGCAGTAACTCTAACCACTGTACACCACACTTTAGCAATACCAAGTGCCACAAGACAGAGATCCCTAGGACAGAGAACGACACTCAAAACAGCTCAACCAGTGCCCAACTAAATGTAACACTGAGTTGATAAATTGGAGCGTTCACTGTAGGATCTATGTGCCACTTATGATATGCCTGATCAGTGACAGTGGGCTTACAGAGCACTCACAGCCAGCGCTGCGAATGATATGGGGTTAGATTGGCCAAGTTCAGCAGGAACTCACCAAGGAAAAAAGACAAACACTCCAGAGCCCCCAATCAGGGACAACACTTAAGAAACAACAAAACTTCAACAAATAATGCACAGAACAAGTAACATAACACACAAGACATACACCCCCTTTTTTTTGTCTTTTTTTCTATAATTCACACTCCTCGAGTGTACACGCCTCTTGCGTGACCTGCCCGTACAGACCTTCTCCCTGTGCAATGCCTTCGCTAAATCTCTGCCTAGTCCTCTTCCACTAGCACAGCAGCATACGAGCTCATTGTTTTGATGCAGTGCCTCCGCGAAATCTCTGTCTAGTCCTCCTTCCACTAGCACAGCAGCATGCGGGATCAGCATGTTACACATCAAACCACAAGGTGAGAAGCGGGATCCGCAGGATTTTGCGCGCTTCTTCTCTTATTCTCTTATCTCTTTGTCTCTTTTACTCTTTAAATCTATCTATCTACTGTGTCTCTTTTACACTACTTATACATTACTGTTATCCTTAAGGCCCACTTAACAGCAATATATTCTGCATACACCTTTTTGAGATCAAAAACCCCTTGCTTAATTTGGTTCTTTAATTTGGTGAAGCCTAACAGAGTGCCCTTACCGCCCCAGGCCGATCTGCAGCAGACCACACAAACAAATAAACTAAAAGCAAAAATGCTCACCTTTATTCCCGGCCGGTGTTTGTGCGATCTGCCTCAGCAGGCCCAGCCGCGGCGGCGCTCCTGGCTCCTGTCCAATCCTGCCGACAATGCCAGTAAATATGTCGTGGCAAATACTTCTACAAATCAGAATAAGAAAAATGAGTTACAAAGACAAGGGGTTCTGGATGCCAAAAATCTATAGACTTTATTGAATCAGACAAAGCCGAGATGGTCTGCAGAGCATCTGATTTACATAATCGTGGCCCATGCTTTTATATAATTCAAAAACAATGAGCTCATTGAATGGAGTTTTCTCTTCTTTCTCTTTATCACACACCTGCCTCTCGCCCCAATTATTTCACTTTCCCCTTAGTTTTAACCATGGTGAGAGTTCATTCAGTTTATGTTTTCAAAAACAACATTAGCCTTCACCTTAAAAAACTCCCTCTACGAGGTCACACCACTCTGTTCTCACAGAAACATCCTGCAGGATCACAGGCCCAAAGTCACCCTTCTAAATGTACTAGAAATGGTAGTGTAGTATATAAATGAAGCTTCTTTTCAAAAAAATTCAATCCTTGTCAGCTGAATTATTCAGCGATCAAAAAAAGAGACGTTGGCTTTGATTATGGCCCTAAAACATTTCGATGTTTATGTCAGTGACAGTGCTCTTGTGGTGGTCTTTACTGACCATAATCCCCTTACCTTCTTAAACTCTTTGCAGTGTCCGGACCAAAGATTGATTCGGTGGTTATTATTTTTGCAGTCTTATTGCTTAGATGTTCGCTATGTGAAGGGAGTTGACAACGTGATTGCAGATGCGCTGTCTAGAGCGGCTCCTAGTGTAACTGTTTTTGTCCTCTGTGTATTCTGCCTCTTCTGGATTCTTAAATTGCTTCCTAGGTGCACCAGTTGCTGAACCAGAAGCAGGAATGGGAGATGTTGAGGGTTGGAACAGTGGTGGTTAAGGTTAAGTAGTTTCTTCCTTTAAATAAGGGAAGTGGTCTGTTTGAATGTTTGTAATGGGGATAATTGTTTTGAATTTAGTTTTGAGTGGTGTGTGTTTTGTGAGTTGTTTGTTGCCGGGTTTGTTTGTACCGAACAAAAGTCTGAATTTAAGTAAAAGATGAATTTGATTGTATTTGTGTTGGATGGAGTCTGAAGGAGAAACAGTTTTGTTCGGTTGTATCTACACAGACATCAGCAGCTGAACTTAATACATTTTATTCATCAGCTTCAATTCTGCAGTAAAACTCAGTGTGAACTGTAAATGAACTGTAAATGTGTAAAAACGGACTGTAAGATTAAAAATAAAAACAAAACCCAGGTATTAAAATAAACTGTACAGCACTTTAAAGGGAATATGTATTTCTAAAATCTACCAGAAAAAGTAAAATATTTCTTTTCATTCTCACCATTTAATAGATGATTAAATCTGTGAGGTGAAAATTCATTCAGTGTTAAATACAGGAGAGATTATCAGTGGTGCTGAATTTTTACCTCCTTCATTGAACCGAGGACAGAAGAATGGATAGAGTTTCTCAGTGAAAGACTGAGCAGTGAAAGAGTAGATATGAGAGCTGGACTTCACATCATAAAAGGAGACCAGACCCTCCTCATAATCCACAAACACCCCCACCTTCTCCACCTTCTCTCTCATTGTGAGGAGGACAGCGGGATCAGCATTAGCCCAGTACTCATTCTCATCCCTCAGAGCCACCGTCCAGAATCCATTCTGAGGTCTCAGTGTAATCCACCACTTCCTGTTAATGTTCTCTCTCACGACTCCTAATGTCCACGCAGTTTTCCTTCTGACATGCACCTCATAATAAAATCTCCCTGAGGAGAAACTCTGCTTTCCCACAACAAAGGGATCATAATAAAACCTCTGTGGTGTATCAGGGAGATTCTGTCGTTTGTCTCCGTGTGTCACTTGTTTTCCATCAGCAGACAGGATGAGATCGGAATGAGCTGTATCAGGATCCAGAGTCACATCCACTGAGAGAAACACACAGTGTGGGATATGAGTTTGCAGGTAAAAAAGATTAAATCATCATCCAGTGGCTCAGATTCATTAGGATTTATAAGAGGATTTGTAGAAGATTAAATAATGAAACATTTTAAATGATCTCTTGTAGAAAGAGAAAACTTGTACAGTTTATGGTGGGAGTCTGTCAAAGATGAGAAATATAAAATGTTTTCCTTCTGAAACTTTACTTTAGTGATTTATTTGTGTTTGTAATTTTTGTTCTTCAGGAAAAACAGAGAAAGAGTTACAGAACATGAGAGAAAAACATTTGAGGAAAAACTCGATCCTGATGGACAAAATCAGTTGAGCGAGTGTCTCTAGTGATAAATATCTGGTAAGTTTTAGCTTTTGGAAGAGAACAGAGGCTCTAAAGTCCATGATGGAGACAAACTGCATTTTTCAATTCTTTTCTAACTGCGTGATTATAAATCTCTTAGACTTCTTTGTCCAGAACAACAACAACATTCACCTCTGAGAGGCAAAGAGTTTTATACTCATCACTTTTCCACATACATGGTGGAACAAATCATTCTTTCAGAATAATACATTATTTCCACACAATGTTTTACTAACATTTATAATCTTTCATTTTTACAAGTGAAGCTGAATTCAATCAGATCATAAAGCTGAACAGTGAAGAGTAAAGAACAG
>CM040978.1:7882032-7912444 GCA_022985145.1 Pangasius djambal
AGTTTACTCATAAGACATTTCTTCATCAGTGTTGCCAACTATTTTCAATGAAAAGTAGCTAAATGTTGGTAAGTGACGCCATGCGTCATTAGTATATTAATTCAAGTTGGCTTTAATGTCAAAAGCACATGCAAAAAACAGCAGTATAAACATCTCTAATTTTATCAGCTTATTTTTCTGCCACCAGTTGTGTTTCATTTTGTGATTTTCTGTAGGTGTGTGTCAGTGTGATGTGTTCAGCTGCTGGATTTAGTTGATGTGTAATGTTAAGCATGAATCAGCACATTCTGTAACTGTGCTTTTGTTGTGTTTATATTTAGCCTATAGATTGGCAAGGTTCCTGAAATGTGTGTTTTTTTTATCTGCTGTAGCAACATGTTTCTGTGTGTGTGTGTGTGTGTGTGTGTGTGTGTGTGTGTGTGTGTGTGTGTGTTACAATAAACAACTGGCATTTGTGATGATCTGGCAGATGAACAAAACTCGAGTGAGAGCCTTTCAACTCACTGGCCACTTTCTGCAGTCAGTTCTTTGAGTTTTCTTTTCAAACCCACTGTTCAATTTCTGGCCTCGCCACTGGTTTTCACTCAAAATCACACTCATGCACAAATGGGCTGTTTTTATGATTGAAAAGTGTACAAGCACTCACATCTTCATTCCTCTCTCTCTCTCAGATTCATCCCTTTCTCTCTCATCTTCATCCCTCCTCATGCTCCTCAGAGGACACTACGTTTATGACAAGTTTGCTTTAGCAGTTTCATAATAAATGTGTTCCTCATACAAAACTTTGCTATATTTATCAACACAACTGGCTTTGCTGATGAACTCAGGATTTTGTTAACTAACCACACCACACATGTACTTTATTATCAGTCTCTCAGTGTTAACGCACATTAGCTCTATCCTTGCAAAGCTGACTGAGTAGGGCCAGAATAAATTATGAATGTACCTGAGGTCACTAACACTGAAGCTCCATTTACCGGCTTTCTTCACCAGAACATTTATGGTACTGCGCTTATCCCTGACCAGTGAGAATCCACAGAAATAGGATTAATTTCACTGCCTGAAGCCCGTAGTGAATTCTGATTGGTTAAACAGTTTTGGCAGCGTTTTTACACTCAAAATCCGAGCGTGAGCAGAAGGACCCCAAACACACGCGCAAGCAGGATGAACTTGAGCGTGTGTATAGTTTCATAAAAAGAGAAGAGACTCTGTTCCTGTTATTAAATGCAGTTGCTGCTTTTCTGTTCAGAGTGAAAGTCACCTGATTTAACTGTAATGAAGATTAAAAAATAAAGATAAACAGGTGAAATCCTCCTTACCTGCAAACTTCTTCATCTCAGCTAACACTGAAAAATGGAATTAAGCAATATTTTATATTAGTTTATCCAAATACAGTTAAAGTAAAAAAAACCCTAACAATAGATTATAAAATTATATTAAAATTACAAGACGTGAGAAATGTACATCTTATAATCCTCTTTCTAAATATAAATCTAATTTCTCTACTCAGATTTCTAAACAGAATTGAACTTTAAAAAAAAAAAGTGTGATTACCGTGTTTTATCCTCCGTCTCTGCGGCTCTGAAAAAGAGAAACAAGTTAATATTAGAGACTGTACATTTACGCTTGTAGGATCCTGTGTAATATATTTTTTTAAATATAAAAAAAATTATATTTTCTTCAAGAGTTGTGCTGTAAAACCATTTAAGTTCACTTTTAAAAAATTAACTTTAGATTTCTACTTTTCTACTTTTATAGACATATTACAGACAGGAGAAATGTGGTGTTTAACATATTTTGTTTACCTGCATGAGGTCAGTAATATTATTATACAAATTAATTAATTAATTGTTTAATGGCGTTATTATGAAGCCTGACATTTTTTTTTAGTGGATTTGATTTGTTTATTTGTTCAAGTTAGTAGTGAGGCAGCATTTATTTGTGTCTTCACTACTATTACACTGGAGTATTACATCTGCATTTTGTGTCCTCTAGTGGATCATAATTCAAATCAGTTATTATATGTGTTTAATTCCTTCACACACACACACACACACACACACACACACACACGTAAACATATACACAGGATATAATAAATAGAGCAGGGACTCTGCTCCTGTTGTTTTTCCTGTTCAGAGTGAAAGGCATCTGATTTAATGATGTACTGAAGATAAAAAGGTAAAATTGCTCTCACCTACAAACCTCTTCATCGCTGCAAACTCTGTGAAACATGTAATTAAGCAATATTTTATATTAGTTAAACTAAATATATTTAGAAGAAACAAAACATACATAAAACCAATATTTAAATATTTACAAACCAAGTACAAACCAGATGAATCAATTTGTAAACTATAAAAATACTGCCATCTAAAGGTGTTTCTAAACATCTCGTTCTTTTGCAATGCGTTCTTTTGCTTTACCAGTATTTCATTTTAAAAAACTAAATAAAAAACAGCTTTACACAGTTAAACCTGTTACTGTTTGTCCTGTGTTCAAAACATGACTTGTTTTTACAGATTTAGTGTTGTTTATAAATGTACAGCTTTTAGTGTATAATTAGGGGCTAAAGAGGAGTTTGGAAGCTGGTGGAACTCTGACAGTGACAGGAGGTTGCAATTTTAATTGCCCCTCACACCACGTATATAATGTTATTGAATTATCAGGAAATTAAAACATTTGTTTACATGCAGCCAGTAATCAGGCTGATAGTCAGAATAAAACATGCTCATGTATACATCTCAGTTGGAATAGAGTAAAGCAATTAAGGGCAATCCTAATGAAATGTGCATCGAACGAGCCACACTCCAAAATCTAGCGGAAAGCCTTCCCAGAAGAGTGGAGGTTATTATAACAGCAAAAAAAAGACTAAATCTGAAGCGGGATGTTCAAAAATCACATATGGGTGTGACAGTCAGGTGTCCACATACTTTTGGCCATAAAATGTATAATATAAATTTATTTTGTTTCTGGAATGTTATGAAATGAAATTTTAGCAGTGAGAAATGTAAATCATAGTCTGATATTCTTTCTAAATATGTATGTCATGTTTCTACTCACAGCTCTAAATGGATTTGAAAAAAGTCTTAAAACTTTATCTCGTGTAATTACCGCGTTCCACACTCTGTCTCGGCAGCACTGAAAAGAGAAATTTTTTTATTAATATAATTAAGTTAATATTAGAGATTGTATTTAGACTCTTGGAGGATACTGTTTAATAACTTGTTATTATTTTCCATTCAAGAATTGTGCGTGTTGAATAAAACAAGTTCCCTCATTTTAAGTTTTCCATTAACTTTCTACTTTTCTGCTAAACATTTTACAGGCAGTAAGACGTGATGTCTCTAAACACATAAAACATATAAAACGGTTATAAACAATAAATTAATATTGATCAGTCAACATATTGGACACAATATGGCCAAATATTTTATTTATTTTATTATATTATACATTATTATAAATTATGAATATTATATTTATTTATCTATTTATTTATATTAAATTTCTGCCCTTCTAACAGAAATAGCTCCTGTTAGCTGACTAGCTTGCAGCTCGTTGGGCCCACAGTGATGTGTTCATTCCCATTAAAGGTGCATCCAGTGAAATTGGCTTCCCTTCTTCCTTTTCATCATCATCTGACTAGCTTTCATATTAAAGTCAAAAGTTCTTTTCATGAAAAATGTATTGGTTGCCATGTCTGCCGATGATGTTGCTAACGCTACTGTAGTAACAATTTCAATGTAATGAACTGTTCCTAGAATTGGAATGTTTGTGATAAACTCAGACAAGGAGAGTGACATTCATGTTCCTGTAATAGTGTCCTGATGTACAGGGGGAGGCTCCATATTTTCTTAGTTCTTACATTAATGAAATAACCTCTCACTGAAACTGAATTAATGAGGACACAGTGCTGAGGAGTTTGAGACAGCACTGAATTAAATCATCCTCTTCACAGAGCATGACCAACTAAGCTCGTGAGGATGATTGACCAAAGAACAGGTTCTAATGCTGGTCCTGGAGAACTCCCTGTCCTACACATATTAGTGTTTCCTCTGCTCTAACACACCTGATCCAATTAATTACCTAATTAACAGCCCTTTCTGAGCTGAAGTCAGCATGTAAAATCTGCAGGACTGGAGATGGGAAACTTTGGACTGAAGCTATGGTATAAACTGCAGTATAATATACAGTAAGTGTGTGATGTTATTAGAGAAAATGATTTACATATTACCTTTCTTGTAGAAAATAGCTGCAGTTACTATCAGTCCTAAAGCAGTAAGACATGCTGGAACTGAAATGCCAACAGCAAACTTCCAAGTATCAAAGACTTTACCTAAAATTAAACCACATTTACCACATGACTGATATTTTAGCTTTGCAAGAATTAATTGATAAGTACAAGACAAAACACACAGCATTGTGGCAGAATAACCAATACATAAAATAAAAATAAACTAATAAAAATAATAAACTTTGATGTAAAAAAAATAGTACGTGTTCATCACATGCTCATGTGTCAGTCTTAACCTAAGTGTAAGAGTTTTTTAAAAAAATTTTTACACTTACTGTTAATGATGACCTCTGCCTCCATCATGTGATGAATTTGTAGAAGTCTGCAGTAAAACCTGTTGGAGTCGCTATAATCATAAACAGTGATGCGGCGTTTCACACTGAAGCCCTCAGTGTCTCTGTGTGTCTGTGTATCTTCAGCAGGCAGAGTGGCTCCTTCTCTGTCCAGCCACAGAACGTCAGGTTCAGGGTTCCAGCCTCTGGACTCACACACTAGATTAATCCCTCCTGAGTTACCATAACTCTCCATCGTGATCACCGGGTGGCTTCCCTGAGCTATAGTCAATAAACAGAAATGATTGTTTTAAATGAAACTTTTAACCTTAAAAAGTAAATAAAAACATGACTAATGAAACCTTTCAGTACAGGCTATTATTTGCCACTTTTCAGTTTTAAAATGTAATCTGTTCTGTCTTTACATGGTCAAAAACAATTACACACCACAGCGCCACGATTTCTGTGCAAGCAGCAAGAGACAAGGTGACAGCACAAGTGCCATGTGAATTGAGTTCCTAACAGGAATAAAACCTTACATTGTATGTGTATGCATGCACACACACACACACTTGCTAAGCACTTTATTAGGAACACTATACTAATACTGAGTAGAGCCTCTCTTTGCTCTCAAAACAGCCTCAATTCTTTGTGTCATGGATTCCACAAGATGTTGGAAACATTCCTTTGAGATTCTGGTCCATGTTGACATGATTGCATCACACAATTCCTGCAGATTTTTCAGGTGCACTTTCATGCTGAGAATCTCCCGTTCTACTACATCCCAAGGGTGTTCTCTTGGATTCAGATCTGGTGACTCGGAAGGCCACTGAAGAACACTGAACTCATTGTCATGCTCATGAAACCAGTTTGAGACGTCTTTTGTTTGTGACATGGTGCATTTTGTGCTGGGATTATCCATTACAGGATGGGTAAATTGTGTCCATGAAGGGATGCATATAGTCAATAACAAAACTCAAATAGGCTGTGGCATCCAACTGATGATTGATTGGTATTAACGGGCCAAGTAAAGTGTGCCAAGAAAATATTCCCCACATCATTACACCACCTCCACCTGCCTGGACTGTTGACACAAGGCAGCTGGGTCCATGGATTCATGCTGTTGACACCAAATTCTGACCCTACAATCTGTGTGCCTCAGCAGAAATCAAGACTCATCAGACCAGGCTACGTTTTACCAGTCCTCAACTGCCCAGTTTTGGTGAGCTTGTGCCCACTGCAGCCTCAGCTTTCTGTTCTTGGCTGACAGAAATGAAACCCAAAGTGGTCTTCTGCTGTTGTAGCCCATCTTTCTCCAGGTTCGATGTGTTGTGCATTCTGAGATGCTTTTTTGCTCACCACAATTGTACAGAGTGGTTAACTGAGCTACTGTAGTCTTTCTGTCAGCCTGAACCAGTCTACCAGTCTGCTTCATTGACCTCTCTCAAAAAGGCATTTCCATCTGCAGAACTGCCACTCACTGGATGTTTTTTCTTATTGCACCTTTCTGAGTAAACTCTAGAGACTGTTCTGCGTGAAAATCCCAGGAGATCAGCGGTTATAGAAATAGGGAGAGAGAAAACTTTATATATATCTGCTGAGTTTCTGCTAGGAAGTTTGCTGCCAGTCACGGTGTCTAGGAACAACATATCACCGGACAAATGAATGTATATATGATCTGAATATGAATAGCTAATACGAAGCCTAGAATCTAATGTATAAAAGATTTTAAACTGATTGTTAGAAGACATCTAGATATATGCTGAGTGTACTGTATGTAGCTGGTGCAGTTAGATTGAACTGCTAACCTGCTAATGAAGTTAATATGAAGCCTGGTACATAACTTACATCAAACAACCAATTTTCACATTTTTTCACATTATTATAATATTAGGATACATTGTTAATACATTTTAAAGATACTGTACTCTCTTGCCACTACCCTTTATCATCTGAGATAAAAACACTGGATGGACAGTACACACCCACAAGCAACAACAGTAGCACTCACTCCACACCCACAAGAGACAAACTACAAGTGACATGAATGTCATTTTGCTCAGTGGGAACTCTCAGGTTCACAGGTTCACAGCTGCAGTGGTAATTTATCCTTTTTTAGTGCTTCAGGCACATAAAGCTGTGCTGGCTTCATGCTGTGCTTTGATTGGATGTTTGCTCAGTCCATCAACATTTAATTACTCCTCCTAATGCATTTTGGGGAAAAGGTATGATAGAATAAAAACAATCTATTGGTTCATGTTCACTACCCCCATGACTGAGTCTGTGATGGCTGCTGATGATAGTGACAGAGGCTTTATAACATTCTGTGTATTTCTATTACGACCGATAATCTGATGTAGATTACGAACTTTTTTATTAATGAGTACAGTATTTATTTATTGAATTATTTCACAATATATTGACTTATTTAAATACGTATTGCTGCATTTACTCATTGTTATTTATATCATAGGCATATTTATAAATTTTTTATTTTATTTTAATTTTTTAAATGCCATTCTATAAACATCCGTTATGAAACTTGCTTAAATAAGTAAATATTTAAAAATACCAGTATTCTACAGACTTTTAAAGTGGTTTATGTATGCACAAACCATTAATGATGTTGTGAAACATCATTAATGAGAAAAATTGTACTATAACTTCAGTGCAGAAATAGCTCTTACCCTCGACAATGACATTCACAGTGATATCATCAAACCAAGATTCGTCCCCAACGAGACACTTATATTCTCCTTCATCAGAGACTCGCAGAGCTGAGAGTTTGAGTGAAGTGTTGCCTTTCTGTAGCTCCTCTTTAAACAGTGATGTTCTTCCTCTGTAGAGCTGAGCCTGTCCTTCATTTCTGTCTTCATGATCATTATAGAGATGCACTAATGAGTCCTTTACATCTAGTTTGATCCACTCCACTGTCATGTCCACAGCAGTGGTACTGGGTTTAAGAAAACAGGGCAGAACCAGATCTTCACCAGCTACAGCAACAAGAGGAGCTTCTGGACCAAACACATTTAGAGCCTCTGTATTGGGGGAAAAAGCAAAAAGCAATTATGCTATAACACTATATATTTTGTTTGCAGCAAGACAGTACTTATTTAATTGTACTTGACACCATACACCATGTGAAAGGTCATACTTCTTTTTTACATTTGATTGGTTTACTGCTTTGACTAATGATAGTTACATTGATCAAGACAATAACAGTTAGTTGTCAGAACAGATTTTCATAATATTTATGACTGTAAATTTAAAAAACACTCTAACTTTATTTTCAGCTATATTGTGAATAGTGTATTAATTTTCTGATTAAGTAAAAAAAAAAAAAAAAAAAAAAAGTCCTAAAGGTGAAAAGAAGTATGAAGTTAGTTTCCATCAGGCACTTATTGGAGTCACTCTGTTTCAGTGGCTGAATGTAAAATAATGTTCTGTTGGATATACAGCACACTATATAACAAAATCACTCCATAAACACATGAATTGAATATGTTAAGATGTACAATTAAGATACAATTGTGGGTAAATACATAATTTGAATCTAAAACAGTAAAGTTTATAATAAAATTATAATTTTGACTCCTCATGATAATGTTCCATAGTTTATGCTGCTGTCTGTGGCAGCATAAGATGTTAACTGAGCCTGTTAATATACATCCAAATAGTAAATCTTTAAAGTAGTTTTTCAGTGCAATTGTGTAAATTTAAAGAATTTTACACACCCAGTAATGTAGGTAGACCTTACAGCAATAACAGCAGTTAGCTAATAGCAATCAAGCAAAAAAAAAAAAAAAATTTAAAGTCACACACACACACACACACACCCTCCTACTGCATACATGCATAAATCCATGACATACGCATGTTTGATGACAAAATTTGGTTGAATTTAAAGTTGGTATTTTGACTGAATTTATGCAGTAGGTGAAAACTGGAGGCAGAGTCTGTGCAGTTGATATGGCTGGTCAGAGGTTGTGTCCATTTCTCACGCCGCCATATTGGTCTTGGACACTCACCTGCTTCATGTCAGGAACACACATGGTGCCAGGCATATGACAAGTACAAAAACAAGATGGCGCATCGAACAACACTAGCACAAAGTAGTAAGTACAGCATGCTGCTAAACTGTAATCATATACACTGATCAGCCATAACATTATGACCACTGACAGGTGAAGTGAATAATATGGATTATCTCCTTACAATAGCACCTGTCAAGGGTTGAGATATTAGGCAACAAGTGACCAGTTGGTTCTCGAAGTTGATGTTCAGAGTAGAAATGTATAATAAATAATGGTCTAGGTGGTCAAAGTTTAGTATAGTACTAATATCTCTAAGTCTCTATGCAGATAGTTTCAGCCAGCATTTCAGACCAATATGCCCTTAAAGTAAATTTTCAAAGTCACAATGTATCATGTCAGCAGATCTTTAAAAAAAAAAAAAAGGACTGAAAATGCAATAATTGCTTTAAGTCTGTTGGGCTAAGTTCCTAGCAGCTTTGCATACTCTTTGGGAGTGATTTTCACCCATCCTTCCTGACAGATTTGCTCCACTTTCTTCAGGTTGGTTGTACAATGTTTGTGGATCGCAATTTTCAAACTGTACCACAGATTCCCAGTTGGATTGAGATCTGGATTTAGACTCGGCCACTGTAGAATATTCACCTTTTTGTTGTTCCACCACTACTGTGTTGCTTTGGCCTCGTGCTTGGGATCATTGTCTTGTAGAAAGGTGAAGTTTCTCCCAAGTTTTAGTTTTTTGAAGCAGGTTATCTTGCAATATCTCATGTATTTTGGACTATCCATTGTCCTTCGGTTTTAACAGGATGCCCAGTACCGGCTGAGGAAAAGCATCCCCATGACATGATGCTGCCACCATACTTCTCTGTTTTTGTGTGATGATCAAATCGGCAGTGTTAGGTTTGTGCCACATAGCATTTGGAATTTTGGCTAAAAAGCTAAATTTTTGTTTCATCTGACCACAAAACCTTATCCCTCATTTTATCTGGGTCAGTCTGATGCCTTCGGCCAAATTCCAGGATTACTTTGAAGTGGTTTGTGTTCAGTATTGGCTTATTTCTAGCCACCCTCCCATAACAGACCAGGTGTATACAGAGCTCATGATATCATTGACTCATGCACCTTCAGTCCAGTCTCAGCCACTGAACTCTGTAGCTCATTCAAAGTGATTGCTGGCCTCTGTGGCTTCCCTCACAAGTCTGCTTCTTGCACTGATGCTGAGTTTTGAAGGACGGCCTTGTCTAGGCAGTGGCTGGGTGGTATGATGTGAAGAAATGGAGGCTACAATTGATCCAATTGTGCTGACTTGGATATTATTTTGTAGCCTTTTTCCTATCTTGTGCATGTCTATAATTTTATCTCTAAATTCCTCAGAATGCTTTACGTAAAAGGTGAACACTTTTAATTGTTCACAGTTAGAGGCCAGTTGTAGGCCACTTGTGTCCTCGTTAGGGCAATATCTTTCATCTGAGTAAACTTGGAGCTTCCACAGCATAAGGGTTGAAGACTTATACAAACAGCATTTTTGTTAGTAATTTTTGTCATAGAATATTTTCTTGCAAAAAAGTCATTTGTAATCCAGATCACTGATTACTTTTAAGGGGGTTGAATATTTTTGCAAGGCACTGTATACTATTAGTTGATCACCCATTCATGTGCTTAAAACCATGCAGATACAGGTCAAGAGCTTAATTTTTTATTTTATTTTATTTTTTTCCAAATGGACATATATCACATTTGGCATTGGCATTTGTGCTTGATGTGTGGTCACGCCATGTTAAAGTCAGTACATTAGCAAGTAGCTGCCTAAGCAACATACATCCATTAAAATGCCAGCACCAAAACATTAAAATGCCTCCACTCCACTAAACATACAGAACTCTCACTGCAAAAAACCCTGAAGTGTGAAAACTAGCTTAGGATGTATTGTATAAAGCTAGAACACACTCACACACACACAGAGAGAGAGAGAGAGAGAGAGAGAGTAGATGTTTTCATACCTGAACGAGAGTCCATAAAGCTGTAGAGAATCAGGAGAGTCACACACAAAAACATCCCTGAAAGAGAGTTTATCATTATTTCTTCAGTCTTTTTCACAAACTAAATAACATTTTACGAATTGCTCTAGGTGCACAATTTAACACAAAAGTAAGCAAGAAGACACTAAAAATAAAGGCCCTTTGTCCCAAAGTCTGGTCTACTTTCGTTTATGTAACCTGTGCAACCTGTTTTGGTTTTTTTTTAAATACGAAACTAAACACACCTTTTTTTTTTAAAAATAATGTATAAGACAAGACATGATATGGTGCCTTTGAGGTGATTAATCTTGATGCATGTTACAACAGCCCAAATTTAAAATACTCAACATAAGATCCTCACTCATTTTCCACACTCATTCTCACTCAAGGAAAAATTCACCCCAAACATCTTGCAAGTTTATTTTTTATAATTAACATATTTTTTCAGTGGCATTGAATATTTTGACATGCTGATTTTCATTTTGGTTAATGGTTTTCTATATTACCCACAATGCCATTTGACTGCCTACTGATAGTGCTGTCTGTGGGATTTAGCTGTTGATTCAAGGACGTGGAAAGTGGGGGTGCTGAGGGTGCTGCAGAACCTCCGACATTCAAAATAATAATAATAATAATAATAATAACAATAATAATAATACAAAAAGAATACAGGGATAAATAGAGTAATAAACTTAAAGTATTTAAGAGTATTTTAGTAGTTTTTGAGTTTGTATGATGGAGATAGTATTTTTATTTTGTTTTATTTTTTATATTGCTGCAGTTGGTAAAAGTTCCCTCCATGTTTCAACCAACAAAGCCTTCAGTTCATCCACACTAGACAATGACAATCTGCTAATCTCTTCTCCATTGCATCCCATAGATGATCTATACGGTTTAGTTCAGGGCTCTGGAAAGTTTTTTTTTTTTTAAAAAGGCAGCTGGTTTGCTTTGGATCATCATCCTGCTGAAAAAAAATCACTTATGTAGCTTGAATAATTTCTTCATTGATTTCTGCAAGTTTGCATAAAGATGCCTCTGTACATGTCTGAGGTCATGATAACCATCAGTGAACACAAGCTCACCAACTCCACCGTAGAAAAAAACAGCCCCAGTCACCTCCATGCTTTATAGTACCCTTAATGCAGTTTGATTTCAATTCTTCTCCTTATTTTCTCCACAGAAACACTCTACCATCAGATCCATGCAAGTTAAATTTGGATTCATCTGAAAAAAAGACAGTTCTCCAGAAGCTGCTGTCTTTCTGTGCATGTTCTTTTGCAAATTTCGCCCTTGCTTTCTTCTTCTTGCGGCTGCTGAATTGTTTCATTTGCAATACCCTCCCTCTGCACCCAAGCTCACTGATCCTGTTGCAAATATTTTGTGCTCTAGTTGTATCTGGTACTTCTTATTAAAGTCTGAAGCAATCCTTGCTCTTGTTTCTTGTCTGTTTTTCTTGGTTTTACTCACAATTATCCTGCCCAGTCGGTTTTCATTCACAGGTCTTTCTCCTTTTTCCTGTTTTTTTTTTTTTTTAAGTTTTGATGATCTGGTTAATAGAGTGGTCTTTTCTGTGCAAACAGAAGATGCTAGGGCTTTTCTCACAACTTTCTTCTTTTTCTTACTCATTTTTGCAATTTTAACCAGCTGATGATAAGTTTATTTAAAATGGATATATGCAGTCTGTTTCCTTCTATTTCATACAGGTGCCTCTAGCAGAGTAACATCATGGTGTAGTTCATCACATTAACTATAGATTAACTTCATAAATTCATACATTTCATACATTCATACATGTGTGGCTTACGTGTCCAGATACTTTTTAGGGTCACTGTAGGTCACTTGCTGATATGAAGGTGAACCGTCAAGATGGACAAAATTGACCTGAGCAAAAAAATCATAACTATTCCAAGAAGATGGTAGTGAACATAGCCATAAAGAGCAATGCAGCAGCACTTCATCTGTACACTCTGCTCAAACAGATCAGCTTCCAAAGCCTCATTTGAAAGTGGAAACAGGTGAATGCAATCAGAAGTCTTGAGACTGTGAAAGTAGATATTGATCATATGAGTGGTCATGTGACATGGTTTGTAGTTGTTCAGTTGCAGAGGATTCTGGGAAGTAGTTCATGGTTTTAGTGCTGACAAATGTTGCCAGAGATGTTGCCAACTTAGTGATTTGTTGCTAGGTTTGGCAACTATTTCGTGCCTTCACAAATTAATTCCAAAAAAGAGCTTAGCAACAAATCTAGTGACTTTTTGAGCAGACGTCAGCAACTGTTCTGCACTTGACATGCTTCTCCAGCTCACATCACAGGTGCTGGCTATACAAATTGAGAGAGCAGGTTTGGTCAACTCACCACCAGAGTGGAGAAACTAAATGAGTTTTACTCACACAAGCCCATGTTCTCAACAACCAATCACTGATCACCATTGTTTGTCCCGTTTGCATTTCTTTCTTCATTTTAGTCACAGGTTCTCAACATTGGGGTCTTGACCCCAAATGGGGTCAACTGAAATGCAAAAGGGGTTGCAGGAGATTTTTACTAACCATTATTTATGATGTAATTCTCTGAACATAAACTTAATTTATATACATAGTCTTGTCTATTGCAACTTGACTACAGCACTATTTGAACCTGCAACTAATCCAGAATGCAGCGGCAAGACCTGTTTTCAATTTCTCCCACTTTCACCTGGTTGAGAAAATTCCACTGAAGAAGAGCAGAGAGAATCATACTGAGTCCTCAATCAAAAAGATGTTTATTATGCCATAAAAAAGAGAGAGAATATACTCTCAGTGAATCTGATACAAGAGCAATTCAAGTAACAGACTGACTAAAATTCACAGATACAACACTTCATATACTGCGTAATTCTGGCATGATTGCTTACAGAGAAAAGGAGGATCTACATCTTACTGGTAAATGATTACATCAGTTGAATAAAGGAGGAGTAAAGACAGGTCACATGAGGTTCCTGCACTAAAGGTGCAACCTAAAACTGGCTCAAACTGGTTTCTTCTACAGTGGTAAGAAGTGAGAATCTAAAACCTTGAGGATGTGAAAAAAGAAAAACAGGGCATCACATACGGGGTCACTATAACCTCAATAATATGGTAAATATGTGTGCAAATGATCAACAAATACAAACAGGTGTCACTAGAAAAATCAAATGTAAAAACATAACACAGATACAGAATAATTGTTAATAAGAGGGAGAATAAACTATAAGTAAAATTTCGACTTCACTCCCACCCCACTGCTATGTTCTCTCCACTGGTTTCCTGTACCTGCCCACATCGGATTTAAAACACTGACGCTTGCCTTTAAAGTCAAAAAATGGACCAGTGACCACTTACCTTAAGGCACTTATCACACTCCACTCTGTACATTGCTTCCTTTAAACCTCTATCACAGCTCAACTGGATCATCTAAGACATGCATCGAGAATGTTCTCTGTCCTGGCACCCAGGTACTGAAATGAACTCCCCCTCACTATCTCAGATCAAAAACTCCATACATGACCTCACATTCCAAGTATTTAATAATCTAGAAAATCTAGAAGGCTGGTATGCAAAACAGACTTTTGGTAGGATTGAAGGCCACATGAGAGATTTTTAAAATTCAGACTGCAACTGGTTAGTGGTCATACTCAATAAGAGTCTAGAGTAGTTCATAAGTATGTGATTTCAGACTGTTCTGGATTCTGGCCAAGAATGACAATGCCACTGTCTTTGACTACCGATACCACTCAGGCTTTACGTTGTCATGTCACTGAGGCAGATGTGCAGGTTGCTTTGCCTGCAGTTCTCTGAGCACAGAGACAAGGGGGACTAGACCATGGAGAGGAGCCTATTCCTCCCGCCATTATCAAAATGATTCCTGTGCAGTTGTCACCTGTGTGGTAGTCTGATCTTGACACAAAGGAAAGTCATGACTGGTTTCTGAGCTATACCTTAAGAGGAAAAAGGGAGAAACGAGGGACATGAACATGGATGGTTTCTGAGCTATACCCTCAGAAGGAAAAAAAGGACATTGATTTTGTTACATGGACAGAGACTTCAGGAAGGACCAGGGGGGTCATCTTGGACATTTCCTTATTCTGTGAAATGGTACAAACCACTTTAAATATGGTCATGAAATGAGTTGAAGTAACAGATATAAAAAAATAGAAGCAGGAGGGTGTGTGTGTGACCCAGGTGTCCTGCACTACTGCACACCGTCCCACAGGCTACACAGCACAGCGCACTGAGACAAAGAGAGGCATAACTGGTCATGGAGAGAGGCTTTACTAAATAACATCTTTACTTAAGACTGGGGTAACATCTGAGGCGATCGAGAGTATGTGATGAAGATGTGTGTTGCTTCAACTTAGAGAAAGGAACGTTATACTATGCATGCTGCCCAGACAGTGATACATTACTGTGCTTATATTGATGATCATATTATTATAATTCTTCATAGATATGATAGATATGTGATGGTGATGTGCCACCCTAACCATGTGAGTGTAATTATATTAATGATTATAATTGGTGTGGCTATCCTAATAATGTTTCTTTGCATTGTTTTATGGAGGCTTTCTGTCTTAGAATTGAGGGAGTGCTATGAATGCTTTTCAGTGTACATTTCATTATATTACTTATTGATTCCAGACAGCAGAAAGGTGATTAGATGAATGGATTATGGGGAATCCTGTCAATGACCAACTAAAATAATGGCAACTAGAATTGTGTCAATGAGAAACTTAAATCATGTCAAAGAAAAATCTATTGAGTGACGCATCAATGCTTTTGCTGACTTAGCAAATACTTGGAACATTTGTTATGTATTCATTCATTTTTAATAAATCTATCTATTCCATACTGCTTATCCTACACAGGGTTGCAGGGGAAGTCTATCAAAAATACATTCTGATATTGGCTCACTAGGTCACAAACTAGGAATACCATCAGTCCAACACTCTGTTGGGGAGGTAATAGACAAGCGCTCAGACAATACATTTTTTGGCTAACTTAAGTACTTTATGAAGAGGTAAGTCTTTAGACGTCGTTTGAAGACTGCCAGTGACTCAGCTGTTCCGACATTTAGGGGAAGTTCATTCCACCGCCTTGGTGCCAGAACAGAGAAGAGTCTTGATGCATGCCTTCCTGACAGATGGAGGGACCAGTCGAGCAGTGCTAGAGGATCGGAGGGAGCGTGGTGCAGTGCGAGGTAGGAGATAAGTGGGTGCTGGTCCGTTTTTGGCTTTGTAGGCAAGCTTCAGTGTTTTAAATCTGATGCGGGCAGCGACAGGAAGCCAGTGGAGGGAGCGTAGCAATGGGGTGATGTGGGAAAATTTAGGAAGGTTGAAAACCAATCGTGCAGCTGCATTTTAGATCAGTTGCAGAGGATGAATGGCATTCAGAGGCAGACCTGCCAGGAGTGAGTTGTAGAAGTCCAGTCATGAAATGACAAGGAACTGAACAAGCACCTGTGTGGCCTGTGTGGAAAGAAATGGACAAATTCTTCTGATGCTATAAAGGAGAAATCGACATGAGTGTGTCAGATTAGCAATGTGAGAGGAGAAGGACAGTTGATTGTCCATGGTTACCCCAAGGTTGCTTGCAGTAGCCGAAGGCGAGATCAGAGAATTGTCCAGGGAGATTGCAAGATTCTGAGATGGGGGTGAATCACCTGGGATGAACAGCAGTTCAGTTTTGCTGGGATTAAGTTTCAGCTGATGAGCTGTCATCCATGCTGATATCCGAGCAGAAACATGAGTGTCTGAGGGAGGGAAGGAGAGGATGAGTTGAATGTCATAAACTCTACACACAGAGGGCAGAGGTGGGAATTGAACCCCCAACCCCAGAGTTGCAAGGCATGATTTCTGGTTTACTTTGCATAAGTACAGTTAATTGTGAGAATAGTATTAGATTTTACAGAGGCCTTTAGCATTTCTGAAGCTTTTGTACAGCTATTCTGAAGAGTTGTAATATTGATTTGTAATATTTGCTTGGTAGTGGTAAGATTAAAACATCTACACATCATGAGATTGAGCTACATACCCTGCGATTTTCTGAGCTAGTGTTACAGTGGTAAAACACTGAGAAAGGAAAATAGGGCTCTTCTTACACCTAACTGGGAGTTAGTATATATAAGGGTTTCCGGTGGTGTTGTTAAAATAATTCCCACTGGTTATTTAGTAAAACCGAAACTTTGTTACAAGACACGGCAATAGTTTGTTTAGTGGAGTTCAGGGAAATTTGTCCATTTTTATATAAATAGTATACAAATAACTAAGATCTACTATGCATAATAATATATGAAGAACTAAAATAACATGTATGCTATTCATTTAAATGTATCTTGTTTGAATGCAGTAGTCCTCAGTAACATCTTAAAATAGTAGCAAAATCCGTCTCCATAGTTTGAGTGATATATTTCTAATGTTAACTTCTAAAATAAATGAATTTAAAAAAAAAAAGTGTGTCTCTTGTCACCCCATTTATAAATCAAACAGGACCTCTGGTGTTCAAACAGTGCAGTTGCATTAGATGCATACTTAATAGTGATGCACATCACCCAGATTTTGCATTACAATGCCTCGTGATACCAGTGGCTTAGTGATAGCATGTTTGCCTCACACCTCTAGGGTTGGGGGTTTGATTCCGTGTAGGCTGATTAACATCTCTAAATTGTCCAGAGTGTGTGTGCAATTGCGCCCTGTGGGTTGGCACCCCATCCAGGCTGTGCACTGAGTCCCCTGGGATAGGCTCCAGGGTCCCGCGACCCTGTGCAGAATAAGTGGTACAGAAAAGGGATGGATGCATTGTGTCAGGATGTATCGTTAAAGCGCCAAGTGAACACTAAATTCTCACAATTCATTATGGACAATTAGCTTGCACTCAGGTTGAGTTTTCCTAGCTTTGCCTTGTCCTGCCTTGCCTTGCTTTGGTCTAGTCTTTTGTTATAATTTTCTTTTTTTTGGGTTCTTTCCGTGCCTGTGTTTGTTTCTTAGTTGTTTATTTAATAAAGCTTATCTGCACTTGCATCCACCTCCCTCGGATTTGTTATAGAACTGTGTAATGCTTTCTATAGCAGCAGCCAGTCGCCACTGAGAGGCTAAGTAGTGGAAAACAATTCCATGACTCATTCTGAAGCAATTTATGATGATTTTTTATTTCACTCAAAGAAGGTGAATGGTATTCCAGTTCAGGTAAACAAACAGCAACAGAAAGATGATTTATAATATATAACTATAGACGTTCAGACATGCAGATAATTCGCTTACATATATAAATGCATGTGGACAGGGGCGTCTGCAGGATTCTCATCGGTACGCAGAACAAAAATGTAGTCATAGGTGGTATTTGGGCCACAGCAGCTATTTGTTTACATTTAGCCATCCTAGATAAAATTTTTAATGTAACTTTATTTTATCCAAATAATTGAATTAAATCTTAATTTAAATTTGTAAAAAAAAATAAACTTAGCCTACATTTAAACCTCTTTAATTGGCACAATTCATTTACACCAGCATTTGTAATGAACAAGATTTTAGTCAATTATACCATCATCACAATACCAACAAAGAAATGCCTCTTACATTTTTGAATAGTGTAAGAAACCAATGTCTGCCTTATGACTAAAGGTTCACCCTCCTGGACTGTGTGAATGTTCTTTAGTGTCAGTCCTGTGAGCCGGAGGCCGGTTTCGGTGGCTACCCAGGTAAGTTTGCGTTTAGATGAGAAAACTCTGGTTTTTCGGTCTCATCAAAGTGAATTGTTTCTTTTTTAAGTGGGTTTCATCGCCATGTTAACGTACACTACACGGCTAACTCGCACTGTAAAAACTAAAGGTGCCTCAAATATCCAATTCAGTATTTAAGGAACTTTGGGGGTTATTGGAGGAACTCAGATTCCTCATAAGGGTTATTGTAAGGTCTTTAAAATTTTAAGTTGTTTCTGAAAGATCTCTGTTGCAAAAGCCAGTTTCTAGAGGAACCCATGCAGAGATTTCTGTGACAACAATGAAACGTAGGATTGCCTGGTAATATTTACCTTTTTTTTTTGTAATTTTATGAACGGAATAACGAAATAAGATTACATGACAAGATTAATATTGGACACATGCACATACATACACACACACACACACACACACACACACACACACACATCTGCTGGATGCTTCTCAGCAAGCATGTTGTGTAGGTTAGGAAAATTTTTATAACTTCATCTAATATAATGTTTGCAGATTTGTTGAACAACATGCTGCAGTGACAGCAACTCTCATGGCTGACAGAAATACCAGGCATCTTGTGCTAAGGGGGTCATACATCTCTACACTTGAGGACACATGTAAGGTGCTGAAGCCACTCAGAACCTTTACTGATTCCCTGGCTGCAGAGACCTGTATCACAATCTCATCCCTGAGGCCTGACCTTCAGCATCTGACTGAATCCATCCTGGCAGCAAAGGATGATGACAGCAGCCTGGTGAGGAGCATGAAACATGCAATCTGCAAGAACTTACAAGAGCGGTATGAGGATTCTAATATGGCTAATGGTGAGTAGGCCGGTACCACAAATTTCTCTAACCTCACCTTATATCATTACTACTCATCATGACTGATTGTGTTTTATGAGCTCTGTTAATAATGAATTTTCTCTTTGGTTCATCTACAGTGATTAACATAGCCTGCGTACTTGACCCCCGCTTCAAGTTGAACTTGATGGAAGAGGCAGATTCAATCAAAAGACAGCTAGAGCAGCATCTCATGCAGGAGTCTTCTGACAATGTAGGTAGCACTTGTACTCTCTCACAGGAGTCTTCTGCCAGAGGAGAATGTGAAGATGAGGGAACCAGTGTCTCTATTCCTGAGGCCCCAAAAGGCTTGGCTGGTATTCTCAAAATGGTAACAATGAACAAGGAGAACAAACAATCAGCAGACATGGTAAAATCTACACCAGCATTTCAAGAAGTTTCTGCATACACAGCCTTGCCCACTATTTCCGTGGATAAAGCCCCACTGCAGTGGTGGAAAGACAATGGGGAGGAGTTTCCAAGGTTGGGAAAACTGGCACAGAAGATCCTTTGCATTCCCACCACCAGTGTTGCATCAGAAAGACTTTTCAGTTCTTCAGGAAACATTCAGACAGTGTTTCACTCCAGTTTGAAACCAGAGAAACTTAACATGCTTGTCTTCCTTCACAAAAATTTGCCATAGATTGAGAATGTAAGAAGTGAAAATGCATGTGCCCTGTTTATCTGTATCCTTATGTTTGTTGCATGGGTAAAAAAGAAAAACTAAATAAAGTAAAAAAAAAATGTGACCGATAAAGTTATATCACGATATCTATAGAAACCTTTGGGGAAAAAACTTTATCAGTCAAATTTTTTTTTTACTTTATCGTGAATTCTTTTGGCCACAATAACCGTGGTGTGAAAAAGCCCTAATTGTATGTATTGCCAACACGTTTCTAAATCATATATTACACTTTGCATACTGTCTACACTATGCATTTCTTTTATGACTGTCTAACCTTTGTCACTCTTTCTCTTACTACACTTCTGATGGGGAAAGCCTCTAGGCGAGTGTGGTAGGAGAAATCTGTGAACATCAAAAACATGTTTCACATATTTCTTAAGGTAGGAACAAAGTACACACAACTCTGAAGACTTCAGTAATGACCAGACCTGCAAGGATGACAAGTGATGTTTATCACTAATTACAAGTTGAACCAGGTTTAACTTGTACCATGGAACTGAACTAGTTTCAAGTTTCAACAAGTTTCAAGTTTATTTGTCAAATATACAAGTGTCAGTGACAATGTACATTGAAATGCTTTTTGTGAGGCTTAGGCAGTCTACAGCAGTACAATAGTAACAACAGAAATAAATAATAAAGGGGCAATCAAGACATAAATTTAAGAGATATAAATGTAGAATAATGATTACTAACAGATTCACAATATAATATGATAACAATAAAAAGTAAAGGTAAAGTTGCGTAGGTGCAAGGATGAGGTGGAGATATTGCTCTGAGGTAGTGAGTGTAGTTGTGCAAAGTATGATGTTTTTTTTACAGTTTATTAAAGGTTCTGATAGCCTGCCTTCCTCGAATGGGTCTGGCCTTGATGTGGCGAGGAGGCTTGTGCGTTCCAGTGACACTGGAGAGCGATACCGTCTGGAGCTCGTCTGGAGACCTTCAAGGAAAGTGTCATCCAGTCAGCTCATAATGTCCTTGGATCCTCACAATCATCCCCAAACAAGCCTTGGATATCGGAGATGACACTTGACATCATCGAGCGGCGGCGTGAGGCTCGGCTCCGAGGCGACCTGACGTGATATCGGCGACTGAACCACCAGCGCAATGTGGCCATAGCTGAGGACAGGGAGAAGTTCTGGCAAGCAGAAGCGACACACCTAGAGTCCGCAGCCAATAGCAACAACATGAGCCGTGTCTTCAGTCTGTTGCGCCAAGCCCGTAATGGCCCATGCATCAAGACAGCCCTGGTGAAAGACTCTGATGGCAACATTATTATGACTGAAGCAAACTGCCTCGAACGCTGGAAAGAGCACTTTAGTCTCCTCTTGCAGCACAATACCACCCCGGCTGATCCCACCATCCTAGTGGCTGCAAACGCTGCAGCCCCTAGTGATGCCTGCAGTACAGATCCTGTCACACCCGGGGAAGTCAGAGCCGCTCTGAAAAAACTGAACAACAGGAAAGCCCCCGGCATCTGTGCAATAACCGCCGAGATGCTAAAATCAGGCGGGGACAGCACTGTCAAATGGCTGACCCACATATTTAACCAGGTGTGGGAGACAGAGAGGCTTCCCAGTGACTGGACCAGAGGAGTTGTCCTGCCCTTCTGGAAACGTAAGGGCGACAGGCTAGTCTGCGGCAACCACAGAGGCATCACCTTATTATCCATCCCTGGCAAGCTCTTCACCAGGATCTTGCTCACACGTGCTCTCTCAGCCATCAGAAGCAGCCGCCGTCCCCAGCAGGCTGGCTTCATGCCCAACCGCTCCACAATAGACCACATCTCCGCCGTTCGACTGCTCATAGAGAAGACCTACGAATTCCGTAAAGATCGCCATCTATACATGGCATTCGTAGATCTGAAGGCTGCCTTTGACACCGTCTGCCATTCTTCACTTTGGAGTATCCTACAGGCCCTTGGAGCACCACCTAAGATCGTTGCCCTGCTCAAGCTGCTTTACAGCAACGCACAGAGCTGTGTCCGTGTGAACGGCAGAGACTCTGACTGGTTTCCCATCTCCAGTGGCGTCCGCCAGGGCTGTGTGGCTGCTCCTGATCTCTTCAACTGCATCATTGACCATCTGATGTCTAAGGTTTGTGAACGGGTCCCCGGAGTGCCCTTCGGCAGTTACCACCTGACTGACCTGGAGTACGCTGACGACACCATCCTACTCAGCACATCCTACAGCCAGCTGAGAGACGCTCTGGGCGTATTCAGTGAAGAGGAAGAGAAGCTTGGCCTCCATGTGAGCTGGACAAAAACTAAGTTCATGCATGTCGGTGATGGACCGGATCCACCTCCCCTTCGGTTTGGGGACAACATCGTAGAGCCCGTCAAGAACTTTGTATATCTGGGATCCACTGTGACAGATAACGGGGACTTAAAACCAGAGATTCTCCGCAGAAGAGCCCTGGCAGCATCAGCTCTGCAGTCTCTCTGGAAACCACTCTGGCGGCACCAGACCATCTCACGCAAGACGAAGCTCCGGATTTACAACTCCGCCGTACTCTCTATCCTGCTATATGGCTCGGAAACATGGCCCTTAAATAAGACTCTGGCTGCAAGAATAGATGGCTTTGATAGCAGGGCTCTTACTTCTCCCAGAAAATTTGCAATTACAAATTGTTTGCATTGGAACACAAAAAAGCAGAGAAAAAATCTGAAACATTCTACACAGATCTCCAAAAATGGACTGGACAAAATTATTGGCGGCTTTTCAGAATCTTCAGAAATAATTGTATTTCAAGCATGTGATGCTCCTTTAATTTGTAATTAAACTACCTGTAGCAATGCATAGGAACTGGCAATATAGAAATCACACTTGCAACCAGTTAAAATGTGGAAAAATTGATCAAGGAGTGGATGTGCACCACACTGAGTATGGAGAAAAGAAAGAAGAGTGAAATATTGACTGAGGATTTGAGAACAAAAATGGTGGAAAAGCATGAACAGTCTCAAGGATACAAGTACATCTCCAGACATCTTAATGTTCCTGTTTCCACTGTGCACAACACTGTCAAGAAGTTTACAGCCCATGGTACTGTAGCTAATATCCCTGGATGCCGACGAATGAGAAAAATTGATGAAAGATTGCAATGAAGGATTGATCAAGGAGTGGATAAAGAACCTCGGTCAACTTCCAAACAAATTGAAGCTGACCTGCAGGCACAGGGTACAACAGTGACAGCTTGCACTATCCATCGCTATCTGAATGAAAAGGGACACTATGGTAGGAGACCCAGAAGGACCCTCTTGCTGACATAGAAACAAAAATCCACATTGGAGTTTGCCAAAACATACCTGAGGAAGACAAAGTCCTTCTAGGAGAATGTCCTGTGGACAAAAACAGAGTTTTTTGGTAAAGCACATCATTGTACTGTCTTCAGAACACTGAAGAACACTGTCCCTACAGTCAAACATGGTGGAGGTTCACTGATATTTTGGGGTTGCTTTGCTGCCTCAGACACTGGATGTCTTGACTGTGTGCATGGCATGAAATCTGAAAACTACTAAAGAATTCTGGGGCGCAATGTAGGGCCCAGTGTCAGAAAGCTGGGTCTCCGTCAGAGCTCATGAGTCTTAAAGCAGGACAATGACTCAAAGCATGTTTCAAAAAGCACCAGAAAATGGTTTAAGACCTGGAGCAGTTGGCAAAAGAAGAGTGGTCCAAAATTCCAGGAGAGAGCTGTACAAAACCCACTGATGGTTACAGGAAGCGATTGATTTCAGTTATTGTTTACAAAGGATGTGCTAACAAATATTAAGTTGAGGGCGTCAATTTTGTCCAGTACATTTTTGGAGATTTGTGTAGAATGTCTCAGATTTGGTTTTTCCTCTGCTTTTTTGTGTTGTTCCAATGCAAAACATGCTGTTTATATTTGGCTCCACATTTTACATTACATGCAGGCTCATTAGAATAATAACCATAGTAGGCTTCTAGAAAGCTCCATCTAAAACGGCTTGTTTTTGACAAACGATGAACTGAGTGCCTGCATAAAGGCCCAGTTTAAGATAAACAAGGATTTTTTGTAACTGTGGATCATGCAAAATTACTCTAGTGGAGTATCAGAATAAAAATATAAAACTATATATATAAATATAAAAAATATAGGTCTCCTTTAAATTCAATTTAATTAACTGAATTCCTTAAGAGAATCTGCTTGACTAATGGGCTAATGTATTAATGGTAATACACACTTACCAGAACCACCAATAATTACCCTACAAACATTATTTACATACCTGACTTTTTCTTTTTGCAAATGAGATCAACTGTGCCCATGGCTGACCCTGTGAAGACAGCAGTGGGTTTGGAGAAAGAAAATTACCAAATAAAGCTTAAACATATTATTTCAAATACATCAAGATCACAACATCACACAAGTGCAGCAGTACATGTACTAATAGGTGTAAAGTACATGCATTTTTATTGCGATTGAATTAAGGTTGATTCATTAACCCCACGTGTTTTATTTTCTTGCTTATGCCCTTACTGTTTGTGATAATCACAATTTGTTTTAACAAGTGCTGATCCTTTGCTGACTTGTTCAGGGAACGCAAGGGCTGGGTAAATGGTGGTGTGGCATAGCCAGATATAAATATTAGATAAATAAATATAAATATAAATATATAAATATAAATAATATTGTTAATTCTGAAAAGTAGCCTCGTCGAAGGTCTGTAATAAGCAGTGGCCTGTTCCACCATATTAACATTGGCAGCTACCATCGGGAGTGTGTGCCTGTAGAACGCAAGTGAGTCCATACGAGTTTGGCACACCGCCGAGGGACCGACGCATGCTGCTGAACCAGCAATGAACTAACGTTAGGGAGCTGAAGAGCCTGAAGTGACACCATGGTTGCTGTATTTATTTATTTATTTAGTTTCAGGGGGAATTTGTTAATAATGTTCGGTGTTTTCATACATGTGAATGAGACATGAGGTAGGAGTTTGATATGGTTAGTGCACCAGCAGTAGTCAGACAGAACGCGATTATGTGTTTTGGGGGAGTTGCTCTGTTGCGAGCCCTGATAGGAGAGGTTGGATTTTTTTTCAGTTGGATACTTTCAAAATCTAGCTACTCTGGCTGGTTTCTCTAACATTGCCTATCCAAGCTTTAACAGCGTCACAACAATACCCCTGACACATAAGTGTACGAAAAAAAAAACATAGGAAAAGTACTTTCAGTGTTCGATTAGTAGTATTTTTTTTATTTATGATAGACTCACAAAATTCATTCCAACACCCCTAGTGCAGATAGATATCATCTAATTATGTAATATCAGATGAACTTTTCTTGTCGATTATCCATAGAAATTGAGAAGCTTGTAAGTTTTACTTTAGTATCATGCAGCAAAAAAGATATAGCATGACGTGTTTGAGTTATTTTCCCCTACTTGGCATTATGCACACATTGCAATGTCAATGCTGAAAAGATACATCAAAAGATACCTGCGTAAAGCTCTATGGGGAAAAAACTAGAAGTCAAGTAATGTTAAGGTAACCCATGGATCAAATACTTCAAGCCTTTACAAATTTAAACTATAACTCTTTAAATCTGCCCTAATTACCTTGTCCCTCCATAGTGTTCATCTGCTCCACCTGCCCCTCCATAATGGTCGCCTGCTCCACCTGCCCCACTGTAGTGCTCATCTGCTCCACCTGCCCCTCCATAATGGTCGCCTGCCCCTCCATAATGGTCGCCTGCTCCACCTGCCCCACTGTAGTGCTCATCTGCTCCACCTGCCCCTCCATAATGGTCGCCTGCTCCGCCTGCCCCTCCGTGATGCTCATCTGCACCACCTGCTCTTTAAAGTAATAGAAAAACAACAGCAAATAAATAAAAAAAATAAGCATATTAGTTATTGAGAATATATAACATTATTGATGAATGCATACAAGTTAATGCGATTCAGGATTTTTTTACTTTATGGTGAGTTTAGCTTTTGTATAACCAAATACGTGCAACCAAGAAAGGCTCATACAGTAGAAGCAAAAAACAACTCTTCTATATACAGTAGAAAAAAAGCAAAAAAGATGAATCTGAAACCATGAGAGTATCATAGAACTTTCTGCAACATTAGTAGCTCAGGTTAAGCACCTACATTGGCAAGATTGTGTAACCACTGAACAATTGGACAGTGACAATGTATTTATTCAAAATAAGAACCTTTGTGATTATATGGCCAAATGGGTGAATGCTCCACATACATTTACAGCTGACATGTGCACATTGTAAAGAGCTTTAAACAGTACAGTATGAATGTAGTAGAATGAACTGTACCATGACAATTGCTTCATCCTTGATGGATGCAATGTGGTGGTTCTCCTTACGACCAACCACCCATTCCTCTCGCTTCTCATCAAACCTCTGAAGCTTCGTCTTGAGCCACTGCTTCAGAGGCTGCTCCTTTTTACAATTCAAACAGATCTTCTGTGTGCAAAATAAAATGCCCTGACAAAAGGGACAAATCTTTTTGTAGATCCCCCTGGCACTGATAGATAGATAGATAGTTAGATAGATAAATATAGATAGATAGATAGATAGATAGATAGATAGATAGATAGATAGATCGAGGTTGGCTCTTAAAAGTGCCTTTGGGTTCGGTAAATCAGGTGTATCGAGGTTCGGACAGGTGACACGTTTGACAGGATCTGCAAGGGAGAACAGAAAATGTTAATTATGTAGTGTAGAGTAGTTCTGTTAAAATAAGGTTTAAAAAGTGTACCCCAATAGTGAGAGGTTCCCATTTTCTTATAAATACTTTAGGTAAATTAATAAAAATTCAAGATTTTCCAATTTCCTGTATAACAGTTAAAAGGCATGTAGCATGCTTCTGGGGTTCCTCATCCCAGATTTAAAGGAAACTTTATGTGCAGTAACTTTAGGCAAAGTTATAGTGTTATTACTGACACATTACAGTGAAGTTGTGGGTGAAGCTCGATGATGGAGAGAAAATGACATCGTCTAGAGCTCACACAATAATGCAATGCTCCATGCTAAGTTACCCTTTAGCTGATATAACTTACACTACACTTAGCTTTTACTAGTAATCATGACTAGTATGATTATTGGTTTTTTTTTTTTCATTTAGTTGTTTATTTTATATTTTTTATTTTTGTAGGTCCCCCTGTAATGGTTCTTTTGATTTCTCCCAACTTCACTGACTAATTATTTCTACACTGTTAATTATACGCACTCTGAGGAAGGCTGAAGGCCAAAATGCATCAGTGTGCAGTGTGTTAGTTATGTTTCTATTAATAGTGATGATGGCCAAGAAGTGAATAAAGGCTTTTTAACTTTATTTGGACCGAAAGAAAGTGCCTTTCTTTCTATTAATAGAGTTAGCTTATATTGAAGTTAGCTAGCCCCGTTTAGCAAGGCTAATTTCACAAGTGTTTTTTATTATTATTATTATTATTTTCGCTGATAAGGAGTAAACCATTGGTCGGGTTTTAATTGTTGCTCTTACATTTAAACCATGTGAGTTTAATGGCAAAGAAAGGCATCAATTACAGCATTTAAACAAAAGGTGATCATTAGCAATGAGCTCGTGACTTTCCTGGCCAGTGGTTTGAGCGCAATGAGAAGAGCCTGGCTCCGGAGGCTGAGGATCATGGGTCATGCTGACAGAAATGCCACATCTAATCTTTTTCCCATTTTTTATCAGAGAATAAGGCAGAAAATATAATTTTGGAATTGCTATACTGTAATAAATGTGTGTGTGTCTCTAATTAACGCAGTCTCGTATATATGTGTATAGTATATTTGACTGCAAGGAAACACTGACGATGGTTTATAATAGCGAGTAGCTTACAGAATATAAAGCACTAAAAACAAGGATAAAATCTCCTGATTAAATGTGGAGTAATAGTGCTTGAATATTAAAATAATAAATAACAAATCAGAAAGAAAAAATAAACGGCGTCTGTGGTACCCAGTGGCAAAAAGAAAAACGTGGTGGAGGACACGAAAGATATTTCCTACTGAACTGCATTAGATGGAAAGTCGCGCTGAGTGACACGAAAACTGCGGAAATTTGTGTCCATGAGCGCGAATCAATAGATTAAACTTCGTGACTAAATCACGAACTGCCGTGAGACTGGAATACAAAACAAGAAACTTATTAAACTGTACAATTCCAAAGCTTTTCAAATTCATGTAACTGCCCAAACATTAAGATTTTCTTTTCTGTTGCTGCTGTTGTTCCTTTTGTTCTTTATTTTATTTCACGGTCACTGAACTGTTAAACAAAGCGACTGACTTCTTTATGCTTTGTGTTTTAATACAATAAAGAAATAAACACCGGCTCTGACGTTTCATGCTGCGCTGCGGTTTAATCACCATGGCAACAGCGGACAAAGTAAAAAAAAACATTCAGACCTCATAGATGTAGAAATAAGACTTGCTCGATGAGAAAGTTTTCTTTCCTGATGTGTTCCTGAGCTCGATATCACTTCACTACAAAACAGATTAAAGTGGCAGTGACTTACTGTCCCACTCAGCATTTACCCCTTTATCACATAATGACATTCTCACTTTCATTTCAGTGTGGCAAACCTACTCAATACAACCACAGCGGGACTGAAATATTGATGAAAGCAGAAGGAAAATAAAATAAAAGGTGTATTTCCGGGTGTTAATCCTGGTTCTTGCACTAGTCAGTGTAAATCTCCTCAGCATGACTTTTCACAGCAGCCAGAAAACGGTCGCGTGCAGCAGCATGAAACGTCAGAGCCGAAACGTGTCACTGACCAATCAGGTGGCGCTTCCTCATGAATATTAATGAGGCTCCCTCTGTCATCCTACGTTTAAGTAATTTGTTCTCAGTTCGGATATGAATCACTTTTCACCTTTGTACCGAACAAAAGTCTGAATTTAGCGCAGATAAGGATTTTTTTCTTTATTTTAAAGAACAGAATAAACCCTGATATTTTTATTTCTAAATAAAAGATGAATCTTATTGTACTCGTGTTGGATGGAGTCTGAAGGAGAAACAGTTTTGTTCGGTTGTATCTACACAGACATCAGCAGCTGAACTTAATCCATTTTATTGATCAGATTCAATTCTGCAGTAAAACTCAGTGTGAACTGTAAATGATCTTTATTCATATTTGATTTGAAATGACAAAGTTCCACAATCATAATGTGTAAAAACAGACTGTAGGATTAAAATGAAAAACAAACCCCAGGTATTAAAATAAACTGTACAGCACTTTAAAAGGGAATATGTATTTCTAAAATCTACGAAAAAAGTAAAATATTTCTTTTCATTCTCACCATTTAATAGATGATTAAATCTGTGAGGTGAAAATTCATTCAGTGTTAAATACAGGAGAGATGATCAGTGGTGCTGAATTTTTACCTCCTTCATTTAAATCAGGATAGAAGAATGGATAGAGTTTCTCAGTGAAAGACTGAGCAGTGAAAGAGTAGATATGAGAGCTGGACTTCACATCATAAAAGGAGACCAGACCCTCCTCATAATCCACAAACACCCCCACCTTCTCCACCTTCTCTCTCAGTGTGAGGAGGACATCAGGATCAGCACAAGCCCTGTACTGATTCTCATTCCTCAGTCCCACCGTCCAGACTCCATTCTGAGGTCTCAGTGTAATCCACCTCCTGTTAATGTTCTCTCTCACGACTCCTAATGTCCACGCAGTTTTCCCGCTGACCTGCACCTCATAATAAAATCTCCCTGAGGAGAAACTCTGCTTTCCCACAACACAGGGATAATAATTAAACCTTAGTGGTGTATCAGGGAGATCCTGCCACTCGTCTCCGTGTGTCACTTGTTTTCCATCAGCAGACAGGATGAGTTCGGAATGAGCTGTATCAGGATCCAGAGTCACATCCACTGAGAGAAACACACAGTGTGGGATATGAGTTTGCAGGTAAAAAAGATTAAATCATCATCCAGTGGCTCAGATTCATTAGGATTTATAAGAGGATTTGTAGAAGATTAAATAATGAAACATTTTAAATGATCTCTTGTAAAAAGAGAAAACTTGTACAGTTTATGGTAGGAGTGTGTCAAAGATGAGAAATATAAAATGTTTTCCTTCTGAAACTTTACTTTAGTGATTTATTTGTGTTTGTAATTTTTGTTCTTCAGGAAAAACAGAGAAAGAGTCACAGAACATGAGAGAAAAACATTTGAGGAAAAACTCGATCCTGATGGACAAAATCAGTTGAGCGAGTGTCTCTAGTGATAAATATCTGGTAAGTTTTAGCTTTTGGAAGAGAACACGAGACTCTAAAGTCCATGATGGAGACAAAGTGCATTTTTCAATTCTTTTCTAACTGCATGATTATAAATCTCTTAGACTTCTTTGTCCAGCACAACAACATTCACCTCTGAGAGGCAAAGAGTTTTATACTCATCACTTTTCCACATACATGGTGGAACAAATCATTCTTTCAGAATAATACATTATTTCCACACAATGTTTTACTAACATTTATAATCTTTCATTTTTACAAGTGAAGCTGAATTCAATCAGATCATAAAGCTGAACAGTGAAGAGTAAAGAACAGTGA
>CM040978.1:7912544-7925426 GCA_022985145.1 Pangasius djambal
ATATATATATATATATATATATATATATATATATATATATATATATATATATATATATATATATATATATATATATATATATATGAAGAGTTTGGTTCCAAAACGCAATAAACTTTTTTTTTTTTTTAAAATTGAGTTCCCGCCAAAATCAGTATTGTATCTGGTCGGTATTGAAAAGTCAATTTTTAATTTTACGCAAAATGCGATATCCGCCATGTTATTCTGTCTTGTTTTCTCCCTTTCTTTCCAAACCGCGACAAACGCCAGTCTCCCTTCTCTGAAGAATGTGATACATCCGCTCAACCAATCACAGCGCACCATTCCACGCATTGTAAACAGTAATGGCGGCGCTTTGAATACACCCGGCATCCTAGTTTTCTTCACCTACTTTGTAGTTTGTGATCAACAAACAAACAAAAAAATGAATAATTTTGACGGCATTGATGAACCTGCGGTGGTTTCTGCGGTGGGGAACAAACGTAAGCCATCAAAATCTTGGGTTGAATAAAATCTTTAAAAATATCTTTTAGTCCTACAAGTGATATAAAATTGATACTATAATATGTGAATCTTTCTTCTTTACAGTGTTCTTAATATGACAAAGTAAGTGTTTTTATTAATGTCATTAATGTTTTTGTTAATACAGCGTATAGCACTAGTCAACTAAATGAATGTAACATGGCAAAGATGAATCCACTTTTGGAAGTTGAATGTAAGGGAAATGTCATTTTGGAATTTCTGTGGTCTAATGTGATATTGTTGTTCATGTTCTTGTTCATGATGAAATTTTCTTTTATTGTTGTAATTAATTTATAGCATTAACAAGATGACCCGTTAATTTCAATATGAAAAATAACTTTTATATTGATTCAATGGATTTATTGCATTTTGAAAAAAAAAACGTGTCATGGATTTATTGCATTTTGGGGAAAAAATAATCAGTTTTTATAATAAATCTTTGAAAATCAAAATCTGGATTTGAATTTTTAATGTTATTATAGCCTCAAGATGCTATGTGAAATTTGAAACAGAAAATAGTGGTTTTCATCTTGCCACTTTCTTGGTAAAGAAAATTAATCAAAATGGATTTATAGCATTTTGGAACCAAACTCTTCATACATACATACATACATACATACACACATATATATATATATATATATAGACATAAGGATGAGTTACACAAGCACTTGCCTTTAAGCCTGATTGTTAATGAACACAGGAACAAGGGGATCCAGAAGCAGCACACAGACACAGGGATAGCAGGTTTTATTTAAGGGCTTTGAGGAAATGAGGGTGTGGGAAAGGGCTGTTGTAACATGCAGTCAAGGTTGGGATTCAGACTCATTCTATACACCATGGGGGAGGGGGAGCAAGGATGAGAGCAAGCAGTGTCAGCAAGGCCGGGGTTCAAACTTGGGTTGGCAGCATGAGAGCTGAGTACTGAATCGCTGAACCTTGAGGAAGGTGGGGCTAGGCATAGCAGGAAGTGAAGAGACTGAGAGCTGGCAGCCTGGGTGAGCAGTGAACCTGGAAAATGAGGAGAGAACACAGAGTGAGCACAGTATAATGTCTAGGAAAAAAGACTAGACAAATAACATGTAAAGAAACAGCAAGGAAAGCCGGAAGTGTACTGCTCTGAGGGACGGAACAATCTGGCGATGAGTGGCTGAAGAACAGGGGTTTATATACACTGCAGATTGGGTGAGTACATGAGGAACAGGTGTGATCAATGCTGCAATCAGGTGAGGTGCAAAGCGGAGTGCTACACCCAGACACAAACATACACACACACAGAAATGAGAGGGAGAGAAAACACTGGAAACACAAGGAACGGGAAAAACAGGGAGACACAGGGAAATTCACAGGAGCTCCAGCCTGGACCATGGCTGTACCCCATTCTCAGTAGGAGCCTCTCAGGCGACCTACCAGGCTTGTCCAGATGGGCCCGGTGGAACTCATGGATGAGAGAGAGGGGTCCAGGATAATGGATCGGGGTACCCAGGTCCGCTCCTCTGGTCTGTATCCTTCCCAGTCCAACAGATATTTCAGGCCCCGTCCCCTACAGAGCACATCCAGCAGCCTCCTGATGGTGTAGGCTGTGTGATCATCCACGACCCAAGCAGGTGGAGGGGGGTCAGAAGGAGGGCTCAGAGGGTTGATGTGGACAGGTTTTAGTTGGGAGACATGGAAAGACAGGTGGATGCATAAGGATCTGGGTAGCTTAAGCTTGACGACAGAGGTATTCATAATGCTCTTGATAGTGAAGGGGCCTAGGTACCAGGAAGAGAGTTTCTTGGTATCTGTCCTAAGTGGGATGTCCTTGGCTGAAAGCCACACTTTTTGATCCGGCTGATCATTGGGTGCTGGAACCCTACGCCAGTCAGCCAGGCAATGGTTGCGATTGGTGGAGCGGAGCAGGGTGGAACAGGTCTCTCTCTATACTTTGCGGCTACAGCAGAGGTGGTCTTGCATGGAGGGGACAACAATGTCGCTTTCCCGGATGGGGAACGAGGGAGGCTGATAACCCAGGGAACATTCAAAGGGAGACATACCACTGGTGGTACTGGACAGGGAGTTGTGGGCATACGCAATCCAGGGTAGCTGGGAGCCCAGTGAGCCTGGCAAGAGTTGAGGTGCTTGGTGGTCTGGATGTAGGCCAGGTTCTTGTGATCAGTCCAGACTATAAAGGGCTGCTCAGGCTCCTCAAGCCAATGCCTCCACTTTTCCAGGGCTAACTTCACAGCCAGCATCCCCACATCATAGCATTCTGCAGGGGAGAGGCAACAAGAAAAGATGCCATGTGGGTGAAGTTTCTGGTCTGGGACTGGAAGCTGGGAGAGCATCCATCTCCACAATTAATTGCCACAAGGGATCTGGTTGAATAAGCACAGGGGCAGAGGTGAATAGCTCTTTGAGCTTAGTGAAGGTGGCCTCTGCCTCAGGGGTCCACATGAAGGGAGTGGAGGTGGAGCTGAGTCTAATGAGGGGTGCCACGGCCCAGCAGTAGTCCCGGAAGTGGTGGTAGAAATTTGCAAATCCCAGGAAACTTTGGAGCTCCTTCAGGGTAGTAGGTCTGGCCTTGGCTCGTCTGCTCTCAATGACGTACCCCCAGAAAGTGACTGAATTTGCATTTTTCTGCTTTGATGAACAGGCGGTTTTCCAGGAGTCACTGCAGGACTTGACGGACGTGGTGGGTGTGCTCGGTGGGAGGTACGTTATTGATGAGGGCTTGGAAAACTGCTGGAGCATTGGTAAAGCTGAATTGCATGAACAAGTATTCAAAGTGGCCCCGAGGGTGGGTGTTGAACACAGTCTTCCATTCATCCCTCTCTCTGATTCTGATCAGATGGCACATGTTGCTCAGGTCCAATCTGGTGAAAATGGTGGCTCCATGCAGGGGCTTGAAGGCAGAACTGAGGAGAGGCAGGGGGTACTTGTTCTTAATCATGATGCTATTCAGGCTCTGGTAATCAACACAAGGACGGAGGGATTTATCTTTTTTGCCCACGAAGAAGAAGCTGGCTCCCAGGGAGGGAGGAGGAAGGTTGAATTATGCCCGCAGCGAGGGAGTCAATAATATGTTTTTCCATGGCCTCTCTCTCTGGATGAGAAAGGTTCTACACCCGGCCAGATGGTAGGGTGGCCCCAGGGAGCAGGTCGATGGTAGTGAGAGGGCCCAGTCCTTGCTGAAGACCTCTCCCTGGTACTTGGAGGCACAGCCAAGAGGTCTGGAGGGATATGTAGCCATTGTGGCCACAACTGGTGGAAGAACCGATTTCAGGCATGAGGAGTGGAAGAAGGGAGACCAGTTCACGGTAGGCCCCTTTCAACTGATGAGCCCCTTCTTTTATCCAAAGAGGACAGGTAACCGGGAAGTGGCTCGGTTGGCTGAAATAGATGCACATGCCTGCCCGGAATCTATGGTCACACTCCAGGTGAAGAGAAGCAGGAAGGACCTTGGGGGCTGAGGTGAATAGCTCTTTGAGCTTAGTGAAGGCAGCTTCTGTCTCAGGGGTCCACACGAAGGGAGTGGAGGTGGAGTGGAAATACACGGGAGCTCCAGTCTGGACCATAACGGCGAAAACAATTGAGAAATACAAAATATGGACTGACTGGTAAATAGCACTTTTTCTTTACTGTCAAATGTAATATGATAACATAAAATCGACAGACAATTTAAAAATAGAAAAAGTTGAAAAGATTAAAAATGAAGAAATATGAATGAGAAAGCATGGAAATAAATATCTAAAAAAATAGGATATTGCCAATATGTTGCTGCATAAACAGTTCTAGTTGTAATTATCACATTAATTAAAACAATATGGCTTCCACTTTCATTATTCTGAAGCTTATAAAATAGCACTTGAGCCAGCACATTCTACTATGTTGCATTTTTTTATATTGTGTGCAGCAAGGTGATCCTAAATTGTGGTCATGACATAATGTGTGTGAGATTGGCTATTTTATCACAAATTTAATTCAATATTATAATAGAGTTGCACAATTTAATAAAATGGTTTACGTGACCACGGTTTAAAGGATGAGCACTTATCTGCTTACACACAACATTAAATAAGTTTTGTTTGCAGTTTTATCCATACAAAATACAGTCTCTAAGATAAACTGTGTCTCTGACGCCATCTCCTCCTATGTATTTTTTGTGTAATTTAAAGGGACAAAACTAATAATTAATTGAAAGTGTTATATTTGTGTATTTAATGTTGGCTCAGTTGTAATCGCCTAGATTTATTGAGTGTCTTTTCAATTTCCAAAACTTAAATTTCAGAGTGATATATTGTGATTAATTCAAACTGTCAGACAGTGGTGCTGGACTTAATAATGCTTCTCACTCAAGATGATATCATGGAAGGTAAATGGGATTACTTCCAGTGTAAGAAAAAACAGATATATACCATGTTTTCAGCACACTATTTGCACATGCACAAGCACTCCCGAGCAGCTATCTGAGTAGAATTTACGTGCTTAATGAGTTCTGAGGAATGAATATCACTATACAAAACACGCTCGGAACTCTTGAGTTCTATGTCTCAGTTGAAAGCCTTTCTCTTCCCACAATATTCTTTTTATTTTTCTTAGAAAAGTGCTAGATACAGTGAACAAATAAATAAAGGCATTCTTCAACATATGATGTACTAATGTTACTATAAATTTAACAGGAATTTATTGAGTTTGGTGACCAGGTAGAACTAGTACCAGAGGGGAATTGAACATTCAAAGAAAGTGAGGAGTATAATGTTTTACTGTGACTTTAAGAATATAATGCATTGATGTTATATGAGAGTATATACCTTCATGCATCTGCACATTTGTTGAATAATCTTACAAAATAAAAGCCTCCTAGGTCTGTAGCATGCAGCAGCTCAGATTGTATCTGATCCTATTGTTAGTCATTCCTTACAAGTCCCTCACTGTCAACATAAAGATAAAGCATTCTGTCCAAACCTGTCTTGCTTGGCATGACAGACCAACATGTAGTTCTCACACCTGCCTAAGCACTGCAAGAAGCTCCAAAATTAAAACACAAACTAAAGCCAGTATTCTGTAGTGACCATGAGTGATACCTAATTGATTAAGACTCAATCAGGACTTTTATATAGATGTTTATTAAAAGTATTTTGTCTAAAAAAAGAGAAAGAGAAAAGAGAAGTGAAAGAGAAAACCAAATAAATAAATGCAATAAACTTGCTGAGTCACTCTGATCTCAGATGCACAATAGCACTTTCAATGGACTTTATATAAATGGTACATAAACAGTTTCACATTGAAAGCTGCAGGAAGAGAGAACAGGTTGTCTACTGTAACTAATACCCTCAGCTGGAAATTATAAATAGATGTGTATTGCATAGGCAGTTAACTTTTTACTGCATTTGCATCTAACTTTAAAATAAGATGCTTCAACTAAACTTTGATGTAGGACAGTCCAAAGAACAAGATAATTATAATTTTTAATTGAAGTGTTTCTTAGCCCTTATATTCAAAACTTAAAGGAATTTAAATTAAAATAGAATTTAAATTTAGAATTTAGAATAGGAAAATAGAAAATAGAATTTAAAATAGCTTTGTCATGGTATGTATTATTCTCTTACACAGTATTTATCACTTGGCTAAAGGTCTTTACTTATTTTTATAACAATGTTTGAGATACACTATACCTTGCAATGAACATAAACAGATGCAACAGAGGCTTAGCAAACCAGCTGAATAATGCAACCAAGAGGTTAGAGAGAACTTGATTTTGAAGGATATATACACTCCTTTGGTATTTCTAAAGAGATGCATGCACAGCCTGGTTGCATAAAGACCTGAGTAGCCTAGCAACTAATTGGTTATATTCCAAATGAAGAATCTATCAGGAATTTTATTTAGGAATCTAACTGACATTAGCTAAATATTATTCACATATTCATAAGGATAACCACAAAAAGACAGGTAGTGCTATTTGGCTAAACTAACACTTTCTAATCGTCTGACTTCAGAAGATGATTATGGCTTGGAGCCCTGTGAATGGCTAAATGATTCTAAGCAGTGCTCTAGCCTGCAATAGCCAGACATATAACACATAGAAACTCAGAGCATTTACACTAGCGAGAAATTGAAGGCATACGAGTCTCGTAATGCTTACAACCTTGTTGTACATGGGCATGTTCAAGACGTGATGATTTACAATTACAAGATGTTGTGGCCATGAAAGCTGAGGTGCTGCCGAGTCAAATGCCATAAATTCATTTATTAGCTGAACAAAACTAGTCAACTAAACTAGCAATATGCAACTCAGTAAGAACATGATCTAGCTATCTAACATTAGCTAGCTAGTTTCTTGTTGTAGATTTTAAGTAAGCTTTGTAGGTTTGTTAAAGCAATTAAAATTGCATCTGCATAATAGAATGAGTAGTAATAATAATAATAATAATAATAATAATAATAATAATAATAATATATTCTATATACAATTATAAAACAGACAGACAGACTGGTTAGCAGAGTCCCTCAAAATCTGCCGTGATCTAATTTCAATGATGTGGCTGATCACTTTCTCACCAAAGGCTTTCGCTGGTACACACTCTGTGGCCCACACGGCCGCAGTGCCACCTGGCACCACACATATGAATGCTGCACCCTGGATCCACAAAGCCACAAAGCAAAATAAGTGCCACACAAAGCGAGCACAGACATCAAGACTCATCGTTGAACAGAGGGCTGAGCAGCCTTGAGATTGCTTAGAACCAAACTCTCTTCCATTGATGCCATACCAAAACTGAATGTAAAACATTTTAATAAATGAGTGGGTTTTTTTTTTTCATTCATTTGAACTAACATATTAAAGCTAATCATGTTTAAGAAGTCAAGATCACACATGCAGATATTAAGACATTAACTAAATAAATTCAACAATATATTAATAAATTTAAAAAGAAATTAAACCTTAAACAACAACAATGACAAAAAAAAAACTTTTTTCCAGGTGTTCCTCAGATATATTTAGCCATGTCTGTTACAGGACTTCCCTGAGGTTTATGGAGCTGGTTGGCTCTCAGATTTTTAAAAAATCAAAGCTGTAGTATGTATCTTGACTGGATTATTGTGTGTGCAGAGTTTGGCATGTTCTCTCCATGTTTGCAGGGGTTTCCTCCAGGTTTTCTGGTTTCCTCCCAATGTCCAAAATCATGCAAGTACACAGATTAGCGACACTAAATTGCCCCTTGGTGTGAGTGAATGTGTGCAAGGTTACAGGACTTCCCTGAGGTTTATGGAGCTGGTTGGCTCTCAAATATTTTAACAAATCAAAGCTGTAGTATGTATCTTGAATGTATCTTGACTCGGTTATTGTGTGTGCAGAGTTTGGCATGTACTCTCCGTGTTTGGAGGGGTTTCTTCCAGGTTTTCCGGTTTACTTCCAATGTCCAAAAACATGCAGGTACACAGATTAGCGACACTAAATTGCCCCTTGGTGTGAATGAATGTGTGCAAGGTGCCAAGTGATGAACTGGCATCCAAATCCAAGGTGAATTCTCCTTCCTTGTCCCCACTGTTACAGGAATTGATTCCGGAAAAATTTGCAAATTCTTTGCTATCAACAGTAGCTACAGATAACAGCAAATGATATGTATCTTCCTGGGTGATGCTCTGTCAGACCTGAAATCTGGCTTTATTTGCTTATTGCTTTTCAGAACTTTTTGCCTGTAGCCATTTTCACTTAGTTTCAATTTTGAGACTTTTAACATTTCTTGTTCTCTTGAGTAAGCGAGCACAGCAGGTTTCTGAAGAAGTGTTTGTCTCACCCAGTGAAGAACATTCCCTGAAGAACTTTTGGATACTGATAAACTCCACAGTTGTTTTAGCAGTATATTTGAGGGCATTGTACTGTTTCAAGAGTTGAAGGATTTTGGTTTGTCAGATTAGGCAGTCTGATTAGATCATCTGCTTGGATAACAATCATTTTTTTCCCTCCACAATTTTCTCATTTTCTCATTATGATACAGTTGGTCATCTCATCTGTCCATTTTTTTCCAGAAAAGAAATTATGTCTATTTTAGAAACTGAACCTTTCCATTCTTAAGGCTCACCAGTGTTTTGTATTTTATGGTGACTTTTCTAAGTCTTCAACAAGATATTTCTCATGCTTTAACAGGCATTTGTAGAACTCTATTTGCAATTTTGTTCCACCTTTATCCGTTATGTCGTAGAGCTGTCTCGTTTGCTCATACTCAGTTGAAGCTTGTAGAATTTTCTCATATTTATGGTGGCCCATAAACTGAAGCAGTTCATCAGCAATGGGCTTCACTGCCACAATTCTTTCAATGAGCTCTTTGCGGTTTTTCTTCAGAAATTGCACACCTGAGTAAAAAGTAGCCACAATGTTAGTAATGAAAGCTAAAATGCTCAAATGTTATCATATCAGATAGTTTTGTTTACTACATTAATGATACATATTTCCAAAGCATTTTTGTCACACAACTAAATTTCCACCAATACTTATTTGATGTTAAACAAGTATATAATCTACAGAATAAAAAGAATACTATTTAAACGCCTTAACAGTGGAAGACAGTGGAAATATAAAAGCCTCAGTGGTGCATTATGTTCCCACATTAGCTGGATGTTCGTTTCAGTTTTTAATAATCTGTCTTCTCATCTGTCCATTTGTTTGACTGCTTGTTTAAACTGTTAGCCATTTCTAACGCAGGAGAAGGGAAAAATACTGCTGTACTCTGAGCTTAACAATGTATTGCTGGTTCCTGCAGATGTTTGTTACAAATTTGTGAGAGAATATCTGTTTAACTGATTATAAAATATTATTGCTATTTTTAATTATCTTAATGGTTTAGCACCTACACTACATAAAAAAGTTTATTGACACCTGACCATCACACCCATATCCAAATTGCTGCCACAAAGATGAAAGCACACAATTATATCAAATGAACTGGAACACCAGCTGCACCCCAGGCCTCCTCGTCTGACATCAGTGCCTGACCCCACTAAGGCTCTTGTGGCTGAATGAACACAAATCCTCACAGCAATACTCTGGGCTGGAGTGGTACTGAATTTCACAGAGCAGGAATGTCATCTGAGCAGCCCACGTACTCAGTTAAGATGTCCGCAATGGCATCCACAATGGAGTTTAAACTCTTTTGACTATTTATTTTCAAAGATATTGCACAGTAGGCACCAACTACAACACAAATTAAATAAATATATGCAAAAAAAGAATATAAAAGGCTATAGCTAATTTCAAATGAACTTGCTATATAAATTATATTTTGACTAAGACAATTCTGACTTTAATTTTTTATGCTTAAACAGGCACTTTATTTCCACTCTATTTCCTTTCAACTGAACTGTTTTGACAATTTACTACTCTTTTGATAAACATACACAGTAGGCCACTAGTGATGCAATTATGAATAAGGCTTCTCAGAGAATACAAAAATATCAATTATTTTTCACACTTTGATGGCCACATAACAATTTTGAAACTAATCAGTCAATCATACACTATATGGACAAAAGTATTGGGACACCAATTTATCTTCCCAAGTATTGGGAAGGCTTTCCACTAGATTTTGGAGTGTGGCTGTGGGGATTTGTGTTCATTCAGACACAAAAGCATTAGTGAGGTCAGGCACTGACGTCGAGCGAGGAGGCCTGCTCATCCCAAAGGTGTTCAGTGGGATTGAGGTCAGGGTTCTGTGCAGGACACTCGATTTCTTCCACTCCAACCTTGGCAAACCATGTCTTCATGGATCTCACTTTGTGCACAGGGGGACTGTCATGCTGAAACAGATTTGGACTAGACCCCTTAGTTCCAGTGAGAGGAAATTGTAATGCTACAGCATACAAAGACATCCCATACAACTGTGTGCTTCAAACGTTGTGGCAACAGTTTGGGGAAGGCCCACATATGGGTGTGATGGTCAGGTGTCCACAAACATTTGACCATATAGTGTAAATACCCTGGAAATGCTTTGAAAATTGCTCAATGCTAAAATTACTAAACACTAAACTGAAAGTAGCTTGAAGATGAAGGAAAGATGAGCTGCCAAGCTGCCAAGCTATAAGCTTCTCATGAGTGAAAGCAGTAGAGCATCTACTATGACTTTTTCTCTGTAGGTAATTTGCATTTATATTATTTGCACTGGGATGAATGCACAACAGTCATTGCTAGAGTAGCATGTATTATGCAGTGCTATACTGTGTTTGTGATGGATATCTGTCTCAGCAGTTGTATCGCTATCATCTGGGCTTGTTGCTGTCACAAACAAGTCTGTAAGTTTGGCGCATTTACTTCCAGCTTTTTCATCTTTAATCTAACCTTTTCCACTCCCCTTTTCTCTTTTGCTGTCCATATTGATTAAAGGCAAAGAAGGCTCTCTGGTCTAACTGTAAACCTGAACATTTGTCATGTGACCAGCCTGGAATCAATCGGCCAATCAGAGATCTCAGAGGACTCCTCTCGTGCTCAATGTCTCATTGCCTCCTGTTTGGGGTGAAAGGGGCTTGATCCAGAGGCTACAAGTGTGTGTGTTTGTGTCTGTTTATGTGAGTATGTGGCTCAGAGCATAGCTGCCTGCAGCCTACACTGCAACAAGTAGTTCTAAGGTTTGATGCTTATATTACGTTTATTCCATTGCCAACCTGCGTCCCACTGGGAAAAATATTTTTAAAAAACAGAAAAAATCCGTACCTCTGTGGACTTCGCTGGCTTGAAATACTTCACCGCCCAATAACGTTTCTTTAAAAAAAATAGAAGAAAAACAACTTTATCCATTGTCTTTTCCTGTGTGTGTATCCTGTGTGTGTATGTATGTATGTATGTATATATATATATGTGTGTGTATACATATATACATATATACACATATACACATACATACATACATACACACACAGGATACACACACACATATAATTTTATATATATATATATATATATATATATATATATATATATATATATATATACATATGCCGATCAGCCATAACATTAAAACCACTGACAGGTGAAGTGAATAATATTGATTATCTCGTTACAATGGCACCTGTCATGGGGTGGAATGTATTAGGCAGCAAGTGAACAGTCAGTTCTCGAAGTTGATGTGTTGGAAGCAGGAAAAATGGGCAAGTGTAAGGATCTGAGTGACTTTCACAGGGGCCAAATTGTGATGGCTAGACAACTGGGTCAGAGCATCTCCAAAATGGCAGGTCTTGTAGGGTGTTCCCGGTATGCAGTGGTTTGTACCTCCCAAAAGTGGTCCAAGGAAGGTCAACCGGTGAACTGACGACAGGGTCATGGGCGCCCGAGACTCATTGATGCACATGGGGAGGCTAGCCCGTCTGGTCCGATCCCACAGAAGAGCTACTGTAGCACAAATTGCTGAAAATATTAATGCTGGCTATGATAGAAAGGTGTCAGAAGACACAGTGCACTGCAGCTTGCTGTGTGTGGGGCTGTATAGCCGCAGACCAGTCAGAGTGCCCATGCTGACCCCTGTCCACCACCGAAAGTGCCTACAATGGGCATGTGAGCATCAGAACTGGACCATGGAGCAATGGAAGAAGGTAGCCTTGTCTGATGAATCATGTTCTTTTACACCATGTGGACAGCTGGGTGCGTGTGCATCACTTACCTGGGGAAGAGATGACACCAGGATGCACTATGGGAAGAAGGCAAGCCGGGCAATGTTCTTCTGGGAAACCTTAGGTCCTGGCATTCATGTGGATGTTACGTTGACATGTACCACCTACCTAAACATTGTTGTAAACCAAGTACTCCCCTTCATGGCAACGGTATTCCCTAACGGCAGTGGCCTCTTTCAGCAGGATAATGCACCCTGCCACACTGCAAAAATTGTTCAGGAATGGTTTGAGGAACATGACAAAGAGTCAAGGCGTTAACTTGTCCTCCAAATTCCCCAGATCTCAGTCCGATTGAGCATCTGTGGGATGTGCTGGACAAACAAGTCCAATACATGGAGGACCCACCTTGCAACCACAGCACACCTTTGGAGGTCTTGTGGAGTCCATGCCTCCATGGGTCAGAGCTGTTTTGGCAGCACAGGGGGTGCCTACACATTATTAGGCAGGTGGTTTTAATGTTCATATATATATATATATATATATATATACACACACACTATATTACCAAAAGTATTTGGTCCCCTGCCTTGACTCACATATGAACTTAAGTGCCATCCCATTCCTAACCCATAGGGTTCAATATGATGTCGGTCCACCTTTTGCAGCTATTACAGCTTCAACTCTTCTGGGAAGGCTGTCCACAAGGTTGAGGAGTGTGTTTATAGGAATTTTTGACCATTCTTCCAAAAGCGCATTGGTGAGGTCACACACTGATGTTGG
>CM040978.1:7944436-7990994 GCA_022985145.1 Pangasius djambal
CCATGAATTCCTAGGCTCCTGAGGGTGGACAAGAGAGTCTTGTGGTTCACGGTGTCAAACGCTGCTGAAAGGTCGAGGAGGATGAGGACTGAAGATAGTTTGGCTGATCTAGCGGCATGTAGCTTCTCCGTGACTGCCAGAAGGGCAGTCTCTGTGGAGTGTGCCGGTTTGAAGCCAGACTGATTGGGATCTTGGAGGTACAAGTATCTTGGATACACAAGTATCACTGATGATGGTTGAGCTGTTCATGACATCTGTCTTAATCAACTCAAGCTAAACATTACCCAGCAGCCCAAGTCAGCAAATATGCATGTGCAATTCTGAACTATTTTCATCTCTCAGTGGGAAATGAGATGGAAATGAAAGGGAAAAAAATGCATATTTTTCCTGTCAGGTTAACTCCATAATATTACAGACACATCATCTGTTTTTACTTAGACTATGAATGGCACAAACTACTCACACAGAACACAGATGTACTTATTTGAACATCTATTACATAAAGCGTCCATGTGTGTAAATAAGTAGAACTGTGGGCACCGTGTTGACACCTCACTGTACCACTGGAACAGTGAGTCATCCCAAACACAGTAAAGGCCCTGTTTTCACTCAGAGCATTCACAAATTGTTGATGATGCCACTTTTTCCACAGTTATGCTTGGCAGTTGGAACAGGGTGGAGAAAATATCTATCAGCACTAAAAGGTTTTCATAAGGCAGTGTATTTAGTGGTTGTCAACACACACTATAGCACACCATGCACACACACATACACACACAGAGAAACATAAATTGGTGTTGAGTGTTTACAGAAGATTTGAGGGTTTGGGGAAGGTTTGGAGAAAGAATAGAATAGTCATGTACTTATAATAGACGCTAAAATATAATGTGTTGTCATATTTATTATTCAGTGTAAGATTATTATTGTTTTATTAATCAGTATTGTTATGTTTTACAATAAATTTGATGGGTCTTAAGTTTGCTTCTTTAATTTCATATTGGTGCTATAAACTAAAGCTAAGGCTATGTGAGAGAAGCTTATAGCCTCCAGTTTCATTCACACTACATGTCTATAACATCAAATGCCATTTCTACATAACCAGGTTCTCTGGAAACTTTGTGTGTGGCAAAAGTTAAGCAAATTTTCTAAAGAAACAGGATATTTTGGACAAAGGTCCTTCATCAGCTGTGCAAGCAATGTGCTTCTGAGGCCAGAGCTCTCAGGGTGTAGATAAGCACTTTTTGCTTATGTTTTCTCACTTTGTTGTTCCCATAAAAGCAATTAGCAATGCAAACAGAGGTGTCATTAATGTTCATTTCATCACAGTTGAAGTCTCTTGCCACTGGAAAGGAGAAATCCTTCATTCTGAAGGTGCTCTACAAAATGTTCAGTGTCTCCTCTTGGTTTCTGCACGAAGGTACAACTGATTGCGTCTCTTACAGGGACAATAAACGCTCCTATAGTGATTGACAACTGATCATTTAAGGCATGTGTGCGACAGTTATATACACTAGATGGCCAAAAGTTTGTGGACACCTGACCATCACACCCATATGGTTTTTCCCCAAACAGTTGCCACAAAGTTGGAAGCACATAATTATATTGAATGTTTTTGTCTGCTGTAGCTTTACAATTTTCCTTCACTGAAACTAAGAGGCCCAAACCTGTTCCAGCATAATAATGCCCCTGTGCACAAAGTGAGCTCCATGAAGACATGCTTTTCCAAGGTTGAATGAAATAAAACAGATAATTATACAGTTATTATACAGTAATATAGTTATTTATAATACTACACTCTTAAGGTAATAGAATAACAAAGTGCAGAGCACAAAAAGTATCACAAAAAAATCATTTAGAAATTACAAAAAAAAAAGCCTTGAAATGTTAAATAAAGGAACAATAAGTGTGATAACTGCTGGTGATTCACTAACCTGATCTGTTTGTTGGTATAGATGCTGGATGAGTCTGCACACACTTACACACACTTCAGGCTCCTGAGGCTGGCAGGACAACTTCTCTTTCCTTCTTCCATTTATATCAGAGAAGGAGTAGCCCACCGTGTGTGTGTGTGTGTGTGTGTGTGTGTGTGTGTGTGTGAGAGAGAGAGAGAGAGAGAGAGTGTGTGCGTGTGTATCCGTGACCAAGCAGCCTCTGGGTATTGCAAAAATGTGTGATTTTTTAATTTATTGCTTACAAGCCATTCAGCACATACTGCAATACAAGCAAGCATGCACTCTTGTGATTCAGAAAATATGTACTAGGGGGATATTTGCATACACAAGTACTGGATTTCAATGTGTTGTGTGTCTTTTGAGTGAGACTTGGGAGAGCGACGTGTGACCAAATAAAGAGCTAAGTGAGGAATGTGCAATGTCCATCTTTTCTGTCTAGACAGGCAACTGTTAGACAAGAACAATTTTGTGCATGATGATAATATACTAAGGAAGATTTCCATTAAATAAAATAACACAATCTAATAATATATGTTCTGTCATATAACAATTTGTGTTATATAATAATTTATTGATGTATTATAAGATTTGTAACATTGTTCAAGATCACAGGAAAGCATAATTTATAATTGAAAACCAGAATGTATTTTTATAGCTTTATTTAAATAATATGCAATATGCTAATATGGTACAGAGTGTCTGTCATTTTTTTACGTCCTTCAGGCTGTCATTTCTACAGGCAGCCAGCTGGGAACGCTTCACTTTACCCATAACACAGAGAAACAGAGCTCTCTTGTTTGGAATGGTTCTGATACCTAGGAAACACTGAATCAGAAGTGTGATCTTAGTAACATGCTAAGTAAATCCAGAACAGATCAGACTTCTTTCATGCTGCAAAAGCTTTAAATCATGAGTTTGATGTATCCAAAGCAGATTGAAGTACACTTCAGTTCAGCAAGAAATAATAAAATAATAAAATCTGAACACTTATAACCAATGTTCACAGTTTAAACTGTTGAACATCAATGATCTTTAAGGAGTTTTGCAAGTTATCATCTAACTTAGAAAAAGAAAACAAAGAAGAATTCTTCTATTAAAAATGCTGTAGATGAATATTGGAAAACAGCCAAAAATGATGAAAAACCAGCTTTTGACCAAAACTGTGTGTTTCTGCCAATAATATAGTTTGCTATTTCTACTTTAAGAAAACAAACACATTTTACCAAAATGATGTGGAAATGTTTTATTTTAGCTACTTTATAACCTTGCCTTGGCATATTATTGCAAAAATCATGTAGATTATGGACCCAGTTTAACAAACATAGCTGTAAAAACAGTCTGTCTAAAGATGTCTACAGATCTCTACAACCTCGCTAACTAAGTGCAAATTCCTCACATAGGGAATTTAATGCATTGATCATGGATAGTTCTGTGTCAGTGTTCTTTACTGTGGTGCTGTAATTTGCTACTGTACACTTACAGGTAAACTGATCTACATTATTTTTGTACAGCATTGTTTACTGCTTACTGTACACATATACTTGATTCTGTTTTTGCAGAAAATGTTTGAGTTTGATGGCAGAGACACCCTGCATGAATATATATTTATTGATGAGGCTGGGTTTAACCTAACAAAAAGGAGGAGAAGGGGGCGGAACATCATTGGACAACGTGTCATTGTGGAGGTCCCTGGCCAGCATGGGAGCAAATGTGAACTGTGCGCTGCCATCAGCCACCAAGGCGTTCTCCGCCATCGTGCTACCCTGGGCCCTTACAACACAGAACTTCTCTTGGCTTTCCTCAACTGTCTGTATGATTCCATTATCCAACAAGAACCAAGGGAGCCAGGGTGGTCAGAGCAGCCTCAGTATGGTTGGGATAACGTAATTTGGGATAATGTAAGCTTCCATTGTGCTGCTTTGGTTTGCAATTGGTTCAATGACCATGCCAGGTTTTCTAACATGTTTCTACCAGCATACTCCCCATTCTTCAATCCCATAGAACAGTTTTTTCTGTATGGCCGTGGAAGGTTTATGATCGAAACCCTTATGAACGGGAAAACCTTTTGCAGGCAATGGAAGATGCCTGTGCTGGCATTGCTATAGAGTCTGGAGTCAGGTTGGATAAGACACAGCAGAGCATATTTTCCCTGCTGCCTTGCTAGAGAAACATATACTTTGATGTAGATGAAGTTATGTGGCCTGATCCTGCCCAGAGACGGGCAGGATGCTGAGAGTGTCGAGGATGCTAGTCATTGTAATTGTACTGTAATTGCCAGTATAGTTCACAATCAGTTCTTTAAAATTTGAACTTTTTCCTTTTGAAAGTGCTTTTCCTCTACTGTAAGATCACTTTACAGTATTATAATGAAAATAAACTTTTCTAAAAGCTCCTTTTACTGTACCTGCACCCTTCCATTTATGTTGCATAATAGACACTGACCTGCAAAATGATTCCTGATTCCCAATAAGAGGTTTTTGTAATAGCGTTTTGAATTGATCTCACTGGTGTTCTCTAGGCAGTGGAGTAGTCTGTGTATTTGTTAGATTTTGTGTGTTATATGAGGCCAAAGTTTGATTTTGACAGAAGAGAATATGGTTTTTGGCTGAAATATTTGAGTTTGACATGGAAGTTTGAGGTTTGTACGAATTACAGTGTAGTTATGAGATTGTGTTTATAGTTCTGAGAAAATGGTGAATTGCTTCATGAATTGTTTGTTAGCAATCAGGGAAAACTGCAATAAAATAATATTGATAAGAAGAAATTTAGCCAACAGAACTAAACTCACTGAATTAATCAGTGACTATTTTCCAACTAATATCAGTGCAGACAGTGATCAGTGAGTGAAGAGACGACGATGATGATCATGTTTAAATGCTGCAAGTGACTTTTACCTCAGGTGATGAGACAGAAACTAATGTGGATGATGTCTATAATTGAAGTGATAATGCCTGCCCCATTGTAAACTTAAAATTTGGCAGCAGTGTTATTTTGCATTAAGTAGATTATGTTATAAATGTAGAGGTAGGCACAGTGTCTGAGTAGAATTGGAATGAAATCTTTAAATGTGAGTTTCTCCCTTTTCATTTTCTCAGGGTAACCAGATTTACATGTTTACCTTCGTGTAAGTCATTGTGTTTCAATAAGTGTTTGTCGCGTTTGCCTGTCTCTAGGCACATTTACAGTTGGTCGTTTCTGTTAGATATAAACAGAACTTTTATTTGCGAGTTAAACTCCACACACGCTGAAGAGCTTCAGGGCTTGGGATTACTCTGCCGGCCTACTACATCACCGACCTCGACTTCTGCACTCCTTCTGCTGAGGAGACGCCGCAGGCGGCATGAGAGGAAGTAGAAGAGGGGAAAGCGCGGAGGCATCCAAGCTAGGCTAGCAGCTAGCCCACACAAGCCGGCTATTCCAACCATCCTGCTCGCCAAAGTTCGCTCTCTCAACAATAAAATGGACCACATACGGCTACTGAGAACTGCTCAACGAACTGTCAAAGATTGTTGTGTCCTTATATTTATTGAGACGTGGCTCAGTGAAAATATTCCTGACTCCGCCACTCAGCTGGATCAGCTAACATGCTACCAAGCAGACCGAGCGGCCGAGAGTGGTAAGACCCGCAGTGATGGGGTCTGTGTTTACATCAGTGATGCTTGGTGTCGTGATACTGTGGTAGTCTGTAGACATTGCTCTCCCCTGGTGGAGTTTATAATCGTCAAATGCCGACCTTTCTACATTCCGAGGGAGTTCACAGTGATTCTGCTGGTCGCTGCTTACATTCCATCCAGCCCTAACAACAACAATAGGAATGAGGCACTCGGCGCACTGTACCATGCCATCGGTGAGCAACAGACAACACACCCGGATGGATTTCTCATCCTGGCCGGAGATTTTAGCCACGCAGACCCTAGATCAGTGTTACCAAAATCATATCAGCACATTGATTTTATAGCACGGGGGAACAATATTTTGGACGTGGTTTACACAACCCACAGAGGAGCATACAAAGCCTCCCCCCTTCCCCCCAGGCCTTTCTGACCACACTACTGTTATGCTAATGCCAGCATACAGACCAAGGGTGAAAGTCACCAAACCAGCTCAAAGACAGAAGTATGGCCAGAAGGTGCCTCCTCATCACTTCAAGACTGTTTTGCCACCACAGACTGGGACCTGTTCAAACAGGCAGCCACCTACAACCAGCACACTGACATTCAGGAATATACTGAGACAGTCACTGCCTACATCACCAAATGCATTGATGATGTAACTGTAACCAGGACCATCGCCACCCGAGCAAATCAGAAGCCATGGCTGACAGGAGAGGTCCATAACCTGCTGATGGCACGAAATGCTGCCTTTAGGGCCGGCAATGACGACAACCTGAGAACAGCTAGGGCCAACCTGTCCCGTGGCATCAAAAAGGCCAAAAGACAATACGCCAGGAGGATAACCCACAACTTTAAAGACAGCAGGGACACAAGGAGCCTGTGGCAGGAAATCCAAACCATCACTGACTACAAACCCCCACCACAGACCTGCGATAATGACATCTCTCTGCTAAATGAACTCAATAATTTCTTTGCACGTTTTGAAGCACACAACACCATGCCTGCGCAAAAGACTCCACCTTCTCTTGACGACCAGGTTCTGTGTATTTCTCCAGCCAGCGTGAAGAGATCCTTCTCTAAGATCAACACCCGGAAAGCAGCTGGTCCAGACAACATACCGGGTCGCGTGCTGAAGGACTGTGCAGAAGAGCTCAAAGATGTCTTCACAGACATCTTCAACATCTCCCTGAGCCAGGCTCTTGTCCCCACATGCTTCAAAACTACCACAATTATACCAGTCCCTAAGAAGCCATCCCCATCCAGCTTTAATGACTACCGTCCTGTTGCTCTGACCCCCATTGTCATGAAGTGCTTTGAGCGGATAGTCATGCAACACATCAAAGCCATCATCCCCCCCTCTTGACTCCTTCCAGTTCTCATATCAGGCCACCCGGTCCACCGATGATGCAATCTCCACTGTTCTCCACTCAGCTCTCTCTCACTTGGAGACAAAAGACACTCATGTGTGAATGCTGTTTCTAGATTTCAGTTCGGCATTTAACACCATCATCCCACAGCAGTTAATACAGAAACTGGACCGGCTTGGCATCAACACTTCCCTGTGCAATTGGCTGCTGGACTTTCTCATCGGAAGACCACAGGCAGTTCGGGTTGGCAACAACACATCCAGAACTATCACATTGAACACAGGGGCACCACAAGGATGTGTTCTCAGCCCCCAGCTCTTCACCCTGCTAACCCACGACTGCACACCAATGTACAGCACCAACCTCTTCATAAAGTTTGCGGATGATACAACAGTGGTGGATATCATCAGCAACAATAATGAGACAAACTACAGAAATGAGGTGCAACAACTGGCCATATGGTGCACCAACAATAATCTCTCTCTAAACATAGAGAAGACAAAGGAGATTGTTGTCGACTTTCTGAGAGCACACACCCAGCACGCTCCTCTGATCATCAACAGTGCTGCTGTGGAGAGGGTGAGCAGCACCAAGTTTCTGGGTGTGCACATAACAGAGGACCTCTCCTGGACCACCAAAACTGCATCTCTGGCAAAGAAAGCACAACAATGCCTCTATTTCCTCCGCAAACTGAGAAGAGCCAGAGTCCTGACACCCATCATGTACTCATTCTACCGTGGCACCATTGAAAGTATCCTGACCAGCTGCATCACTGTGTGGTTTGGGAAAAGCACTGCTCAAAACCAGAAGACACTGCAACGCATAATGAATGCAGCAGGAAAAATCATCAGTGCCACATTACCTTCCCTCACAGACATTTACAACACCCAGTTAGCCCGGAAAGCACTCAGCATAGCGAGGGACCCCACCCACACCTTGCAAGGCCTCTTTAGTCTTCTGCCAACGGGGAGGAGATTTCGCAGCCTTCAGGCCCGAACCACAAGACTGAAGAACAGCTTCAGCCACCAGGCTGTCAGAAAGCTGAACTCTCTCCCCTCTCTGCCCTCTGCCTTAAGAGTCACCGAACTGTAACTGCACACACACACACCCCAGATCCCACAAATGCACAAGCCACTTTTACTAATGCTGCTCTCTCTGTTGCACTACAATGTAACCAGGTCCACTTCCACAGCTGCTGCTCTCTCTTGTTTTGCACTAAAATGTAAATATCTACACACTCGCATGTGCCATGAAGGTTTATAGTGTACATATTGTATTTTATTTTACTTTTTTTTAATTACTTGTCTTGTTATGTTGGTTTCTCACACCATGTTTCCGAGGGAAACGAAATTTCAATCCTCTGTGTGTCCCGTACATATAGCAGAATTGACAATAAAGTTGACTTTGGGAAAAAAAAAAATTAAATGCTAGAATTTTACTTATTTAGATGCATGCAACATATTACAGTTCAGGACATCATGTAGTTTTCAGGACTTTATATATTAGAAAATGTAAAAATTTGATGGTGTGAATCCCAGGCCACAACCCATCAGTTGCAACCTAAAAGAAACCTTATTGAAGTTATAGACTGTTTTCTAGAAGCTCAGAATGGCAGTAATACTCTATAAGCACTAATCTTATTTATTATGGTGAATCAAGTGATTAGTTGTACTACACTAGAGGTTGACAACCCTTGAGTACTGCCTATCCTGCACATTTTAGTGTTTTCACTGCTCCCAACACACCTGATTCCACTAGTAAGCAAATTAACAACTTGAGTTGAAGTGGGTGTATTAGGGCAGGGAAAACATTAAATTATGCAGGGGGTACTCCAGGACTGGGGTTGTGAACCTGTTTACACATTTGTGACAAAGTGTACACATTTGTGACAATAAAGTTGAAACAAAACTGAAGTAGTATCATAGCGTGTGAAGATGGCACTCTGTATTCGAGCAGCTTTAACCACAGAGTTTTTATGACTTCCGCTCTGTCAGTGTCTGTATGCAGCACCCGTATGTGCTGTTTCCTGTGTTGCACTTCAAGTCAGAAGAAAACCACAGGTTAATCACGTGGCCTGGCTTCCACATTCTGTTTTTCTAGTCGGAAGTCAATGGTCTGTTTTAATGAGATTACATTAAAATGATGGTGAGAGCGAAGCTATAAGTGGATCAAAACAGAAGAAAAGAAAAACTGAGCCTGGACCATACAGCAGAGTGATGGACACACAGAGCTCCCTCCCCTTCACTGCTGGTAAGCTGCATATCTATCTAAGTGAAAATGAGCACAGCATAGCGTGCCTGAGCATCTGGAACATACATTAGGAAACCGGTCTAGTCCACCTTTTATGTACTATATAATAGGACCATAGGTTTCTATATAATAGAGCTATAGGCCTTTAGGATATCAGACAGGATATGATGAGATATATTCAAGTATTTAATTTTAGCAATAGGTGGATGCACTTAAAGAAACCTCTTGGGGGAAAACATCTGTGGTGACACAGTTGCATGCAGAGTGGGATTTCCTATTACGGATACAAGCAACCTCCCTTTCTTCATGAAGCATTTTGGAAGAGGAAGTAAATATTTAAGTACTACAGCCACATTGTGGGCGGGCTGTTTTTTTGACCTGCAACTTGCCTACTCATTAAATCTGAATTTATAAATGAGGGTAGAATTATATTGATGCGTTCCTGTGCCTTTGTTATTATTAGTAACATTACTAGCATTTTTTTTATTTCATTTTGAGAAATCTTACTTCCTGTGCTTTGATTGGCTGATAGTTCTTACTAACAACTCCACAACAACTATACCACTGGTGCTGGATTGCTTGTTGTGAAAATTCCCCAATAATTGTATGATGCATTTGCATCATGTAAAGCATGCTAGGCATTGTAGTGATGGATGTAAATACAACACTGATGAATTGCATGAATTGTGCAAATACTAAGAGATGAGAAATGCAAATATGAACTACAGAAAACTACATACCAAGACAAATTACATAGCAAACACTAGTTTTAAAACAAAATGGTCATATAATTATTTGTTATCTCTTGCAGAAGCCAAACAGCAGGCTGCAGCAAAGACAGCAGGGAGCCCTCATCATGATAATCCTCCTCTCCCAGAGCTGCGCCTGGTCCTACTAGGCCGCAAAGGAACTGGGAAAAGTTCTTCAGGAAACACCATTCTTGGTGTGGCTGGAGGATTTGAGAGTGGCAAACCAACAGAGGAGTGTGTGAAAAGACGAGCTGACATAGCAAGCCATCGTGTTACAGTGGTAGATACTCCAGGGTGGGAATGGTACTATTCTGGCAATGGCACTCCTGCCTGGGTGACAAGAGAGACAATGAGAAGTGTGACAGTCTGCCCGCCTGGACCACATGCTTTGCTTCTGGTGATACGGTCCTTTGCCTCAGTCACAGAGGACTACTATAGGCAGGTGGAAGAACACTTGGAGCCTTTGGGCAAGACAGCATGGGCTCACACCATGCTGCTATTCACACGTGGAGAGGAACTAGGCTCCATTCCCATAGAACAGAGAATACAAAATGCAGGAAAATGCTTTCAGAAGCTTCTTGAGAGGTGTGGAAACAGGTTCCATGTCCTTGAAAACAAACGCTGTGGCAAAGATGGAGCTCAGGTGAAAGAACTGATAAGGAAAATCGAGGAGATGGTAAAGGAAAGTGGGGGAAGACATTATGAATGTGACCCTTTACTCCTAGGGATTGAGGTGGAAGGGAAAAGGAGAGCAAGAGAGAGAAGAAAGAAACAAAGAATAATGGAGACTCAAGCACAAAAAGGGATCATAAAAGTTGTGTTGACATGTGAGGCAAACTAATACTTTCTACCTGCATCTACAGAAAACATTTAACTTATAATAGGTATAATTTAAGTAAGTCTGTAGATATAATATTCTTTGGCTGAAGAGCGAGATCTGACAAAACATAAAGTACAATGCTTTATGAAACAAAGTGAATCAAGTGATTGTTATTATATTTTTTCTGTATTTATTTTGGATTGATGTTTCATGTTATAATTAAGTCATTTTAATTAAATACCTGAGGAAACTCAACAAACATGTATTTACATGAATTTTCTGTCTCACACAGCTGATATTTCACCACCTGAGGACTTGGATGAAATGAGTCTTTTCTCCAGGGGCTCCCGTCGTCTCCCAGAAGTGCGACTCATCCTCCTTGGAGAAAGAGAGACAGGGAAAAGTTCTGCCGGGAATACCATTCTCAGAGGGTCTGCATTTTTCCAAACAGGCCAGGCCACAGAGGAATGTTCAAGGCAGCAGGCAGAAATTTCTGGAAGACTGGTGACAGTAGTGGATGTTCCTGGATGGGAGGGTGGTCCTGAAGGAATCACGCCAGACAGAGTGAAGCGGGAGATCTGTGCTAGTGTTACACTGTGTCCTCCTGGTCCCCATGCCCTTCTGTTGACACTGAGGGTGGATGCCCTAGTCAGAGCTACAGCAGTAAGAGAGCACATGGAGTTACTCGGGGAAGGAGTATGGAGACATACCATACTGCTATTCACAAGAGGTGATCAGCTGAGAGAGGGGGTTACTATTGAACAACACATCCAAGGAGGAGGGAGAGATCTTCACTGGCTGATGGAGAAGTGTGGCAACAGATATCATGTCGTCAGCAGCATTGCCTTGGAAAGTGACAGCTCCAAAGCTCAGGTAACTGCACTGTTAGAAAAGATTGAGAAAATGGTTTCAGGAAATCGATGTGAGGCTTTCTCGCCAGTTGTACAGGAGATTCAGGAACTTGGGAAGCAAAAGAATGAGAGGTTCAATGTGAAGCTAAAAGAAGTTAATGAGAAGCTTCAGCGTCAAGAGCTGGAGCTCAAAAGGATGAGAGAGAGGGAGGTGAAAAGCATCAGGCGGATTTTCGACTGGAGGAAAGACAAAGTCAAATCACCAGAAAAAACAAGGAGAGAAAGGGAGGAGGGAGTGGATAGAACTGAAGATGACAGAAAGAGCATCATGAGCGAGCTGGAGGAGAGGATGGCTTGGTTAACAGAGGATAGGGAAAGAGAGATTCAGGAGCTGAGCCTGGAAAACAGCAGAGTCATTGCAGCTCTCAATCAGGGGTACAGCGAAAGGGGAGAGTTTATAATGAAGTTAGAGAAAAAAGAAAGAGAGTGTGAGGAATTAAAAGAAAAAGTGGATGAGCTACAAGTTAATGTCCTAGAGCTTAAACGTGTCAGCATGTTAAAAGAGCAAGAAAGAAAAAAAATTGAAGAAGAGCTCACAAAAAGGCACGAGGATGCTGAAAATGAGCTGAAAGAACAATTGAATCACAAACAAAAGGAGGGAGAGGAGCTAAGAAGAAGAGTTGAAGAGATGAAGAAGATGATGGCAGAATCAAAACTGAAATATGAAGGAGATATCTTAAATGAAAAAAAAGAGCAGGAGATAAGACTAGCAGAGAAAAATGAACTTGAGAAAAGGTTTGAAGAGAAACAGAAAGAGATGGAAGAAATTAAACTGATAACTGAAAACAAAGTAAGGGAGCAAGAGGAAAGACTGAGAGAAATGAATGAAAAGAGAGAAACAGAGAAGAATAAACTTAGTGAAATGATAGAGCTGATGACAAAAGAAATGGAAGAGTTGCAGGTTGCTTACAGACAACAGGTGAAGTCATCTGAAGCTGCGAGACAAATACATGAAAGTACTGTATTCAAATACAATGAACTTGTAGATAAACTTGTGGGGAAAGATGCAGAACTTGTTGCCATACAGCAGAGACAAAATCAGCAGGAGATGGCTAAAAAGGTTGAAATTCAAAATAAACTGAAAGAGAAAGATGCTGAAATAACTGAATTGGTTAAAAAACACATGGAGAAGGAGCAGGAGATTGAAACATTGAAACAAACTATTGATGCCGAGCACAGAACCATGGAAAATGTGAAAAATGATAGTAAGGCAAAAATGGCTGAGTACATTTCTAGGATAAAAGATTTAGAGAATGAGTACAAAGAGATGGAAGAGTTCCTGAAAAGAGAAAATGTGATTCTAAAAGAGGAAATAGAGGTAATGAAGAATTTGAATGAGGAGAATGCTAGAAAAAAAGAAGATGACCAAAGGAAGATCTTAGAGGTGAAGGAAAACATTATTAACCATCTACAACAACAGAACGAAGAGAGCAGAACCCACATAGAAGACTTTAAAAAGCAGCTAAAAGACGTCCAGATCAAAGTGGAGAATCTACAAAATCAGAATGCAACACTCATTCAGGAGTTAGATGGACTTCACATAACATGTGAGGACTATAAAAGGGACCTTCAGGCCCAGATATTAAAAAATGACAACAGAGAGACAGAGATTAAAGATATACTCAACCAATCTGAAGAAATGGGAAAAATCAAAGATGCATTGAACCAAGAGAACATTAAAAAGAAGGAAAATGAGATTTGTTTGTTGAAACAGAGAAATCACACACAACAAATGGAACTGGAGTTTATGAATGAAAGGGGTAAAGAGCTGGAGAAGAAGACTGAAGAGATGAAAAAATACTATGAGGAGAGGCTTTTGGACAGGATTGCTGAAATGGATGTTAAGGATGCAGAGAGGGAACGAAGACTTCACAATAGAGAGCTGGAGCTGTCTGAAAGAGAGCAAATCTTGGGTAAAAATATGCATGGGCTTGAAAGAGGTAAAAAGGACTTGAAAAAAAGAGAGGATGACATTAACTGCAGAGAGCAAGACATAAGAGATGAAAAACAGCAGCTGGATAGAAGAGAACATGAATTAAGAGACAAGGAAAATGAACTGAAATACCAGTACCAAAATAACCAGAGTCTCCAAGAAAACCTAGAGAGAAGAGAAAAGGAGCTTACAGAAAGAGAAAAGGAACTTGAAAGCAAGCACAGTGAACAGAGAGATTTATCTGAAAAGCAGGAATTGGAAAGAGAAAATATCAAGAAACAGCTAGAAGAGAAAGAAAATGGATTGAGAAGAATGGAAGAGGAATTTTCAGTAAAACAAATTGATCTTCAGGATCAGTTAAAAGATTTGGAATGTCACAGAGAGAATCTAGACATTAGAGATAAGGAATTCAGCAAAAGAGAGCAACAGTTACTTGAATCAGAGCAGTTATGTGCGGTCAAGTTACAGGAACTGTCAGAGGGCATGCAGGAACTGGAGCAAAACAAGCAAGATTTTGAAAAATGGCAAACAGAACTAACTACAAAGGAATGTAGTCTGATGCAAAGATCAACTGAATTTCAGAAAAAAGAGCAGGAGCTTTTACAGAGAGAAGATGATCTTCAGATCAAAACCCAGGATCTGTTAGAAACAAAAAAGGAAATTGAAGCACGTGAACAGGTGTTACTGAACAAGCAAGAAATCGAGGCAGCTGCAAGTGATCAATTGAAAAATGAATTAGAGACTATCAAAGACACATTAGCAATAAGGGAGCAGGAACTGAGGAATACTGAGGATATGCTTGATAAAAGAGAGCAAGAATTTAAAGACAGAGAAAAAGACTTAGCTATGAAGGAAAAACAAATTGCCAAGATATATGAAGAATACGAGGCTGCAGAGAAAATACTGGAAAGTAAGAAGAAAGCACAAAGAGAATTTTTTGAAAAGCAGGAAAAGGAAGTTGAAAACATTAGGCAACAGCTTGAAGAGAAAGAAAAAGAATTGATAACAATGCAAGATGAACTTTTGGTAAAACAAATCAATCTTCAAAAAGAAAAGAAAGACTTTGAGAGTCTCAGAGAGAATCTGGACAACAAGGAAAAGGAATTTAAGAAAATAGAGCAAGAGCTACTGAATTCAGAGCAGTTGTGTGAAGTCAAGGCACAGGAACTGTCGAAAGGAGTGCAAGAACTGAAGAAAAGCAAACACGATAATGAAAAATGGCAATCTGAACTAAGTAACAAAGAATATGATCTGCTACTGCGGTCAAATGAACTTCATAAAAAAGAACAGGAGCTTGTACAAAGAGAACATAACCTTCAATTAAAATGCCAAGAGCTACTTGGCAAAAATGAGGAGGTTGAGCCAGTTCAGCAACAGCTATTGGGCAACCAACAACACCAGATTATTCAAACATGGGAAAGCCAATTAGAAGATTTCAGAGAGACCTTAGCAAAAAGGGAGCAAGAACTGAAGAAGAAAGAGGATGAGTTTCAGAAAAGAGAGCAAAATATTAGGAGCGCAGAAATATATTTGGATAAGAGAGAGATGATTGTGCAGAAAAGAGAAAGAGAGGTACAAATTAACAATGAACAAAATGACAGCATGTTAAGTGACCTCAAGAAAAAACAAGAAATAATAGAAGAAATAAAGTGTTCTTTAGAAACAAAACAGTATGAGGTAAGTGACCTGGAGAAAGAACTTAGCATCAGAGAGCACAACATCACAAATAAAGAAAAAGACCTGAGTAATCGCTATAAAGAACTGGATATTAAGGAGCACAACATGGAAAAATGTGAACTAGAACTAAAGTCAAAAGATCAAGCATTCAAGAAAACAGAGCAAGAGTTGAATGAACTGAAGATAACACTCGAGACCAAGGAGAAGTATTTAGAAAATCATACAGCTGAAATAGAGAACCAGAAAAGTGAGATGAACATTGAAAAACAAATGTTAAACATGAAATCAGAGCAACTGGAAAAGTGGGGAAAATATCTGTACAACATGGAACTTAAAATGATCAACAGTAATCCCAGTCCTGATTTTCAACCATGGAACCAAAGGACAGCAATTAATCTAACACAGACAAGGAACAATGAAACAATGTATCAAGAGGTTGGAATTGATAGTAGAACCTATGATAGAGAAAAAGGAAATAGCAGTGCAGCAGAGGATGAACAGAGTGCGGAAATGGCTTCATCATCTGAAACCACAAACAGTGAGCTTGAGAATGAGGAGTTAGCATGCCTAGTTAAAGGCAAAAGTGCACTAGAGGTCAAGATAGAAGAGTACAGGAATGGAGCAAACAGAGAGGATGTGGGCACACTTGCTAAGGAGGATGATGTTGAGGAATTCTTTGAACCAGCCGGTTCTGATGGCCAAGTGACTCAAGGTTTATTCTACCGACTTTCTGAACTCAAGCTGATGCTCATAGGAGAAGCTTGGTCATCGCGCCAGTCAGCCACACGCACCATTCTGGGGGAAGATGCCGAGGTTGGCAACCCATGGAGAGGAAACGTATCTGGCAAGCCCTTACTGGTTGTGGAGCCCCAAGGGATAAAATGGAGATGTTCCAGAGATATAAATATGAGTTTTCAAAAGGATCTCATACACAGTGTTTCTCTGTGCACACCTGGACCTCATGCCTTTGTCCTTCTCTTGCCTGCTTACTTAACCTTTACAGGACAGTACAGGAGAGCAGTGGAGTGCACTATGGCCACGCTCGGGGAGGCTGCATGGAGGCATACTGTTGTACTGTTTACCTGGGCAGAGGCTCTTGGAGAAAGTGGACAACAACACATAAAGAGGAACGGGGATTTGGAATGGCTCATCCAAAAATGTGGAGGCAGATATCATGTGTTGGATAACAGACACAGGGAAGCTCATGTAGTAGAGCTTTTGAAGATGATTTATGAGATGGTGGCAGCAAACCATGGACGTTATTACCAAGCACAGTGACTGACATTATTCCCACTATAATGACAGCAGATTAAATACATTTCGGTGTCACAAAACTTGTCATTTTGAGTTTTCATGTGTTTGGTAATTTTTGTTAATAAATGAGTACTATGCAGTTGTAAGTAATCATTTTATGCTTTATATTTAGAAGGAAAATTTTAGAATTAGTATTTAGGAAGTAGCCTTAACAATACACAATAATGAGACATACTCTCCACTGTAATGATCTAAAGAATTCTCAATCTTGTGAAGGGAAAGCTACTATGGTATTGACCTTTTTATTACACATTTCCTCATTTAAAATTATAAGAAACCCATAAAGTGATGAGTTAAATTGCCAGAAAAAGAGTTCTTATTCTCCCTCTTTGGCTGGAGTGCTGCTATGCCATGCAGCAGGTTCTAGAATTTTCTTCAAATGCAGTAGGAGAGGATATGCAAATGTTTAAGTGGCTGTTTAATGTGTATTCTGATGGACAACACATCTCAGACTGCATTATACATTTTGAAACAAACAATCAAACAACAAATAGTTCGTTAAATAAAAACACAGTGTCAACTGTATGGGCACAGAATCTGAAGGGGTTAACATTTTGACATGATAGAGCCACTGCGACATCTGCTGGCTCCATTGTGCTCTTAATTTTACATGACTGCAAAATTTTAATATGACACCAATTAGAGCACAGTTGTAGCATCTGTGTCAAACAAAAGCCTATTCATACTACACAAATTCAGAGCATAGTTCTAGGTACTGACCACACACTATTTGGACTGAACTATTGCTGTACTAATTTATGAATGTCTGATTGCAAAGAAAACTAATTAGCATTCTTGCATAAGTGAGAATGAGGTCAGTGTAATTCAACTTTCAGCAGTACCTTATCTTGTGTTAAAATTTGTAGTTTATGGTTTCAGTCCTGGAGGGACACAGCACTGGGATTATTTGTTTCCTATTTTCAAACACACCAAATTTCAAAACATAAAGGCCTTGATGATGAAACTATTAGCTGAATCCTATGTGTTAAATATACACTCAGTTATCATTAGTTTGGTCAGGCACTGATGTTGGGCGAGGAGGCCTGGTGCAGAGTTCCAGTTCATCCCAAAGGTGTTCAGTGGGGTTGAGGTCAGGGCTCTGTACAGGACACTCAAGTTCTTCCACACCACAATCAGCAAACCATGTCTTTATGGAGCCTGCTTTGTGCACGGTGACATTGTCATGGTAGAACAGGTTTGGGCTAGGCCTTTTAGTTCCAGTGAAGGGAAATTGTAATGATACAGCATACAAAGAAATTCTAGACAATTGAGTGCTTCCAACTTTGTGTTAACAGTTTGGGGAAGGAACACATATGGGTGTGATGGTCAGGTGTCCACATACTTTTGGGCGTATAGTGTATATGTGCACTTTATACTGTAGCTAATCCATTACTGACTATATTCCATGTGTTTTTATGCACAGTATTTAAGAGCTTCAAAACCTTCATAAGAAAGAACCATCAATGAGAAGGTATTATTTGGGTGGTGGATCATGCCAAAAGAAGTCTGCATTCTAACTGAAAAGTAGAAAATGTGCCAGTAGTTTTGCATCTTTTTGATGGTTCTGCTACATGAGTTAGATAAACACTGAGAAAGCACCATGTTCAAACATTATGAACCAAGTGCTTACTAATGCAGTTGTTCATGTAGGATCCCATTTTCTGGATAGATGTACTTACCATATCACTTGAAATACAAAGTATATTGTTATGGAAGGAAACATGATTTTTAGATATTGAAATGTGTTCTCAAAGCAGAAATTGACTGGTGACACAATTAAACCAGTGATGATACTGTGTGTGATTCATGTTATGATTTATGTTATATGCCGCCCTTAGTCACAATGCGAAGGCTGAGGTTCCGTTCACAGATGTTTAATGCACCCATTGACATGGACACCAACACCAACACCGACACCGTAGAACTAAATAAACAGGACAAATATAACAAACATCAGTCACACACTGAGTTACATGTAACACGCATACGACTTTAAACTCGTGAATGAACAAAAAATACATCTACATACCACTTTTGCCTGCTTGTGGACTAAGAGAGGGGTTTACATCTTAAAGTTTCTTTCTTATATGGCTCATATTCATGAAGAGAAACATCTTAATCCTTGCGATAACATCATTGCATTTTTGCATGTGGATGGCAAAACAGGAAGTGACGTACAAAGCAAGATGGGAATAAAATAAAACAACTAACACTCTTAGAAAGTATAAGTCTTCTCAAATAAACAACACTTGAGTGTAGAAATCACAATAAGCATTATAAAATAACCAAAATATAAAATTATACAAATTAAACTAATCAAAAGTTAGTGAAATGAGCGAGTGCTTAAGTACACATGCGCCATCTAGTGGAAATTGATATAATCAACTCAGATACCCTTTGTGACGGAATATAGAAAACTTTGAGGCAGCAGATACATGTTATGAAAAATCAGTGGCAGAGAAGCAATTGTACACATATTTTGAACTCAATTGAAAACTCAAAGGTCTAACAGATTTGGCTTAATTAGTTGATTAAGTTCTGATTTTGTGCAACATTTGAGGAAGTTGAATAAGATCAGGTTAGCAAAAGACACAGTCTACTGAATATTGTTCACAGAGCTAACCACCTGTGTAGGACATCAAAAGGAGATAAACCATGTTTTATTATACAATTCATTCAAATACAGCAGAAGCTTTTAGTGGCAAAATAAATATAAAAGGACTAGCCATTAGCCCTGTGGTAAAGTGGTCTCTTGCTGGGTGTCCACTGTTCTGCTGACAGGTAAATTATGATTTCCAATGTTTCACTTGAAAGATTCTCATTCAGTCTCAGAAGCAGAGTTTGGAAATAGAAATCTATGTCAATGGCCACACAGACGGGCATGACAAGAAGTAAGATGCTCACATGTAAGCAGCAGTAATTGAGGCCTGTGACTGTTGCCTGTGAGACAGATATCGGTTTACCATACTTTTACACCAGACAGGCTGTCAAATCAAACTGCCTGAGCATGGGAAAGTGCTTTTCCATAGCATTTACTTTTCACTGGGATGTTGATACCTCTCAGCAGGGAGACTATTTGGATGTTTGTAAAGAAAGAAAAGCAGCACTTACCATTCATGCAGTAAAATACATAGTTTTTATTCGCCTTTCAAAGACCACATTGTTAGATTTAAGGCAAATGCATCACTTAGGTGAATGTAACATGCAATTAAATAGCAAATTTGCTTTAAATGCATGACTGCATTAGCCCAGTCCATTAAATTGTCCATTAAGCTAACTATTATTTTAATTTAGTATCTGTTCATTTATTCTAAATTAGAATGTTGAGGTAATTCCTATACCCAAGTAACATAATTTCACCAGAATCTTAACAAGTCACTTCACTTCACTTCAAAAACCCTTTTAATTGCATCAAATGATTTATGATTAACTGAGGACAAAACACAATATGTGCATTTCAATATAAAAATGAATCATAACTTTTTGTGTTAGTTATTTAGTCAGTCTCTCATTACATTTAGGGGAATGGAGTAGTGAATGAAGTGGCACTTTGGAAGGCATATCTGAATGCATATCTGCTCCTTTTTTTTTTTTTTTGATATATCTAAAAGTAACTTTGTTTGGACATTGTTTGAAACCTAAGCCTCACAACACTCTTGGTAGTTATAGGCCTTTTAAAACACTTCCACCCGGTTCAAAGTGGATTTAATATGTTATTTCTATCAGTGACTAATAACTCATTTGAATAATGGATTTTCTAATGTAGGGTTTTGGCACTCGACCGGGTGCGTGAATGTCTGATTTAGTATGTCATTATTATTCAAGAGGTTTTAAAAACAGTCAGCAGAGTTTTATAGTCCATATAATAATCCACTGTGAATGCAGAACATATTTTCATTGGAAATAATTAATACTTGTCCATTAACTTGTCCATTTGGAACACAGTGAAACACTTGTGAGTCCTCTACAGTCATTTAAGCTGTAAAGTACAGAAATTGGCTTATACAGCAGTGATGTTCAGCACATATATAACAGGACATCAGTTTCATAGAGGTCTGTGCCAGGTCACCCTCCAGATGCCCTTTTTAGGATGGCATAATTTTGAGAAACAGTGATTGCACCCAGAACCACCTCAGAAAGGTCAAACATATCTCTCCAAGGGTGGACATATTAAATTTGATGGACAATGAAGAGACAAACTTAAATAGATGCTGCACTTTAAAACTGATTTAGAATCATCTTCCATAGCCTGTGTTCTGAACACAACCACAGAGAAAGCACAGTGCTGATATCACATCTGTAGGACCCAATCTCATCTCCTCAATGCGCTGGATGTTTTTCTGAGGTAGACAACACACAGCAGAAGAGGAATGCCACAGCATGCAGACAATGAAGCAGACATAATCCTTTTGCTTGTGCAGAATATGAAGTTTTTGTTTTCAAACAGCCTATAGTGGTATATAACGCAAAAGGGCAGAAATATAAAAGGGAAGCCACAAAATGTTACTTCATATAATACTAACACCCTTTTGGTAAGAACAAAATACATGTCTGAAAATACATGTATGAATAACTAAGCAATATTTGAGATGTGCGTATAAACTCTACACTATCTTTCATTACTTTGACTCACTGGAATCAAAATTGTTATTTTTTATAGTATACCCAAGCATCTTGTGTTAAATATGAAAAAAAGATCAAGTCAGAATGTACACAGTCTAACCTCATATATGTTAATGGATGTCCATTTTATTGTCTATTTTATAGCTCTGTAGTGTACATACACACTAAATTAGATTTTTTAAAACTGTTTTTGTTTAACCATCATAAAATATTTTATATCCTTCACCTATTTTTCCCTAATTCATCTTCCTTTGGACCTTGTCAAATCTGAATAAGACTGATACTAGGTGGGCGAAAGCCAAACTGTGTAACTTAGCTAATGAGACACACATCTCAGTATTATAGTGGCATCTCATTGGCTGATTAGCAGATTTGGAAGATGATTTGAAAAAGAGGCTGTGCAGACAGAAGCACAAATCAAATACAAATTAACTATGCCACAACGACTGTTATACTTACAATTCCAAGAGAGCATCTTATAACATAATTGAGGAAATAGAGCTTAATATGTCGAAAAAGCACATAAAATTATATATATATTAAAAAAAGCGCTGACTGCAGTAATTTAGGCTTTTTGCACAAAGTGATCAGCAGAGGGGGCTAGTGTAGCACAATTTTTTTTTTTCAGCTACATGAGTGTGTGGGCATGTTTTATATCTTGGTGGGGATCAAATGTTAATATATGTCAGTTTTAAAAACTGCCTTTTTTAGCCTAAAAAGGTGTGGGAGGTGTGGGTAGTGCTATAAATCTTGAAAAACAAAAGGCTCAATAAGGTAAGATTAAACAAGTAGGTTTCTAACCTAAATGTGAAGCACATATAGAGGTTCCTATATATGTATATACATACATATATATGTATATATATATATATATATATATATATATATATATATATATATATATATATATATATATATATATATCAGATGAGTTGCACATGATTTACAGGCTCCCTAGTGACCACCAGAGTCTCAGGCACTTGTTTTAATCTCTCCGACTTTTTGTGTGATAGTTTGTTAAAAATTTCAATTTCAAAGCTTCAATCCTGTTCTCACTCAGTAGTGCATAAACTTGTGTTTTATTAGCTTTGCATGAAAAGAATTATGCACTAAATGCAAGCATTGATGATGTACACATTATCATTCCTCTAACTGTAATCAATCAACTACACTTGTTCCCTGTGGCCTTATATGGGTCATAAGTTCACTGAAACTATCTACTGTCCTTTGGTGGCTTAATGTGAAAATGATACTAAAAGGCGACAAGCTTTTAACTGATTTTCTTTACAGTGCATTTATACTGCATACACTTTTGCCATTTTACAGTCACATGTAACAAAGCATTAATTTATGTCTCAGGGTGTTATACATGTAACTGTTTTCACACATCAGGATTTAGAGAGCATTATAAAAGTTCTCCCAATTATTTCACGCAATCACATGTCCTCATCCGCATTAAAAAAAAAAAAAACAGCCAAGTCCTCCTTTCTGAAAAACGTTGTCTGGCACCGTCTGACACCAAGGTATGTATCCACAAGGGAAAAGCTTCTCTTTGGGCAGGAGAAGATGGTGAGAAATAGCAGGAGGGAAATAGGACCCATTTTAGTTTTATCTCGATTACCTCTATGAAAATTTGATTGTGGCACATAAAGTGTGATGAATAAAGCACAGTGTTTCAGAAGAAAGAAATTAAAGATTGATCATGTATCTGAGGAACACTTGCCTGAAAGGTTGTCTCTTCTACCTTTTGTGAACTTATATGATTTTGGGGGGGTGGGGGAGACACGGTTGCTTAGTAGTTAGCACTGATACCTCGCCTCCGCCCTGTGTGCGCTGATCTTATATGTTCTCCTCATGCTCCGGGGGTTTCCTCCTGGTACTCCGGGTTCCACCCCAATCCAAAGACATGCATTGTAGGCTGACTGTCATTTCCAAATTCTTTGTAGTGTGTGAATGGGTGTGTGAGTGTGCCATGTGATGGGTTGGCACCCCATCAAAGGTGTCCCCCAAGTCCCCTATGATAGGCTCCGGGTTACCCCGCAACCCCGCAGAGTCATGGTTATGCCATATTCTTTCCATTTTAATGATACTCTGTGGGGTTTTTTTTTCATAACCAAACCCTGATTTATATTTTTGCAGTACTTTCTTTATTTTCCAGTACTTTTCAAACAATTGTTTTGATAGCTCCTTGGTCTTCATGATGCTGTTTGTTTAGGTATGCTCTCTAACAAACTCTGGGGTCTTCCAGGAACAAGTGTGTTTACACTGAGATTAATGTGTAGCATTACAATAAGCCTTTCAGAACAGCAAACGTCTGTATTGTATAGTTTAATTTTTTAATACCTTACCGTAATTTATCGCTTTATTTAAGGTTAATATTAGATGGGAACCTGGTAATACAACTCTCAGGAACATAAATATGCTAAAAAGATCTAATAGGTCATTGTCAGAGGTGTTGAACATGGCTTGCTAAACTCAAAGCTAATATAGCTAGTGTTATTTGTGGTTGGGACTGAGTTTGGGTGGCAGTGGGACTCTCTGTTTTAGGGTGCGTTTGTGTTTGGGCTTTGAAAAAAAAGAAAAATGCAATGCTGTTCTAAGAGTCAAGCGTACTGTTGGCTGGTCTGAATTGCAGTGCAATCATGTGTCAGTTACTGCAGTAGGCCTTTTGGAGCAACTTCCTTCTTACAAGTGTGGAAGCATTAATGTGTCAAAACCTCCAGTGAGATAGTAAACAAAGATAGTAAATACAATGCATAATCACTGCAGCTTCCATAAATGCACAAATAAAGCCAGCAGTGTGTGTTGGACCCATTCCTGCAGCAGACCATGACTATGTGACTAGTTTGTCAAAAATATTTCGCTGGATATCAGATGTTCATTCAGATTGAGAGGGTACAGTCCCAGGTTTTAGGCTTTTGGGGTCAGCGGTTTTCAAGTAGTCATATTCTTTGAAATTCTGGCTACAGATACATGTGCTGCCTCTTAAAATATTAAAATGTTCACCCTCATTCCTTCAAAAGCACAAAGCCAGTTTCTCACAACTACATCAATGGGAAATGCGTGAAAGCTCAAGTATGGCTGTTTGTTTTAATTATTTGTGCATTTGCTGCAGTGATTGTGAGCTGTATTTGCTGCAATTGTTCACTATCTCACTGGAAGTTCTGAAAGTCTACTACTTATGCATCCATATTCATAACATGGAAATGTGAAAACAGTTCACTGATGAACTTTATTATACATTTTTTTGTGTCTGCATTCTATACAGATTTAATTTTTTTCTGCATGGGAGCATCATGAGATGTGTGCACCTGTGAAGCACGCAGCTTAGAGGGAACACTGGTGATCACCTGTTTATCAAGAAATACATTAAAAGCATAACATAAATCAGGCAGGTGGCAGCTGGTCAGACCAAGCTGGATTTTTCCATAGGGATGATTTTGACCCAGATTTTGATGGTTGACAACATAATGTAAACACTGAATAGAAACGTCAGATGTTTCCTACCCACAGGTTTTTTTTTTGTTTGTTTGTTTTTTGTTTTTTGCTTTTTTGGCTCGATAAAGCAAAAAACTGTCTATTTCACAGAACCAACACTATGGGGATTCTCCATGACTTCCAGCTCAACAGGTCATGGGGCACACACACCGTCTAACACTGTTGCCATGTTAATTCACTCATGGGCCAAGTGAGAATAACATGTCCTAAAGAAACTCTTTTCTCTGAATTCACGAAAACCTTAACATCCATGAATTATTGCAAAAATAAAACAATAATAACATATGCTTATATAATGTTTTTTCTGGACTCACTAAGGCATAGTAAAAATGTATTCATAGTTTGCTCAGAAAACTATAATAGAAAGATGTTCAAGCAAGCAAGCAAACAAACAAACAAATAAACATGATGACTTGAATGATACATGTAGTTTGGATTATTCAAATTATTTTTGCGTTTAGATGTGCAAATTCCCACTTCCCTAAGGCTTAAACGTTGTGGCGTCAAGTAAAAAAGGTGTATGAGAAAATAAAGATCCCCTGTGCACTTTATATGATCTTATCAGCATGTGGAGCTGCGTGAGCCACCGTTTTACCGCGGAATGAATTCTGGGAAACAGCCAAGAGCAGATTTAAAGGAGAATCTCTACATGAAAAAGTGAAGTGTCTTTCCTGGTAGATACGCCATTGTGCATTTTGCTGCTGTTTTCCAGATTTATTGGAACAGTTTAAATAGCCTATGATTATAAATGTAGCCATTTGTCTCATTAAAACCACATACATTTATATGCAAGTAAGGGACAATAATGGATAAAGAGTTATTATTCATCTCAGATTTGAAGTTACCACTTGCTACTTCTTAATTGTTTTTCCACCTCTCTTCAATTTCTTAGCTATTAGCTATACATTGAAATATACCCAATACAGTGATGTATAAAGAAATTCTATAAATGTTTGCTCTCTCAGAACAAGATCTCAGTTTCTCAAACAAAAGTCAGCACCATCAGTAAACAGTCAGTAAAATCAGAAAAACCACCTGCTGTGATAAACCTTTTCATAAATCTGAGAATCAATGCTCTCCAAATAATAGAGTCTACAGCCATAAGGGCAAAAACAAAGTTTTGGTTTTCTTTGGCATTTTAAAATTATGTGATGACATCTTTGGATTTTGCTAATTCGAAGATGGCATAAAATGTATCATTTTGGATTTTGGCTTGGATGCATGAATAATTTATAGGCTCACACTGAAAAAGACACTGAGAAAGACGTGATTAGAGCTCAGGCAGCTTCCTGTGAGTCTTAATGGCGAGTTCAGGCTCGAGCGCAGTGAAGCAGCGAGCGCGCGAGCGCGCACAGCGAGGACGAGGTAAACGCTGAACTGCAGCTGAATCATTTCAAACTCCTGACGTTTCACTTCTATGAATAATATGGTGATTATGATGATTTCCTCCACAAAGGAGTTCATTTTATTTAGAAGTGGTGTGCATTTCTTTTGATCTTAAATATTAACAAAATTAATAGTTATAATAATAGGATGACCAAAAACGTAACCTCTTCTTCGAGTTTGACTTTGATTGTATTTTAAAATGTAGGCCTTAGACATATCATTGGTGTGCAAATTTTATTTATTGTAGCCACAGCTCAAACCTTTCAAATAATTCCATTTGTATGACATTTGGTGTCCAAAACTATTTTTTAAATAAAATATTTATCAATTAGTTTATTTGGTTTTTGACAGAAACAGGACCGCGTTTAGGACCCCGCGGATCCCGCCGCCTCTGCCCCCTCCTGTGCGCGCGGTGCATTCACAGTTCACGGGTCCGAGACGTTAACGCGACTCGACAGGAAAACCTTTACGGAGACAAACGGGAGTATAGTATCAGGGAAAGCTGACCGAGCTGTGAACCGCAGCCCCAACACGGAGCAAATTAGCATCAATCAAAATAGCAGCGAGCTTCCAGGCCGCTTGTGTGCGATGCAGAAAGTGTCTCAGCTCAACAGCGTGTGTGTCTACAGCGCGCGCTGCAAATGAACACATCAGGGACATGGTATATAATTTTAGATAATATTTAGGCCTGTGTTAGGTGGATAGCCAGTTAGGCATGTCACACATAAAACTATTTTCTATATGCAAATTAGTATTTCGCTAGGATTAAACTAACAAAGAATACGGACAGTGTTGGACACATTCCATCGTGCATTATCATTATTGTTTTATTTTTGTACTTTTCTGATTCTGATGCCCAACAGCACAACATGATAATCTGGTGGCAATTTAGCGCAGCCAATCTGTCTAATTGCAGGTTTAGGTGGGAAGAAAACCAGAGAACCTGAAGGAACCACATGCTGACAGGGAGAACACAAACATTGAAAGTAACTCAAGCTCAGGATTGAACCTGACCCTGCAGCTGTGATGTTACATTATAAAGGTTACCATGCTCTGGAATTTATGGCCAGCCCCTATTTTAGCAATCTGCCTTTCAGTGCTTAGCTGAAAAATTCTACTTGCAAGCTAAATTATTTTGCTGAACTTGCACGAACTTGCTGAACTACCCACGCACACAGACACCACCAGCATCACCACCAGAATCCCCGCAAAGCCTTCACTCTCAAAAATCTCATGCTTTCCCCTCTGTAAGTGTGAAAAGTACCATGCTGCTAGTGTGGTGAAAGATAGTGACAATATGGACCCACAGCTAAGAAGGGGAAGCTTTGCCACCTCACAGCTGCAGGGTCAGGTTCAATCCTGAGCTTGAATTACTTTCAAAGTTTCTATGTTCTCCCTGTGTCAGCATGTGTTTCCTTCAGGTTCTCTGGTTTTCTTCTAACCTAAATGTGCAATTAGACAGATTGGCTGCACTAAATTGCCACCAGGTGATCATGTTGTGCTGTTGGGCATCAGAATCAGAAAAGTGTTCATAAACACCTTTGTTTTTACTACACACTGTCAAATCGAACACCCTTCCAAGCCAGTAGAATACACCGATCAGCCATAACATTAAAACCACCTGCCTAATATTGTTTAGGTCCCACTTGTGCTGTAAAAACAGCTCTGACCCATTGAAGCATGGATTCCACAAGACCTCTGAAGGTGTGCTGTGGTATCTGGCACCAAGATGTTAGCAGCAGATCCTTTAAGTCTTGTATGTTGCAAGGTGGAGCCTCCATGGATTGAACTTGTTTGTCCAGCATATCCCTCAGATGCTCGATTGGATTGAGATCTGGGGAATCTGGAGGCCAAATCAACACCTTGAACTCTTTGTCATATTCCTCAAACCATTCCTGAACAATTTTTGCAGTATGGCAGGGCACATTATCCTGCTGAAAGACACCACTGCCATTAGGGAATACCGTTATCATGAAATGGTGTACCTTGTCTGCAACAATGTTTAGTTAGGTGGTACATGTCAAAGTAACATCCATATGAATGCCACCACCCAAGGTTTCCCAGCAGAACATTGCCCAGAGCATCACACTGCCTCCGTCGGCCTGCCTTCTTCCCGTAGTGCATCCTGGAATCATCTCTTCCCTAAGTAAGGGACACACACGCACCCAGCCATCCTCATGATGTAAAAGAAAACGTGATTCTTCAGACCAGGCCACCTTCTTCCATTGCTCCATTGTCCAGTTCTGATGCTCATGTGCCCATTGTAGGCACTTTCGGTGGCGGACAGGGGTCAGCATGGGCACTCTGACCGGTCTGCAGCTACACGGCCCCACACACAGCAAGCTGCAGTGCACTGTGTCTTCTGACACCTTTTTATAATAGCCAGCATTAACTTTTTCAGCAATTTGTGCTACAGTAGATTCTGGGATCGTTCTAGGGGATTGAACCAGACAGGTTAGCCTTCTATCTCAACGTGCATAAACGACCCTGTCATCGGTTCACTGGTTGTCCTACTTTGGACCACTTTTGGTGGGTACTAACCACTGCATACCTGGAACACCCCACAAGACCTGCCGTTTTGCAGATGCCAATTCAATTGGATTGTAAAACACTAAGCACATGAACATGTCTACAACAACAAAGATATAAGGTTAAAGTGACATGTATGACTTCAGTTTCTCTCTACAAACGCTTAAAGTTTCTATGAGACATGTACATATGTCAAACCAATGTCAGACCAATTCCTAAAGAAAGTTTTTGCTGGATTCTTCAGTCCTATTATAAGCACGTACTGTTAGTTTGCTAGGCGCTTTGGGTCTTTCTGTAAGAAGGGTGCAGGCACATCTTTTTTTGCTTACAAACACTGGGGTCTATGTGTGCATGGACTTGTGTCCCATCCAGGGTGTGTTCCTGCCTTGCGCCCAGTATTCCCAGGATTGGCTCCTGATCCATTGCAACCCTGACCAGGAAAAAGTGGTTGCTGAAGTCTGAGGATGTCAAAATATATATAAAAATAAAAAACACAACTTGAGAGTTTTAAAGCCAAGAATTGAGCCTAGTTAAAATAAGGTTAAGCATAAAGCAACAGTTGAAAGCATTCAGTTCCCTTCATTTGGACTACACCAAGTGAATCAGAGTGAGGTTTTTGATAACATGTCATAACATCACATGTGAGTGGAAAATAACAAGTGGATGGTTTTGTATTGTTTAGCAAGTTGAACTGGCTGTGCCTCTTGCTACATGTCCTGTTTATGGACACTAAGGATTAGGGCTGGATAATATGATGATAGTATACTGACACTGATATATAATAATACCATTATGCACTATTCTAAATATCATCATTATAGTCAGGTGGTCTCAGTGCTTATGTAAATCACTGCAAATTATTTTCATGAAATACATTTTTTATAAGCACAAAACTTTGTGAACCTATGGTGTAGTCCTTGTTGGCACAATATTATCATATCATATTTTTTGCATATTGCGCACCCCTTGTAAGAGTCAGTTATGGATATACTGTAAATAGTAACAGTCTGCATGATCTTTTAGAAATGTTTCTCCTGCAGTGTACCCTCTCCTCAGAACTTCTGGATGAGAGTCACCATGGGAACATCCTTATATAAAGGCAAAACTCAGGTAATTGTTTCCTGAATGGGAGGAGGACCCTGCTTCAGCTCTCCATCTTGAAAATACCTTGAAGTGCTTTTAAAGTTATGTATGCTAATTAATCCAGTACTTGGAGCTGTGTATGAGAGAGACAGTTTGTGCTATGTCTCCACACAGCCACCCTCTTAGCCTCATTAAGTCTCTCATTAGCTGGCATGGAGCATTTAACTGTTAATGTTTGCATGTAAATACAAACACCTGTCATCCTGCTACAATGGACTAGAAGCAGGGCTGTATACAAAAGTGTATAACATTTACACTAGCATGTTTGTCTTTGAATAACAAAGTAAATATGTTAAATGATATTCTCTTGATATAAAATATATGGACTAATATCATTAAGCTACACTAATTGCTCTGTTTTCACAAGCAGAGGGCTGAGAAAGCCTTGGAATTATGAATGGGAAGGAAAGATAGCTTGAAGGGAAATTGCATATACTTGGATCTGAGCAGCAGCCTGCAGAGAAAGATGAAAAAGAAAGAGGGTGAGAAGGATAAGATGAGAAAAAGCTTGTGCTGACTGTAGACAAGAGGTGAAATGTCAGTGTGTAGCGAGAAAGAAAGAGAATGGCATATCAACATAAGGGGCACCTTCCAGTACACACGTCTAAAGGTACACAGTACCACAGGTAGCACAGCACAGCTCTGAAATATATGGATTATTTAGAATGAGTTAATATAGTTAATAACAGAAATTATTCTTATGCTGTTTTTACCCATAAAGCTTAGCTCAGTCATTACTTAGCAGTTGTGTTAGACTATCACAGCCTGCGAGTCTTTTACGTGGCAAAACATAGAGCTCTGCTTTTATGGCTACATCTAATGTATTTGATGATTTTATTAAGGAGTGTTGATGAAACATTGAGAATATTTGACTCAACAAGGTTTTAAATGAGTAAAAATGCATAACAGTTCAGAAAAAGCTGTAGATGAAGAATGTATAAATGGTGAGAAACCTTTTTGTTTGCAAGAACAGTGTTCTGAAGTATGTGTGTAAAACATTGTATGTCAGCATGTCTTATGGAGGATCCTAATTGATTTTTTTTCTAACGCTAATGACAGCTCCTATTACAAATAAACAGCCCAAACACAAGTATGAACCTGACCATCTTGATGATGATTTACAACACTGTACTCCAACTATTCCTGCTATACATTTGCACACAGGAGACAGTTCTAAAAGGCACTGAAGAGACTGGGACAGAAGAGAGCTGAAGCATGAAGCATCAGGATACATGGAAATTAAAACTAACTCTGTTAGAGGGATGTGCTCTTAAAGTTATTATGATGTAAAGATTTTCTTTTAAGAACAAACACACATGGAATCCAGACTCCAACACCGTAAATGAACTATTTGAGATTGCTCTTTTGTATAGTCTATAGAAAAGCAAGCTTTTGTATCCAGTCTTGTTTTCTTTAGCCTTTTTATCCAAATTCAAGGTCACCTTTGCTTGAGAGAGAGAGAACCTCCCTGAAGACATTGCTGGCTCCACCAGGCACAGCTTAAAAAACAAAACAAAAACAAACAAACAACAAACAAAAGTGTCACTCGGACACTTTTCAGACACCCTGTCACTCAGAATATGACCTTAAGCCTGAGTAAACCTACAGCTTTTCTAGACAGGTCAGTAGTCATGAATGGTTATACATCAATTTATGACCTTTTGTAATTTTGTTTTAGTAATAAATTGTCAGTGTTTACACAGAACCATGGAATGTGCATTTTCTTCTGTCACCCATCTGTGTTCTTTAATCATAATGTCTGTTGGCATTTACCCACAGCCTTGGTTCGTTTATGTGTGTAATATCTGTGTGTTTATGAGTTATGAGTGCATACAGCATCAGATGCAAATACCAAGTGAAATTATATGTGACGAAAATGCTCCTCATCTGATATTACTATGAGGCCTCTCTCCCAATTCAGGTCACCTAGCCAGATAAAGAACATTAGCACTGTGGCGGAGAAGCTTACTTATTTCTAACTAATGTAAATCATGTCTTGTCTTATGTATGGGACATAAAGTTATGTCACTCAAAGTACAAAAATACACTGGCCCTTATTCATCAAAGTAAGGCCATATCTGATTGTAAAATGAGTGTAGTCAAATTCCACCAATATTTCCTCATTTATCACTTTTGATCAAACTCGTGTCTAATCAAGTGTGTGTAAATTTTAGCTTTGGATTTTAAGAACCTGAGAAATGCTTGATTACCAGTTAAATGAAGTTGATTCTGCTCAAATCACTTCTAGTTTCTACTTTTGATGTTGTATGACATTAATTGGACATGCATTGGTTCATAAGTCATTCTGTGCTCAAATTTGAGCTCATTTCTGAATATTTTTGATGAATAAGTGAAGTGAAGTGACGTGTGGCCAAGTATGGTGACCCATACTCGGAATTTGTGCTCTGCATTTAACCCATCCAAGTGCACACACCTTCGGGTTACAAGCCCGACTCTCTAACCATTAGGCCACGACTGCCCCTGTAAGGGCCACTGTAAGGGAGTAAATGACTTAAAAAATAACAGGCTATTAATCTGGTTGCATTTGGACCCACACAGTGGATTTCAGGGAAAATATAAAAAAATTATTTCTTAGGAAGTGTATATATTTAAACCTGTCTTTATCTCTCATTTTTACAATGCTATATGCCAAATATGTGCTTATATGATCCCAAGAGTTCAAAGTGAAATAATTATGTTTCAAGAATTCAATAACAGTTCAATGCGCCTGTTTCATTTAATCTAGCACATACATTTGAGGCTGCATCTCAAATATATGTCTTTGACCACATGTCTTTCCATCTTCTTATCTCCCAATTATAGCTTTATTATTGAAATGACTAGGAATGTTGCGATTTCTCATGTACCTATAGGAGGGATTTGTCCATTCTTTTAGCTCTTAACCATGTTTTCATACCACAGATCTCTAGGTATATTACTCCCTGCCTCTCAGACACACATACACATCTACATGTGATGGCAGTGTGTACACAGGGCCCATGGATGCAGAAGCAAAGCTCTAGGCTCTGAATGATGCATCTCAGAAAAATAGAGGCTGTGTGAAGGGGGAACTGCCACCACCTCGTTGTCCTCTTGCCATTACTTGCATAATTTACTTAGAATAACACAAATCTGGAACATAATGCTTATGACATAGCTTAATTATTGAATGGCAGAAATCAATTCTATATCTATAAGTTGCTGTAAATGATTACTTCAAGTATATGCCTGACTCTCAGTGTAATTCTTTATATCTCACTTTAACATAAACTAGACTGTTAGGAAAGACCCAAAAATGCATCATTATCCTAGTTCACTTTACTATTTCACTCACCTACCTCTCCATCGATCCCTCCATCCCTCATCTCACTTGTACAGTGTAGTGTGTTTGAGCGAGGTCGTGTTGCGGTCAGTGCACATACCCGGCTCACACAGTGACTTGGAGCTGCAGAATATGCCATGGTGCATTAGTGTAGGGTTGATGGGAGAGAAAGAGAAAAATAGAGAGATGTACAGAAGAAAGTGAAGACCAAAGGAAAGACTGATGTGCAAAGAAAGAGAAAGCTAGTGATAGAGAGAAAGGGAGTAATCTATGAAAATGGCCAAAAGAGACAAGTAAAATGTTAGAAGAGAAGGAAGGGAGAGACAGAGCTAAGGAGCTAAGCAGAGAAAGCGAGGACATCAGCGCACTTACACTAACAGCTCAGAAGTCTCCTAGGCATGAGGTCTTCACAAGGTGGCTCATTAAATATGAATTCGATGTGAGGATTGTACAACTCTTTCTGGTCTCTCTTCTTCTTGCTCTCTCTTATGCCACACGTTTTTTTAGAGTTCACAGAACAGTCATCCTTCAACTGAGCTTCAGCTCTTATCACGAATGGGTATAGCAGAGAATATTTCACTGGTACATGTTGCAGTTTTCTCCACTTCCACTCCTCAGTGAATAATATTGCCATATTCATGAGGATCATCTGTCAGTCAGTAGAAGGCGGTCTTAACTGAGCATATGAGATCTTGCAGTTTATATATGTATGACATGCATATTAGTAAGGAATGAAACTTGATGGGATGTGCCATTATAATAATCAACAAAGCATTACTGTTACCAACTCAAAGTCACTTATTTTCCTATAGAATGTCCAGAAGGGTTTTATTCCTCTTATACCACAGCAATATGCCAATGATTAGATTTTTTATTTTATAGTGAATGACATGTCACACTTTTAATTGTTTATAGTTACATTTAATGATGTGGAATGTCTACAAGACAAGTTAGTTCCTGTTATTACTTACTTTATAGCAGTTCCCTCACCAGCCTCTCTGTTTCCCTCTCTTTAAGTTGCAGCTTTTAGTGATACAAAGAAACTGGAAAGAACACAGTCTTCTGTTGTGAAGACTTTCCCATGATGGAATACTTGCAAAGCACTGACACTGGAGACTCCTTCATAAATGTTAAATAAACATCTGCTTACTAAAAATGTCACCATATCAATGATTATATGTTTTAATTTGTTCAATCACAATGTGTTCGCCATACAAGTCCCTGCAAATTAGCCAGTACTACAGAAAGATGAAATATTAGAGCAAGTGCATAATTATAAAACTGTGATTTGAATTACAGTCAGCACTACTGTCAGAGCTGCTATTACATAAAATTAATCCATGCCAACCAGAATTGAGAAGCAACAGTGCAATGGTATAAATGAAAATAAGAGTGATATATAGACAACATATAGTATGCATTTCAGTAATGACTGCTGTATGTACATACAGTATGTCGTATGCACTAGAGTAATAAATGTAGATGCTGGATTTTTAGTAGTACACAGTTTATTGAGACCTACTTTCTCCGGAAAAGATATTTACTGCTCTAGAATTTATGTACTTTTATACAGATACAGAAACACGTTCAGCATTTTGTTATGTTTGGTTCAAACTCCACCCACTCTGCTTCTATTAGTCCACTGCTCAGCCAATCATAAACAGCACTGCAGCTGCATCATGAGAAACCTATGAGCTCATTTTCATGTGTGCCCTAAGCAGACTTCACAAATATCAGCTCCAACATCAGCTCATCTGTCATCTTTCATTTTTCTCTGTCCTGTGTTAATCACCAGGTTTTCTGACCTGAAGTCAGAATAATGATTCTTCAAATAAAAAAATGTAAAAAAAAAAAAAAAAAAAAAAATCCTCAACCAATTAGTGATGAGCAGCAGCTTGACTGCAAGATGGATTTTTTTGCCATCTGCACAATTTATTACAGTCTGTGTAATCCTTTCTGGTGTTAGTTGCCTGTAGTCTAGTCCAGTTTAAAAATTCATGTGTGAGTGTTTTGAGTCTTGTAAGAATTCAAAGAAGGACAAGACAAGATGGACCCCATGTTTAGGAAAAAAAAAAAAAAACATTTTCTAAGTCAGATTAATAAGCAGTGTTTGAGCATAAATATCTTACCTCCTACAATGTACCTTATCTATCTCAGTTCAAGAAAAGTTCACATGGTCGATATCCACCATCTGATACTTCCCGAGGATTTAAAGTATCGACAGTTCACACTTGACAGAGACATGGAGAAAATAATCATTACCCATATCATGACCAATCATGCGTCACTCCTGATGGGAGGCCTGATCAATAATTATTGATCAAAATACAGCACAATTAAAGCTGTCAGACTGATGATTCACTGCAGAGTAGCTCAAATCAGAGGTACTAACCATGCAAAGCAATATGCATAAACCATTATATGCATATTAATATGCATATTTCTTGACAATGTGCATTAAATAGTAAATTATTCAACTTTATTGTAATTTCTTGGGACAGCTGATGAGCTTTGTCTGAAATGTCCTATTTCTTTGATAACTGTGTGTACCATACACTTTCAGAAATAAAGGTAGCAAACGCTAGTTATGAATGTAACTGAGGTTCTGTGAACACTGGATAACTGCCAGGGGCTGCGTTTAACTCCTGGATGTGCTCTGGTGTGTATGCACACCATGTCCAAGAACTTCCAACAAGATCGTGAAGTAGCAGTGATGTAGTATTTGCAGTAGATACTTTGCAGCAAGTCACTTTTTTCTCACAAAACATACTCGCCTTTAAACATGTCAGTCTGCATAAACTGAATAGTTCCTTGTCATTGGAGTGGTAGCATCATAGGTACACCTTTTGTACTTTTAGTACAGTGTGTATATTTTACCTGGAAAGTGCATGTGTACTGTACCTTTAATTAGCTTTTATAGCAACACATTAACAGTACATCAAGGTTCAGTTATGTACCTTAAATTATTTTTAAAGGTTTATTCACATTTCCAGGTGAATGATACATAGGCAAAGGTACAAAAGGTACAAAGGGTGTACCCTTCATGGTACCACCTCAGGTGTAAGGATGGTACACTTACCTTGTGGCTGGGATCCTTTTAGCAGGTGAATCTACTATATAGGTGCATTTTGTATGTATACAGTTACAGACTACTGCTATGCATGAAAAGGAACCACTGCTGACCCTGTAATATTTGGGTGGAGATGGCTGAAAGAACAAGAGCTGCAAGGCTCTGCACAATGTTCCTGTTCTTTGGGTAAATATCATTGGTGTTCCTGAGGGATTCGTGCTAGCGCCATCTACAGACTGAACAGACTGTTGATGTTTTGTTTTCCCGGATCCATTCTGGACAAGGCTGAGAAACACCTGCCTGCACTCCGTGACCTCAAAACTTAGATACAGAGGAGGGACAGACAAAACACTTGCAGGTTATTTTCAGTCTCTTCAGAGAAAATTATCAGAATATTGAAGCTCGCTCAAACCTAATTATTTGTATTTGTATGCCTCCACGGTATATTTAGGTTTGATTTATTCATTCGGCAGACGCTTTTATCCGAAATGTGGCATAATAAAACGAATCTAGCGTTTAGTTTTTCTTTTTGTACTTTTTGGAGCTTGTTATTGTAGCCTAATATTTGTAAAGCATTTCATAAACACCCCATAATTTCGCCTGATTCTGCAGGTTGCTACTGCACGAGTATCACCATAGTAACAGGTCAACAAATCTGTCATGGAGGGCGCGCGGTAAGTTGTTGCAGCTCTCTTACTTAGCTTTTACTTTTATTAGTAGTCATTTTTTGCGACATAACCAAAACATTTAAAATTTGTTTCGTTACTGCTGTAAATTACAAGTCTCCAGTGTTTGTGCTGATTTTTAGCCCCGCGAGCGCGCGAAAGCTCCCAGCCGGAGACTTGTTTCATGCCGCAGTGTCTGGAGATCCTGAGTGGCTGGGTTTAAGTCTGGAGAGAGTGCAGTCACCCGGTCAGCAGCAGAATAAACAGGTGCGAAATTAACAATCACACCGCAACACTGCTCAGTGATTAAAACGAACAAAGGTCCCCTGGTATGTGAGTGCATTCTGGTTGCTAATCTGAAGTTTAGCCTAGTAATCCGAGTTATCCGTTATTTCCCCCAGGGTTGCCAGGTTTGTGTAACCAATCATTAATCAGACCAGCCCAAAAAGCAAACCAATATCAAAACTCTCCCATTCCCAAACAATATACCCACCAACATCCTGACTATAGCTGAAAGCTGTACTGGAACAGCATACAACTCTTTCATTCATTCACTCTCTTTCAATTCCACTTTATCCTGGTCATGGTTGCGTGGATCCTGCTCCAGGAACAACGGGCACAAAGCAGGAATACAACCTATATGGATTGCCTGTCCATTGCATTGCACTATGCATACACAATTTCACACACTCATTCACACCTAGGAACACTTTAGAATAGGCAATCCATCTGCAGCCATGTTTTTGAGAGATGGGAGGAAACCGGAGGACCCTCACGACAGATGGTAACCCGAGCTCAGGAGGGAAGCAGCGACGCTTCATGCAAGTTCTTTCACCATGATCCTAAAATAGGAGCATAAGTAGAAAGATTATTTTGGCACACAAGTATATTCTTACAGTTAACATAGCCTGTTAATTGTACATCATGTGCATTCACTGTAGTTACAGTACCTTATTTATACTGATTTCTACACCTGTTCATCTGTTATATTCTTATGATAATCACAGTGGCCTACATGCAGGTGTACGTGCAATAGTCTATGCCTTTGCTGGTCAAAAAAAATTTTGCTTACTTACTTAACTTGTGGAAAATCAACAATTAATTTAAGGTATATAAAACATTTAACCCCTGGACAAAAGAATCAATCTTTAGCAGGTCAAACTTAGCTCAATTCCACAGACCTGGCAACGCTGGCTTGCTCCTGGCATAAACTTACCTGCGGAAGTAGGAGTTCTTTTTATGAGTGATGATAAGGGATGGGCACACTCACTGTATAACTACCTAAATTATTAGTAAATTATTTCTTTACATATTCTTTGACACAAAATATAAAAATAAAAAATTTAGTATATAGCTCATTTTATAGTAATATGTGGAAGTGTCACTGTCATCTACTTCCTCCACTTGAGCAGCAGACACTGTTTTCATTATCACAAACTATAATTGCTAACTTTGGCAAACAACCCAAATAAAACACATTATGACATTATTTTAATTATCTATTAGGAATATAATGTACATTCTAATTGTGCAGTGTGGATTTTGTGAATGTACTGGATATTGTACTATGGAGGTTCAGACAAACCACTGGTATTTTTCTTTCTTGAGTGACCACTGTGTTTTATGATACACACAATCACTGATCCACACTGTTTATAGCTCCACCTATATTTCCCTGTTCGGTACTCTTGACATCTTGGCAACAAGGGTAAACAATTTCAGCATGGGTATTTATGTACAGTAGGTGTCACTCGACAAGTAGGTGTCAGGTGGAAAAGCTTTATTTTAGTGTTCAGTGTTTGTGTGCATTTTGTGTAAAACCATGCCCGTGTGTGTGTGTCAGGGTCTTACAGTGCTCCACGTGGCTGCTCAACATGGTCAGCTAAATTGCTTGAAGCTGCTTCTGGAATCTTGTATTGTGGATGTGAACGCAAGCTGTCTGCGTGGCCGGAGACCGTTGCACATGGCGCTGAGCCCAGAGAGCAAGCCAAACTCTTACTGCTGCCTCACATATCTGCTGGAACATGGAGCAGAGCCCAATGTGTATTAAAATGCATTTAAATCAATAACAGGGAACAACTGTTGTCACTGCGTTAAAGTCATTGTTAATTGCAGTGCCTAGGATATGATGAACATGTGTGCATCCCAGTCTGAATGATCACAAAAAAGTCTAAAATGTGAATTTTAAAGTGTGTATTTTAGTATGATAAAGATTTGGTGATTCCAAGTTTATAAAATCAGAGTAAAGGTTATATCTGATGTGCTGCCAGTTCCACAGATGAAGGACTGACCCCACTGCACATGGCCGCAGCTGAAGGCCTGAGAGAGTGTGTTGAAGCGTTGGTTAGGGTTGGAGCAGACACTCACGCATGTGATAGCCGAGGACACACACCCTTCGAACTCGCTTGCCTGTGGGGTCACAGGGCTGTTGCCAGGTAAACATCAAATAAATGAAAAGGCTTAATCCATTAGAGGTTTCATAATCAATTAGGAAAATGTAGTGGTGTTTTCTCATGAATTTAGCACATTACTTAATGCAATTAATTCATATAACAACATGGCATCATACTGTCTACAAAGCAAACACTGAATTATTTTCACTGACGATTAAATCAGTGATTAAAAATATGGTAAAATAGCTTTGCTTTCTCAGTTACCAATATATTAACTTCATTTATGCTTTCTCAATTATAGTTATAGATATAGTTCAAAATCTTACCTTTAACCTAATTTTTTTATTTAGTATAGTACCAAACAAAAAAAGTCACTGTCCAAAATGCTGTTAACGATAAGCCTTAATGTTACCTATTTTGTCTAGTATTTGATTAGACAGAAAAATCTTTTTCATTGATTTATACTGTTAAGACTACAGGAACTGTGTGTGTTTGTGTATGGCAGGATTCTTAAAAACGCAATGTGGCATAGAGATAAGAAGAAAGACATGCAGAAACGCCAAGAACTGCAGGATCTCAAACAGAACATGGTCAAGATGCACAGGAAAGCAGAGGGAATGCAGAAGGTTATTTTTAATTATTTATTCATGTTTATTTGCAAAAAAATGAAAAAAAAAAAAAACCTTTTAAATATAACTGTAATAGCAAAGTAGGTGCTTTTTATACAGTAGCCACTTTAAAAAGGCATGTGTGTAAAGTATAGGACAAAAAAAACCTACTTATGCTCCATTAAATCGTTTGTGCTTTCAGTTAGCCAGAGAGGCCATTAACAAGCAGAAGGTGTCCGAGTGGGCTGAAAGGAAGGGTCTTCCCTGTCTCAGGTCTCCTACAATGGGCTTGTGGACATTAAAGCATCACTGCTGCCATTCTGCCCAGCCTGTGAAAAAACACCGTGCAGCTGAATCAAGAGAAATGTGGAACATCTCACCCAACCCATCAAGACCTCCTCCAGCAAACATCAGCAGATCTAGCACAGTGAGAATCGGTGTCCATCCAGAGGAAGCAGCAGACGAGCCTGATCTGCGCCAGAGTGTGACTCTGCATAGTTCTGGAAATGGGCACCTCCACTGCACTGCGTCATGGGATGTTATTCCACAGCCAATGCCTGACCTGCCACTGGATGTCATTCAGAAAGGCTTGTTTCCATCTGAATTCCCCTCACGAATTTCTGGTCCACTTCAGCTCCAGTGCAGCAGCGTGCTGGATTTGCCTCATCGAGGAGGTACTCATGGAACTGAAGCTTCTCCCTGGACCGAAGTGGCAATGCATCTGGCTGAGGAGCTCCAGCCTGGCCGTTACTGAACGCTACAATCACTGGATTGACTGAACAGGGCTGGGGTGGTCAATCCAGACACAGGCAAAACTATACAACATGCTACCTACTCAGTCCTTTTAGATATTCTGTGAAAATACATGACATGGACAAAAAAAATAAATAAATAAAAGCTTATTGTCAAGAAAAATTTGTTTGTTTGTACTTTTGATAGATTTTTAATAAAGGAATTTATTGCCTTAATATATTAAATCTGTCTTCTTGTGAAGTAGACTGCAGTGTTTCTAGTCTGACAAGAAGCACATACTTTGCAAATTTTTGAACTACAAAATTGCAAGGATCTTGTGCCTATCTGAGAGTAGGAAATATTCCAATTATAGTCTAAGTGAAATTGAAATGCATGCACACATTTCTAGTAAAAAGCTTTGAGTGTAAAAAGTGTAAGAGTAAACTGAAGAACATCACTCACCATGCCCTACAAATCAACTGAATGCTTTGAGATGGCTGTGCTGTTAGCTGTCAGGGTCACCCGACAGATTGTTGTAAGGTTTCTTTCCTAGACACCAGTTCTGTTAGCCCTCTGTCCTTTTTTCAGTTACATTTTCCCCCCTCTTCTAACCCCATATTCTGTCCATGAAGGCCTTGGTAATTAGTGTATGATTTATATCAGGGGTCTATTCACACTGTATAACAGTTCTAAACTGTGTTAAATTTAGGACGTCATATGTACAAGAGTCAGCAATGAGGCTTAATCAATACCAGTTTTTCATAGCCATCATGCACAGGCATGTCACTGCTCATTTAAATTCTGATATGTCCACAATTAACCATATATATGGTATGTAGGCTTCACCTCAAAAAGGAGTCTGACATTTTGCTAGTGCTACTGAGATAAGCACAATGTCTTGAAGCAGAGATTTTGATTTTGATCAATAAAGTGGAAAGTTATTAAGCTGTGATGTTTAATATTTCAGTTTGTCATTGTTAATAAAGTTAACGAACATTAGCCTACCAAAGGTATGTCAGAAGGCAGCAATTTCATTAGAAACCTTTGGATTTATATAACTGAATTCACTTACTTATAGTGGTTTAACTGCAACAAGAATACAGTCAAGCTATTGATGCTAGTAAAGCCAGTGGTTACATACAAGTCCTGGTTTGTGGCTTGCACAAATATAGCTTCAAGATTGGGCAAAAAAACACTGAGGCATCAAACAGTGGGAGCATAATCCTACTTCATAATGGATGGAAATACACGTTATAGCCTTAAATTCCCATTAAAATGTGTCTGAGGCCAGTCATTCCCTCTCCAACTTCCTTGCCAGCTGATGTGCAAATGTATTAGTATTGATATTAATGGAATTTGAACATAACCACAAAATTGTTTGTATTTACCACTAATCACTTTCACAGGCTTTGTTTTTCACCACTTGCTGCTTTGCATACGGATGATCAAAACTGTCCGTAAATACCATATATGCTAATTTAATCAAACGTTTGTTTTGATAATTGCACTGAAAAGTTTGGACTGCCACTTTCACATCTCACTTGTTCATTAAGAATGTAAATCTACATCTGGATTTCTGCGAAGCTGATTTAAAAAAAATTTAAAATAGACTTGAATTCACACAGATTTGTGCATGTACACAGTTGATAAACGTGAGCCCAGGTGTGTAAATGAGGTATAAGGCAAAACTGTGCAGCGCTATGGCCCTACAGTCAGACACCCCTGACCCAGAGGATCTCACAACTCACAAAGAAAAGTTACGCTGACCCAGGAACACCTGCCCTCATTTTTCATATGAAACTCTGCAAAAACTGATTTCAGCTCAGTGTGCATTACCAACACCTCCTCTCTTACTCCTGTAAGTGGTCAAATCCCCAGGTGAGAGCTTGTTGAAGTGAGTGAATGTAATAGTGTGAGGCAGATTAACATGACCTCTCATCGACCTCACACTCTCAACAGTCGCGCTTCAATATAAAGGGCAATGGTTCATAGACAAGCATGACAGGCTATCACACCTCTGAGTGAAAAAATAATTGGTAGAACTGGATATAGTCTATGAAAATCAAATTTAACTGCCATTTTATTAACTGCATGTGTGAAAAACATCCGAAGAAAGACCACTGTGGTCAAATTCATTTGGTTAAAAAAAAAAAAAAGACAAGCAATGTTAATGCTTTTGAACATTATAAAGAATGTAATGAGACTAACAAACTCCACTTATATGTACTAAGCATTTTTTGGCTTCTCCATAATAAATTTAAGAATCTGTTGATGCACTTATTTTGAGATCTTTTATACACCATTACATCTTACAGGTAATCTCAACTGTGCTGAACTCAGAACTGCTTAGGCAAACTATTTTGTTCTTTACAGCTTACAAATAATAAAAAGCAGGACCAAATGCCTCGATGGCTGTAGTATGACAATTATATGGGAATCTTCAGCATCAACTACTGACAGTATTGCTGTCATCAAATTATGCAAAGAAGCTCACACCTTCAATCATCCAGCTAAAGACACTGCATCACATGTCTATGATTCAAGCCTTTAAAAATGAAAGACTTTTTGGACAAAATTCCAGACACAAATTAAACAAAGATCTACATCAAAATTGACAATTGTCACTCCCTGTAATTTCAGTTCCAAATCAGCCTTAATAATGCCTGTCAAGGAAACAAGAGACATTCCATGGCTGAGGGTCACTTATGGAGCGTTAATTGGCTGTGCTCACTTCATTTAAAACAGATGGACAGACAGAGAGACAGACATGTTTGTTCAGTTGAGGAGCTTGCATGTCCGTGGCAGGCTGTGTGCATCCTTCCACACAAGGTACTCCACACAGGTTCTCTCTTTAGCTCTTCTATCTTTCAGCCCCCTAAACATCCCCCTCTCCCTTCATCTCATGAATTCAGTTCACTAGGACACCTGGAAACCCTGCCCATAACCCATCTCTCACCCCTTCCCAAGCCCTCCATCTGTCCTCTACCCTTTAAATGTAGTGCTTCAGTACATTTTCTGCCGGCTTGGCAAAACAGCCTCTTTCAGGAAGGAGAATATCAGGAGGATCCCGGAGCGTTTGCCCCTCTTCCCTTTGGTAAAGTAGTTTGACACCACATCATCTGGAGAAAAGAGCAAACAGATAATACATAAAATATATATTTGACACAGCATCCAAAAGAACATAGGCTAAAGTGAGGATACCTAATACACTTTCAGTGGATTTTCTATTCTATTAGGATATTAGGGGCCTTGTAAAGGTGTTTAATGTTCAGTGGTTAGATAACTGGATGTTTCTTCAAAGACCAGATGAAAGCATCTCTGGTAGACATGAGAGGTTTCTAGTAAAATTTATGCTTGCATGATATATATGCTTAATACCAGTCCAAGAGTCTAACTTGCTTAACTCCAGCCTTTTTTCATACAGGCCTTTAGCCAGATTAAGAAAGAACATGACATGTATATGCCAAAGTGTACATCATAAATCTGGTTTTGTGGAGACAATAACACACTATTAAAAAATATATATATATGCAACCAAACATGTAATTTGGTTAAAAAGATATCAGTTATAACCACATGAGCCTGTGAGAAAATTACATGAAAATACCAAAGCCTATAAGAAAAATTAAACTAATTAAAACACAAGCCATAACACACTGATTGGTTTCAACCCAAAATCATACAAAGTGAAGACTCCTTCAAACAGCTAAAGGTTTAATGAAGTGCTTGTAAAGTATAGAACAGAACCTGTTAAGTGTTTTGGATTTGCAGAAAAGTAGAACACACAATCAGAACTGTGACACTGACCTCCTTGCTGCATTGTAGATGGAAGAACATTCTCCCCAGCAGACAGGGATACAAAGAAAGCAAATGGTATCACCCACAGGCAAATTGTGAAGTATGCTAGAACCTAGAACAAGAGAGCAGTCAGAAGCAGAGTACTCTATATGTAAAGCGATAACCCAACATTTGTTGTTATCATTTATTAGGACGAGATCCATTAAAGGTTTTCACTCACCTCCGAAAAGGCATAGTACTCCTCTGCAAAGTACTGGAAGGCCATATAGTGATTTATCACCACCAGTACTGAGAAAAGAAAATAAGTCCAAAAACAAGCACAAAGAAAAGGATAATTAAGGATGACTGTTTGCTTATAGTGACCAAACAAGCTTTTTAAGTCTAAGAAATAAAACACTCAGTGCTGTGCTGTTATAAGAAAATAATCAGCAATGTGATGGTGTGATGCAACTCAACATGTAGCAGAGTTACATTAACTATCCCAAAGCTGATTATTTTACAATAACAGCCGAAGTGTTTTATTCTCCTTATACCACAGCAATTTGCTAGCAGTTAAGATTTTTTCAAGTCAAGTCAAGTGGAGTTTATTGTCATTTCAAACATATACAAGTACATAGTGAAACGAAACAACGTTTCTCCAGGACCAAGGTGCTACATAAGACAAACACAGAACAACACAGAACTACAGGGACTACATAAATTTATACATAAAGTGCACAAGTGCAAACATGTGCAGACTGCACAAGACTACTGGGATAGACAGTGGGCACAGTAAGTCCCAGTGCAGCACCAACCAGTACACAGTTCTATTAGAAAGTGAATCCAGTGACAATAGTTCAAAAAGAGTACAATTTAAGTTGCTGTAGGTGTAAACATAATAAGTAGCAGCCTAGTAGAGAGTATAAGACATGTACAGTATAATAAATATTCATAGCAGCATAATGTAATGCGGGGATGTGCAAAAAAAAATTGCAAAGAGGATGGAAGATGTACAGTTGTGTGTGGGTGTGTGTGTTTTGTTAAATTTATTAAAGAATAACATGTTCATGTTATCATTTACGTTACAGCAGCTACAAACAGTCGCCTCCCCAGCCTCTTTTTCTCTCTTTATTGAATTAATAATAAAAAAATTTTAAAAAAACACAGCTTTCATGTTACAGAGAAACCAGAAAGAACAAACTCCTCTGTCCTGAAGACTCCCCCACAGTGGAAAACTTGCTGAATGATACAAGGAGCTCACACTAGAGACACCTTTTTATAAATGTTAAATAAATATCTCCTTACAGAAAGCTTCACCATATCAACAAGTATATGATTTCTTTTGTTAAAAATAACATTTCTTTAAAATTCATTTTATGAATTTTATTTTTTGGCTTAGACTGAGTGAAGCTATACCAGTCCCTGTGTATTAGTTGTGACTGTAGAAATAATAACATACAACGGCATTAATATAAACCTGTGACTTGGCTTGCAGTCGGAACTACCGTCAGAGTTGCTGTTATATTTGTTAACACGTTCTGACCAATCAGAATCGACAATTCAACAAGGATGTGGTCTAATTGCACATACCTGCCTTGTATTTAGATGCAAACTAAACTAGAAGCAAAAACACATAAATACTAAAACTAATAATAAAAACCAATACCGCAAAAGTTAAGGCAAAGATCTGTACAAAATACATGCAAGATAATGCTTGTTTTGTCTGCACTTACTACATGACAGGATGAAGTTTGGTGAGCTGAGCATAATGTAAGGGAATGTCTGCAGCAGGCCAAAGTACACCAGGTTAGTGAAGAGGCCAACTCCAATCATGAGCATGGGGAAGCCCTCAAACAGATACAGTCCTGCCAGTACAGCTGTGGAGATCTGAGAGAGGAGACATGTATATAATAGAAATGAGTTTAAATGGCTCAGTTTAAATGGATTGACCCACAAACAAAATAAATCTAGAAAAAAACTTTAGATGATCATTAGATTTATTAGTTCATTTAGGTACCAGTATGATAAAATATCAGCGAGAATCAAGGGGAAGGTGTACGAGACAGTGGTGAGAGCGGCCATGCTGTATGGTTTAGAGACAGTGGCACTGAGGAAGAGACAGGAGTCAGAGCTAGAGGTAGCAGAGCTGAAGATGTTGAGGTTCTCTTTGGGAGTGACAAGGTTGGACAGGATTAGGAACGAGTACATCAGAGGGACAGCTCATG
>CM040978.1:7991094-8063852 GCA_022985145.1 Pangasius djambal
CTGGTTTGGACATGTTCAGAGGCGGGAGAGTGAGTATATTGGTAGGAGAATGTTGGACATGGAGCTGCCAGGCAGGAGGCAAAGAGGAAGGCCAAAGAGGAGGTACTGTATATGGAGGTAATTAATGAGGATATGAAGCTAGTGGGTGCAAGTGTTGAGGATGCAGAAGATAGGGATATGTGGAGAGTGATGATTCGCTGTGGTGACCCCTGAAGGGAAAAGCCGGAAGAAGAAGAAGAAGAAGAAGAAGAAGAAGAAGAAGAAGAAGATGAGGTACCAGTATGAAGTTTATGAAATGTTCAGTTCAAGACAAAATTATTTAGCATATTAAATTAAATGTAAATTCAGTTGTCACTCACCATTATCATGTATTTTATTATTCGACTGGTGGCAACTGTGTACTCCTCTATCAACTCTGCCAGGTAGTACAGACCTGCAGCTGCACAGGAGAAAGAAAAACTGGCTAAGAAAAAAAAAATAAACACTTTACATCTTCAACACATTCAGCAGGACCCTGACCAGGATGGACTGAATGATGAGTTAATGAATAAATGAATGGATCTGATCAGAAAATAGCTCATATACAATCTGATACTGCTTCAATAAATAAATAAATAAATAAACTACACTATGAAAACCAAAACTAACAGCCTCTTGGCCTTTTGAACCAAGAGCCAACTAGGGATGAGTGATACAGCAAAAAATATCACTTCATGATTCTCTAAGACATATCCATGATACAAATCATTAAAAAACTGTGCATAAGTATACTTTATTTATATCACAAAATTTTACCCTCAGCTGCTTCCAATTTCCAATTAGTTTGTACTTAATATACTATAACTATAATATACTGTATGTATATATATATATATATATATATATATATATATATATATATATATATAGATGTATATATGTATATATATATATATATATATATATATGAGAAAGAGACAATTTTGATAACCCATAGCAGCATACTCCATTGTATTTGTGACCGTTGGCAAGTATGTAATTCAGTCAGTACTCAGAGACCAACTCTCAAAATGTCTGTGATGCTCCTGAACTGTCACATCATCCAAACAGAGAACAGCGCTTGCACACACGATTTAAATGTTCAATTGAACTAATAAAATGATATAAACAAGAAATGTATCAGAACTGACTGAATTAATAAGTGATTATTTCCTCACTGATGTTAGCATGAACAGAGATAAGACCACATCATCTGGAGAAACTAAACTTATCTGGAGATAAGCTCGGGTTTAAATGCTGTGAGTGACTTTTAGCTCAGATGATGAGACAGAGACTGATGTGGATGATGCTGATAACCAAAGTGAGTACTCATTTCCCATTTTAAATTTATAATTTTTCACAATTTCAGCAATGTTGTTTTTCCATAAGTACATGAGTTATGGATATAGGTGTAGACATGTCATCTTTCAGCAGAATTGGAATGAAATCTTTAAATGTGATTTTCTCCCTTTTTGAGGTAACCAGATTTTAAAACATTAGATCTTTATTTCTGGTTGAGATACATGCAAAACAGAAACATATTTCAGTTCAGGAAAAGGCTTTAGTTTTCTGAAGTATACACAATATGGCTAAAGGTTTGACCATCACACCCATATGTGCTTTCTGAACATCCCATTCCAGATGTAGTCCCCCTTTGCTGTTATAATAACCTCCACTCTTCTGGGAAGGCTTTCCACTAGATTTTGGAGTGTGGCTGTGGAGAGTTGTGCTCATTCAGCTAGAAGAGCATTAGTGAGGTCCGGCACTGATGTTGGCCAAGGAGACCTTGCACACAGTTGCCTTTTAATTCACCCCAAAGGTGTTCAGTGGGGTTGAGGTCATGGCCCTGTGCAGGCCCTCGAGTTCTTCCACACCAGCTTTGGAAAACCATGTCTTCATGGAGCTTTGTGCACAGGAGCATTATTATGCTGGAACAGGTTCGGGCCACTTAGTTTCAGTGAAGAGAAACTGTAAAGCTACAGCAGACAAAAATATCTTATACAATTATGTGCTTCCAACTTTAGAGAAGGAGCACATATGTGTGTGATGGTCAAGTGTCCAGAAACTTTTGGCCGTATAGTGTATTTAGCACACCGTCACACACACTAGATTTCCAGATGATCATTAGCTCATTCTTGCCAAAGGGTGGAGCTCCAGCAGGAAAACTAAATCTTCAGGTAGGACAAGTTTCGAAGCAGAGATCTGACTGACAGCTCTGCCTACGTGGACAGGAGAGGTTCCAGCCTCTGGTGTTTCTCAAGCTTTACACACTTTTAACACCATTTAACCACGGAGGACTTTCTCAGTTAACCCACACACTGTCGATGGCTATGTTATGACAGTTAATTAAAGTAAAATGTAGATCCAGTTATAGATGGAACAGTAAACTGAGCTAGCGATCACAACAACTGTATCTGATATAACAAGCATGTTAAGAAGTGAAAATGTATAAAGCTGCTCAGAAAGCGTCAGATTTTCTATACATCTACTTTTCACTAATGATAGCTAATAACGTGTAAGATTTAGCTATGGAGAGTGAGATTATGTTAAATATCATCTAATTCATTACACTGGGGACTCTGCAGGTTCCGTGCATGACATGGTGAAATGTTTTAGATCACTGTTTTGTAGAGTGCTGATTCATATTAATGCACATTTAACAGAAGAACAGCTAAATGCTTAGCTCACCGGCTAGCTAGCAGCCTGCAACTTCACAAGCCCCCAAAATCAACTTACCAATAGCGAGGGTAACAAAGGACACCTGTATTAACAAGGAGACCCAGCTAAGTAAATAAATAAACCACATCTTTTTTTTAAATAAAACACTTCAAATAAATACAAAAAAATGTAAACAAAACAGCCCGACTTGGCAATATGCTAAAAACTGCAGCGGGCAAAGTTCAGGCAGCGTTTCCTCAGTCTTCAGAGAGAGAGAGAGGTGAGGAAGAAAAGCGACAGTGCAGTGGAGAAACCACAGTGCCACCTCCGGCTGGAGGAGATATTACACTGCACAACCATGCTGATACTGTCTGTAGCTTGTTTCCCCTTCAGATATTTCCTTTTCTTTTTCTTTTTTGACTCCCCAGTTATCTACATCAGGGGTTCCCAGGTTTTTTTTTTGTTTTTTTTTTTGTGTCAGCTAAACCACTTAAACCTAATTTTTTTGTTTCAAGTACCCCTAACGATAAGCCTGTTCCTGGATTGAAGAAGGTTAATGACAAGTGAAACTTTTGCCTGTTGAAAAAGTCTGTTTTGTTGCTGTTCAAATCTATGCAACCTTGCCTTGAAATATGGTTTTGTGCACAGGTTTTCATGTTTTGTTTCCAAATGTCTTTTTAAGACATAAGACATAAAGCTGGCTTCATAGTTTTATTAGAAAACTGTTCAAATATACTGTATCATACAATTGGGAAAGGTTGAGCCTTGTCACTGCCCATGCACATAAATCCGAATTTTAAACTCTCTTCAATGTTCTTACAGAACTTTTAGCTAGACAACACTGTGTGTTAATATATGTTTCACCCTTACATGCTAAGTACTAGAAGGTGTCCCAAAAGTCTCCATACATAGGGGAAGTTTGGCAACAGTGTCATGTGTGATGTGCTTGCCATGTTTTCTGTTGAAGCCCATCGCAATCTTGCGACAGCTTCCTGATCCAGCCATGAGTTCTTCTTTTGTCAAAGGCATTCTTAAAGGCTATCTGAAAAAAAAAAAAATCTAATATAAACTAAGTATGAAAAATTTTGGAAGACTTTTTGTGGACACCCTGTATATTGTGACATGACCCATGAGTAACTTCTATGACTTTTTACATATGAGTTTACAATAAAATGCTACAATATTAATGGTTTTAATTCATTTAGTGTTTTAATTATAAAAATGTGCGCTAGTAATATTTATCATAACATGTCTTTGATTTTTCCATCACAGTCTCACAAACCCCATGGCATACCCAGTACACCTACTGGCATGTTTTTGGTCATTGTGAGAAAGCCCACAGATACATGAACATGCACAAAAACTCAATATAGACAAAAACCTGAGCTCAGGATGAAACCAGGGACTCTGGAGCTGTGAGGAGGCAACATCTCACTACTACCTACTGTACCACCATGCCACCCTCATCTAAATCACACATCCATATCCACCCCTTAGACACCAACCCCACCCCCCAACATACACAGAGAAATCAGACACCTTACAGTTCCTGTGAGAGATATAAATTCTTTATAATGTTTGCTAGATAAAGGGCTCTCTCAAGGGGGTGCAAAGAACTCTTATAGAATAAATTGAGTTTAAAAGCAGAAAGCCAAGAGCTACTACAGTGCAAATAATTCCTTTCCACTTAAATGCTTTTAACAAAGAACAGCAATGTGACGGTGTGGAGAGAGAAAAAAACACCTCTCCCCATCTTCTTGATGCCCGAATGAACTCAACTAGAGGCTTTTAAAACCACAGACATAGAGAATACAGAGAGACGCAGAGCGAAAGAGTGATGACACCTCACAGAATCACTTGTTTCTTAGAAGCACACAAATCTAGCAAGAAAAAAATAAAATAACGAAATATTCATAAATATACTGTAGAAGAAGTATGTTTTATTTCTTCATTAACCATTCTGAATGGTCCTTTGAAGGTTTCTAATTAATTGATAAAACTGATAAATTGTTAATGCCCACAAATATAAACTGAATACTTACTTTCAACTTTACTTTAAAAAAAAAATGGTAATTAGGGACTATGTTCAACACCATAACACTTTCTTTCAAATGATTAATAATAATGAATAATGAATCATGAAAATTATTTTCTGAAGGATCAGTGTATTTGATCTTTTTATATCTTTAAAGAAAAATAATCTTCAGCATAGCCCATGAAACTTTATTTTCATTTTGACAAGTATTATGTTAACTTTATTTTGGTTCCAACTTTTATGTGATTATCATATTAATAGCAATATGATGACAAGATCAACTGCCTTTATCTTCACTTGTCTTCCCAGATGACACATTCTGATGCTCTGACGCGTGAGTTTCTCTTTTCCTGGTTCTGCTTCAGTCTCCGCAGGACAGGAGCATTCCCACTCTCTGCTAGCCAATTTGAGGAGCTTGTGGATGCAGGAGGTGGATCTATGGTGTTGGATGGACAGCAGTTACAGGAACCATGAGCACTAAAACTAAAGCTGTATGAATGTACACACCAGGCCCAGTTACAATTATTTCAGTTCATTGTTGTTGTTTATATGACTAACGTAACAACAGGACCTGACACACCCTGCCCTTTACTTCCTGATAACTTCTAAATGTAACAATACATTTTTACATGAGTGTGCACAGTTTCCTTTCTGGATTTTTCAGATTATACCGATGTCATATCTCTTAACACTTTCAGATGTATATTGTTTTGGAATGAACCAGAGTAAGCTACACCCATTAATCTGAAATCACAAACAAAGCTATTAAAATACACCTGTGATTTTTGGGTTCCTAAATAAGACTCTCCAATTTATTGTAGTGAGACCAACCAGAGCATAAGTATTTGGGGGGAAAAAATTTAAATCTTGTTTCTAAAATCTATTCATTTTTTTTCTACAAATATTGGTGGTAGATTGATGAAGAAAGAAAAAAAAATCAACCAAAGTCAACCAAAAGATTTACTGAGATGAAGGGAGTAAGGAATGAAAATAAGGGTTTGCTAATTGTATTATTGGAACTGAGCACTGGATAGAAATGAAAAATATTTACCCTGAGCTTTTGGAGCTGTAGCGGGTGGGGAGCTTTTCTCATCCCCAATTGCCCGCCTTCTCCTCTGCAAGACCATCTGAAGCTCCGCCTCCCCTACATTACGACTAATCCTCTTCCTGGACACCATCCTTTTGGGTCCTGTTTTTTTTATGGTGTCCTGAGTGGAAATCCACCAGTAAGATTAAATCATCACAAACACTATAAAACTATTAAAGAACTAAAGAATAGGTAGTGCTCTACTAAAGGAACATACACTCACTGTCCACTTTATTAGGAACACCTATACACCTGCAAATTCATGCAGTTGTCTAATCAGCCAATCATGTGGCAGCAGCGCAATGCAAAAAAATCATGCAGATACAGGTCAAGAGTTTCTTCTGGTCATTTTCCTCTGATCTTTCTCATCAACAAGGTGTTTCAGCCATCAGACCCTCTGCTCACAGGATGTTTTTGTTTTTTGCACCATTCTGTATAAACTCTAAAGACTGTTTGTGAAAATCCCAGGAGATCAAAAAACTCAAAACTCAAACAAGGCAACCAACACCCAATCTACAGTCATAGAGATCACATTTTTCCCCATTCTAATGTTTGATGTGAACATTAACTGAAGCTCTTGACCTGTATCTGCATGATTTTATGCATTCTGCTGCTACATGATTGGCTGATTGGATAACTGCATAAATGAGCAGGTGTACAGGTGTTCCTATTAAAGTGACCAGTGAGTGTATTTAGGTTTATAGAGCTAACTAAAGGCTAACTAATATATCAGTTCTTATCACAGTCACAAGTGTGATTGATGGTATAATGAGAAATAAAATGTATTATTGCTTAAGTAAGTAAAGTATGTGGAATTTAAAAGTGGATGGTTATAAGATGACAACACTATTTACCAGTATTCCCTGCAACTCAAGGACAGCAGACTTTCTCTTCTCACTTCTTTGATCCTACGACAAGAAACACATATTACCTTGCAACACAACTCTATTAGCAGTAGAGGCTAAGATTTGTCACTTTGTTACTTTAAAAGCGTGGTATTTTGTAGCATGGTACAGACAGTATGTATACTGAAAAATTACACTTACACTGATAGACTGTAACTGCAGTAAACTGAAAGACTTTGTGTTGTTTTTTTCTTTAAATTTGTCATACATCTTACTTGCAAATTGCTTTTGAAAAATTTACCATTAACATACACATATATGTATTTTGTATGTACATCTAAGAGTTATAATTCAATAAACACTAACCTTCCATGAGTCTTCATCATCCAAGCCAGTCTGTAAGGTAAAAAAAAATATATATATATATATATATATATATATATATATATATATATATATAAAGTCTGAGGTTTAAAAAAATAATACAGTTGTAATAACTAATAATTAGTTGCTCTAATTCTATTTACCTGTGGGGGTTTCTGGGTGGGCTTCAGTGCAATCCCTTTCTTAATTCTCTCCATCATTTCATCCACTGCCCTGGCTTTCACATCTACAGAAAATGCAGGTTCTTTGATAACAAAATGGCAGAACAGATGTGAGTCAAATTCATCCTGCAATGTAAAGATTTTTGTATAATGGAGAAATAGATACACATATAGCTCTTACTCTTCAAGTCAGTGGTATTGTTTCCAACTTTCTTTCTGTTCCTCAAAGCATCCAGTGGGCTAGGGGCATACATCACTATATTTATCATGCGGTCTTTTTAGGGTACTGTATAGTGGTTGTTGTGTACATGTCATGATAATGGTGACAATTATCATTTTGATCTTACTCAATAGGACTTGTAGAGAGCACAGGAGGAGGAGGAGGTGGTGGAGGAGGTGGAGGAGGAGGAGTTGAAGAAAGTGGAGTCGGAGTGACATTCTCTTCATTTGATAGGCCAGATTCAGTAAGCGGATTCTCTTTGACCGTTTTCAATATATCCTGAAGCTGCTTAACTGAATACATGTTATTAAATTATGTGCAGTTTTGCATGTCATGTAACATTAAACCCTTCTTCTTTTGACCTGAAATTTGTCTGACCTAATTACACTAATGTTAACACAGCACAGTTGGCCTCACCTTCCTCCTGCAGTTCTGTCACAGTGTTTTGTGAGTCCCTCAACTGATTCTCTATCTTCATCCTCTCTTTCACGTTGGTCTCTAGCTGAGCTCTGACCATCTGCAGCTCAGTAAGAACATTAAACTCCTCCATCACTGCCTGAGACTGACTCCTCTACAAGAGAAAAACCACAATCCAGGAAGACAGTTTGAATTAAGATACAAGTTAATTTCTGTTTTTGTAAACCCACATTGCCCCTGTGCTCTTCCACACAAGTATACACACCCTCAGACACATTCATACACACCAGAGGTGGGAAGGAGTGTAGTTCTTGACTTTAGCAAATGACTAGTAAAGTAAATGACTTTACTGTACTGTACTATTCAATGATGTTACTGCACATGTCCATGCACTTTCTTTTGACTATTACATACTAATCTTTACTTTGTACTCATTATATTTTCAAACACTATCCCATCATCAGAACTAGCTAACATTTAAGAGATTAGGAATAAACCTGTTTTAGCCAATGTTTTGCCACGTTCTTAGAGGCACTAATTTACCATTAGTAATTAAAATCATTGTGTGATTTGAGGCAGACAACTTTTTCTTTTGTGAATTTTTACTTTCATATTATAGTAAATTTAAGACTTTGTATACTCTAGTGTGCTTGCTTGGCCAATAAAGCAGGATTCAACTTTTACCAATATTTATTTTTTTTTATTTTATTTTATGTTGTGTGTGTGTGTGTGTGTGTGTGTGTGTGTGTGTGTGTGTGGGGGGGGGGGGGGGGGGGGGGGGGGGGGGGGGGGGTTGGGGTTGGGGTACTTTTACCTCTCTCTCACACACACACACACATACACACACCTGGTGTTGATGATGTAGTCGTATCTCCTCCAGTGCTTTGCTGAGCTGAGCCACCTGCTGAAGGGCTTGCTGAAGCTGTACATCAACGTCTTCATTTTCTACCAGGGCCAAGCTCTGCCTCTGGCTTTCCTTCTGCTTCAGCAGGACCTGTACTCATCCGTTCCCAATTAAACAATCCATTAGCTCTTCTAATAATAAATCAAATGTCTCATTAGTATATATGTGCATTCTTCTGTCTATTTAATGTACATTTTGATTTCAAGGCACAAAAGACTAACAAGAATAATTATTAGATCAATGTCAATCATAAAAATTCAAAAGATGAATTATGAATAGTTGGTTTTCATTAGATATCTTCTACCAATTTATGACCCCATCCACAGTCCAGTATTCAAACCAACTATTGGTTTATTGATTGTATGAATAAAGCCAGTAATTATTTGATTTATTTAAACAAAGGAAATTAAAAAAAAAAAAAAAAAAAAAAGTCGCAAAGCATTGAAACATCCCTAGACTCCACCTTCAAAAACAGTATGTCCTTCAATGATTCATGTCATACAGAGAGGAATAAGGAAGTAGAAGACTCTGGAAGTGAATCTGTTTTGGTTTCAGATCACAAATTTCACTTCCCGCATGTATGAAGTGCTCTTATTTCACTACATAACCACCAGAAATGCAGAGTTCAATCAGTGAGTCTCACACCAACAGCGTCGCAATTAGACTGAAAAAAGCCTGATTTTGACATGTGAATAGTTGCAGCTCTTTGTATGAAGACAAGCCTGCATTTACTTTCTGTTTGGGTTAGGCCTTCATTAGACTCTTTGTAACAGAAATTCAAATAAGGAAATGAATGTGTTTTGAAAACAGGGTAAAACACATAAATGGACAGGACTAGCAATAAAGAATCTCATTCAAGCTGTTTAGTGTGTGGTGGGCCATTGAGAGTGAGACTGAGTGGGGTGTAAACAGTAGGGGTCCCTTTCACAGGTGAAATTCCCCCCTGCAAGGCCCTCATTATGCCATCTGCAAATGGTGAACAATGCGGACAAAGGCAACAATGATGGTGGCGGATATAAAGTGTCAGGCAAGGACAGGGGGCTAAAAAGCTTCAGTTTACAAACTGCCATCTTGATGGGTACTAATTATTGCGGAGGGGTGTGTGGGTGAATGCAAGGAAGCGTTCTGTGCTGAGATGCTCACTTAGAGAGAATAAATGCCAGAACAGCTGGCATTAATAAAAAACAAGGTGCAGCCTCTCTCTTTCTCTCTCTCTCTCTCTCTCTCTCTCTGTGTGTGTGTGTGTGTGTGTGTATCCCATTATCCCAATATACACAAAACAAAAGGGTTGTTGTTGAAATGGTGGGAAATAGACATCTTGCTTCTTGTCTACTCATACTTAACTGAATAACAGACAACATGCTTTCTGTTCCTAATATACATTTATTGACCAGGGGTACTAATGGTTTGTCTGACCTTTTCCCCCTGACCACCCTTGTGTTTGTCCTACAATAAGTAGAATAAGTAGAGGCAGGTGTAAATACATTTGCATTTCTAAGAGTAAGAAATCTCACATTATCTCCTCTAAACCCTCTAAAAATGGTTCATAATATGTATTAACTCAACATTTGCCTTAAGGAAAAGCATTTCTAAGAGACAAAGAGCAAGCCAGAGCCCCAGATATACCCTACTTTGGCAGAACAGGAATGCTACTACCTGGTGTGCAAATGCTTCAGCATGATGCCTAAGCCCTTGCTCCATTTCCAGCTTCTGTGACATCTCTGCAAACTCTTCTGTAACAAGCTGGGACACTACGTTCAGCATTCACACATAAGTACATACAGAGAGAGAGAAAAAGAAGAAGAATTACATAAAAACTTTTATAGATAATAAATAAATAAATAAATAAATAAATAAATAAATAAATAAATAAATAAAAGTAAAAAATAATAAAAGAAAATAAAAGGTGTTATTAGTTACCAGTTACCTCTTTTTATTTTGTTCACTGTTCGACTATGTTTAGTTAATTTCTTCAAAATGGCCTCTTTCTCCTGAACCTCCATTACAAGCTGTTGAGAGCGATGTTAAAAAAATGTGGCAAAGTTCTCACAAAACATTTCATATCCTCATAGAATATAATCCTCCCAAAAGCATAACATTAGAAATACCACACACTTTCTCAGCATTTTCTGTACCTGTTCTTTCAGTTCTTCATTTTCTTTTTTCAAGACTTCCACCTGTTCACACAGCTGCATCTTCTCCCCCAAGAGCTGATCGACAGAGGACTGAAGCTCTGACAACACAAAGGGTATATAAATATTATTAATATAAAAATAATATTAATGTATATATTTGTACACATATAAAAATGGTGCTTAAGTTAGGAGACAAAAGTTCTATAAGGGATTTGAATTTGCAGCTAAAATGCAATTAATGTAGGAGTCAATCATCATATCACACCGGTTCCCAACCCCCTGTGCTGCACATTTTACTGTTTTCACTGCTCTAACACTATTCAACTCAGGAAGGCCTGGTAATTAGTTGATTAGTTGGATCAGATGTGTTGAGAGCTAGGAAAACAGTAATATCTGTAGCACAGTAAATATATATACAGTACATATAAAACATACAAAATGAAAACATTTTATTTCAGTCTTGTTTAATTCTCAAATCTGATTGCTCAGAAGGTGCTGATTAATTTTTATTTTCAATTATTCAGATTATTGTTGATTCATGTTTGACAGCAGCTCAGACAGTAGATCTGCCTGCAAATCAAATCACAAGTTTGTATTAATGCACTTGTATTAATACATTATTGTTTCTATAGTAGCAGCTAATTCACTGGGACTGTTATGGTGGGTGCTGATAATAATTAGACCTTGATTAATCATAAACAGATTGAAAAAGATGCTGTTATTTAACAAAGAAAATGTACAATTGTTGATATAGTGAAACTTTCTGTAAGGAGACGTTTATTTAACATTTATGGAAGGAGTCTATTTATAACTGCCCATACATTAATAAATTCAATTTAATCTTTGGAAAATTGCTGTGGTATAAGCAGTATAAAACACACTAGGATGTGCTGTTGTTGAAAAATAAACAACTCTGAGGTGGAAACATTATCTCCGCCTCTGCTGGGAGACATTGTTGATATTTTCCTATAGCAGCATGCCCCCAAGTGTTTTATTCTTTACTTGAAATATAATATTACTGATATTTTAGAGCATCATTGCTGGTTTTAAGAATACAAAATAAGTTAACTGTCAAGTTTTCAGTGTCACTTTTTATTCTGATTGTTTGTAATTTTGTTAAATTTTGTAAATATCATTCATGCTACATAATCTTAATACACAGTATGTGGGTGTTGCAGTTCTGTGGAGTGTGAATCTGAGGATGGAGGATTACCTCTGATCTGGGCCTGACTTTTGAGAAGAGGTTCTTCTGCCAAATCCACTGAAGTGTTAAGGTCAGAAGCAGAGTCATCTTCTAGGTCCAAGTTCAGAGCAGCCAGGTTTTCAGGCAGCTCTGGGATCAGAGGCAGCAGAGCCTGACTTTTTCTCTTTAAGGTCTTGTTCTCTTTTGTCACCTGTGAGTTCAAAGGTCATGTGTTGTGACTAAGGCAACAGTACAGCACAGCAATAGTACTGCATTCATTCATAGTTTTTCACTATAATCCTAAATTATCCCATAATTAAATTTGTCAATACTCTGTATATAATAAAGTATATTTTAAATCATTCAGTCATCTTCAGTAAGTGCTTACTCCTGGTCAGGGTAGTAGGGGATCCAGAGCCTACCCCAGGAACACTGGGTGTGAGGCAGAAATACACCGCGGATGGAACACCAGTCCACCACAGGACACCATGAGCACAGAATCTCACACCCATTTACACTTATGACAATTTAAATTCACAAGTCCACCTATTGGCATTTTTTGGGAGACCTACTTATGGAGAACATGTGAAACACCACACAGACAGTAACCCAAGCTCAGTATCAAAAGTCCTATTTTCTAACTGGACAGATTGGTGGACCCACCTTTAAGGCAAAGGCCTCAGCATTCTCTCTGCATGAGCGTTCAATCTGAAACTGAAACTCCAGCAAGTTTAGCTCCTTCAACAGCTGAGCGGATGCTAATGGGAATCCATGCAGAAAAAAGAAGGATTAGTTAAGCAGGATTAAGAATGTTAGAAGAAGATAGTGTGTCACTTAATGTTAAAAATAATAGCTTCTCTGCATACTATATTCACAAAAGAAGTGTATAAGTATAATAAAAGTGTATAGAAGTATAATCAACCTCGGTTCTGGAACGTCAGTAAAACATCATGCTCTTCATGATATACCACTATTGTACTGGTATACATAAGGACTACTTGTGTCAAATAATAAGGCTGTCCCAGTCAGCTCACCTTCCTCCATTTGAGATAGTCTCTGGTTGGCTTCATCCCGTTGCTTCTCCAAAATCTCACACTGCAAAATTTATTACTAATAGGTTAAATATGACTAAACAAAATACCTAATAATGCAAAAATATGGCAATATTTTATCAAAGCACCTGGATGTCTTGTTCCTCCTCTGAAGACAGGACACTCTCATCCTCAGAGTCTTGCGCAAAATAAATGATTAAAGGTTAAGGTACTTGGGGGCAGTGTGAGTATGATTAAATATAGATCCATTCAGTGATTGACATTATGTACATGCATGGTATGTACATGCATGGTATTGGACATGCTATCACAATCAATATATAGCACAATTTCAACAATAACTCATGAGTTAAGGTTCTGTGCCAGTTACTACATTGTTGTGAGTTCAAATTCCATGTTTGAGTCACTGTTGGACCTGTAGCAAGGTTGTTAAACTAGGAGTGAATTCTGCCTCACTAGTAAGTGTAAATGAGAAACAGACAATTCCTTCATTGTATGGAGGTTAAGGAAATGAAACCAAAATCCATTTAAATGATTATCTGCAGACCTTCACTGAAGCTTTTGCAACTTCCTTTGATACAAAAAAACAATGTTCTCCAATCTGAATCATGAAAATTATTGTGATACATTGTGTAGTCATAACTGGTCAATTTTTTAACATCACATATGTAGATATATGTAAGACTTGATCTGAATAAAAAAAAGACCTTTGATTTCATTTTCCTGTAATTTAACCAAATGACCTAAGGGTAAGTTGCATTATATGTATCTCTCAAAGTATATACAGTACACACACACACACACGCACACACGCACACACACAAACACATATACATACACGTATACATATGCATGTGTATGTGTGTGTGTCTGTGAGAGAGAGAGAAAAGTGTATCAGTGTAAGTCGCTTGAGAAATGTGTGTGACAAATACTGTCTTACAGTAACTTACACTCTCATTGTAACCGCTTCTCACTTGTTTTTAATTAAGCATATATTTACAGTCACATTAGAATCTGAGATATATATATATACATACACATTACAAAGTAAGATTTGTACATCTTACCTAAATTTTTTAAATCTGTTCCTGAACTCCACATCTTCTTAACAATCCAGAACAATACGAGAACTGATATTGAATTCTGAGCGCTGAACAGGAATTACTTACAGAGAAAGTTCTAAGACAAAGGAGAATTGAAACTTTATTTCTCACATACAATGGAGTTTCATCAGCTTATGTCCTTTACTGAAAAAGTGTTCATAGAGATTAGACCAAAGTTAGATTTATTTCCAATCTGTGTCATAAATGAAGATTTTAAAGCCATCTTGGATCCACTTTTCTTGTTCACTTTCTATAAATAAAAACGCAAAATTCAAAATATGTAAGAAATATAATATAGTTAGACATACAATACAGTTAGACATTTTCCCCTTCAGGATGGTTTACTGCTTGAAACTTTGTAAAATAAGAGATTCATGTTATATTGTGGTGTCTAGGCCTGCAATTATAACAATGTGAATTTTATTTAATTGTTTGTTTCAAATATATACTAAAAACAATTTTTTTTGTTTAGTTTTATACATGTAGGGCATGGTTTTTTTTAGGGTATATAGCACATCTGAAAGAGGAGATTTGACCTTGTGTGAAGTGTGAAATTTGACTGAGAATGCTATTGGTATCCTAACAGCAATGACATTGTCCTGTGAGAGTGACCTGTGAGCAGTAGGCCAACAACTGAACTGCAGAAATTCTTCTTACCAGATAATGGGAATTGAGTGGGTTGCATTTTGCCCCCAGTGTTAAGGCTGGATTAGACATAAAGGCCTCCTAGTGGCCATCGTTACCTCTAATCCATTTCAGCTGGTTGGAGTAGATTAGTTTTATAATAAGAAGAATATCAAATGAATAAGTCAACAAAATGAAATGGGTTTGGACAGAGTGAGGAAACCAGAGAACCCCAGGTTCAAGTAAATAAAGGAAGGCTAATTTCTTATAGTAAGCACTTGTATTTTAGCCTGCCTGGGTAGCTTTCATGACACCTGTCATTATATATGACCCCCAATATGGAGGTCAGTGTAATAGAGCAACTATGGTTGGTCTGGTATACCTGTATACCATATGTACCTATATATGTACCTATGTAAGTAATTTTAGAACGATGCTTAGCAGAATGTATTATTTAATGATGAAACAAAGTGTAGATTTTATCTTTACTGTTTTCTGGTGCTCAGTGTCCCACGGATCCAATCCTCTGTAGCTGCTGTGAAACAAATAGAAAAAGTAAATAGTTTGTAGACGTTTAGCAAACTGTTAAAGCTGTGTAATCCCGTGGCATCCCTATCTCCCAGGAACACTTTAATGGATACCAACTCATGGATTCCTGTATTATAGTCCTTACTGCTGTGACAGCATCACTCCAGTGCCATTTTTGAGGCACCCACTTTCTCAGTACATACAGTCACAGGTCAGGCTGCCTAAGGACAAGGGCGCTCATGAATCAGTCTTTTAAAAGTTTAAAAAGCTGTGTATGCAGGCTCACCCAACTTTTAGGTATAAGCCTTTCCTTTTAGGAGAGAGGTAATGTGGCCTGCCAGAAAGCTAAAGCTGTGGGTTAAATTAGTGTTGAAAAAACGCCCCCAATATCCACCAAATTACAGGAGTCATCTTTTAGAGTTGTTTGGGCCAGTCAATTATGCCCTTTTCCTCTTTGACTCCCTGCACTTTCTCTCTCACTGAGAATGCAACCAATACATAAAATTGTGGGTTTTTTTGGACAGTTAGGTAGTTATACAGTACTCCAACCTTGTATGTTTTGGAAAGGCAAAATAGCATACGGAAAAGAAACTGTATAATGGATTATTGTGCTCCATGACTCTCCATAACTTTTTCCGAGAAAAGACCAACACCAAACCTTTGTGCGAGGCTTACTGAGTTTAGTAGCAATGACCTCATACCTTGCACAAAGAAGAACTGTAGCATCTGTTTCTTTACGCTGTTTATATATAGTCACTTAGGTCACATCATTTGGGTTTCATCTAATGCTCATTATTATTCATAGCTCCTTTGGTTGTAGTCACAATATTTATTTTGTGGTTATTATAGTTTTATTTCTATGTTCATTCAATTTATTTTATTCAAGTTTGCTCCACTTTTGTACTATTTTAGCTTGCCTCTATATAAATGACAGATACTCATGTCAAATAAACAAACTCACATTCATTATTATAACAGTGATATTGTCACAGGAGTAATCAAGGCTTAGAATGACTCTCTGGTCTTAGAATGTCTCTGGTCATAGCTGTGACGTACTGAGATGCATTACAGTAGAAAGAGGAAGAGCAACATATAATGATTCTAATGATATGTGAAAGTTTACATGAAAATAGCATGTTGGTTGAAAATACAACACATTTATTGTATTTTGAGCAGACACATTTTAAAAGATTTTTTTTTACATTCTCACCTATTCACTTAAAACTAGAATATAAGTTTGTCAGACTTTTTAGACTTTAAAAAAAGTGTATTTTGGAATTTTTGTATTGGTTTTGTTTATAATAACATCATTAGCATCATTACAATTACATCATTAAGACATCACTAAGAAAGGAATTTTCACAAATGAGTGCACAATAAATTGCTTCTTAGAAACGTATCTGTTGTTCATTGTTTGTGTGTAACATTCAGTTCAAGACACATTATGCCTGCCTCCAATAATGCTAAACTGGCTACATTATAGTCACATTGCTCTGTGTCATGTACAGAGCAAGACAAAAAGTTTTCTGAATGCACTTTTGTTGTAGTGTATGATTTCATAGCTGGATTAGGTAACATATGAGCCGGTATTGCAATCTTACTCCAATCATAAGCACTGACTCATCAAAGTACTACGGATTATTGCGGGGAAATTCCAACTAATATTATTATATTGCATCCTTGTAAAAATTGAGTAAATAAATCACACAAGGTGAAATAAGAATCGTGCAACCCAGAGGGCCATAATTAAGATTAGCCTCATGGTGGCACCATGACTCTGTCAGAAACAACCTGTTGCTTCTACTCATCACCTTTGACTGCGCATATGCACACACTTTGCTTTAGTCAGTCTGCAGTGGATGTTTCTGTGTTCAGTCCCCTGTGGCAGTGCTATGTAGTAAAGCTGTTACTTTAAAGTTTAATATCATGAGAATAATAAGTGGAATGATTAGTTGCCATTAAAGTAGTAAACTTTGCTGGGCCAATAGGATAAAAATAAAAAATAAATAACTGTGCTTTGGCTTGCATACTGTAGTAGAAACAGTCTTTTACTATTGCATATGGATACTGAAAGAGAGGAAGTGATCTAAACTGAGACAAAGTGGCACAGACAGCTAGCACATGAAAACCAGTCTGGCTGAGGACAAAGTGGTACAGTTAACAGACAGCTGTGTCGATGTGTTTAGGAACTCTGTGGAAGAGAAGAGAGGAGAGTAAGAAGACAGATAGAAACTGATAGATATTGAGTTAGAGGATACTGAGCAATAACACTCATGTATAATGTCTAACACTCATGTAGAGTGTCTCATGTATAAGTCTAGATTTTTATTAGCAGGTCCTAGCAGTGATTTTTCCTGATAATTCCACAGATATCCTAAAAAATGTATGCTCCAGTACTGAATAGCTGTTTGAACCCTAAATCCTGAAGGTTCCCAGCTCTATTTGCTGACCTCCACTCACTGTGCACCCATACACCTGGCCACTGAGGCTATTTCCCCAATCAATCTGGGACAACCTCTTGCCCTTTTTAAAATCCCCTCTACCTCGCTCTCACTCTCTCTGTTGGGATCCGGAAGACCTGCATTAGTTCTGACATGCAGAAACACTGATTCTGTAAGGGTTGTGACCCCACACAGCAGGTCTTGGCAGGGTTTTAGTCCAACGCAATCACACATCTGCTTGCCCCAGTCCAACACTACCCACTGCGTTCTCTGCTTGCTCTGTTCTGCATTCAGCACCACCCCCCTCTTGCCCCTCTCCATTCCAACCCGGCCTCACCAAGCCAGTAACCAGCTTCAAGTGCTGCTTCAGATGTGCAAAGCAAAATCAGTCCTAATTGGACTACTGCAGGCTTGAAAGATGACCAACAAAATACACAGTCAGTGCATTTCTTTTTCTTTGAGGTTTACACTTTAACATCTGTTTCTTTTTTCCTGTGTTTTCTTAAGAGGACATATATGTTATTGTGTGTTATTCATTCATGCCTATTTTGTTCATCTAATGAGTTTATTTTGCAGAGTGTAGCCTCTTTTTAGTAGGTGTGAGTTATTTAATGACCCTCTTGGTGACTAGTGAGTGTTTGAATGGTAAAATATAAAGTAAATATAAAACAGATTCACAAAAACATCTGAAATAATTTAGTGCACCTCCTGACAGAGTATGTCAGAGTGTTTGTTCTTTAGATTTGATAAGGAAACAGATCTCTCTCTCTCTCTCTCTCTCTCTCTCACACACACACACACACACACACACACACACACGCACGCACATGCACACACCTTTGTCATACTATCCTTGTGAGGACCATACTTATTAATGTGGCTTATTAATGCCTTGCACCTAAATCCAACCCTAACCTTCACCTCAGTTTTGTCTCTTTTAGTTTTTGTATCCCTATACAGACACACATACACACACACACACACACACACACACACATACTCTCCCCCTGTCTCAATCCTTTCTGTTTCCACTCCAGCCACCTGCGTTTTCGCAGATGTTGCCAAGTATGGATCATGTGATGTGTGTCCCACTGTCTACCAATCAGAGGACATTGTCAAAAGGTCTGTATGTGGTGTATTTGGAGGGATGTCCTAAAGGAGTTTCCACTGTGGTGTTTTTGTTGAAACAACTGAAATCAGTAATCAATTTACCAACTTTTGCAAAACAATAGTTTTGATATTATAATCCATATCGTTCATAACCTATAATCATAGGAAACTTTTGTAATATCTGTTATAATCTAAATAATTCTAAATTGTAGTCATACAGTAGTTGGAAGAATGGATCATTATTGCAAGTCAGCATTTCTCTCAGCATTGTTGACACTCGAAACTTTCCCAAAACTCCTGTACTTTTTTCCTATGCTCATGAGTAACGGTGCCCCTCCTGAAGGCTGTCATTGCCTGCCAGGCTGTTGCCTTCCTATTGTCCCTTGAACAAAAGGAGCTGCTGCCCTCTCACAGGCTATGTTACAGTCTGTCACATGAGGCAGACACTCTGGATCGGCCACTCTTTATCTTCTGTGGTACATCAGATTACTTCCAATGCCTCTGTCTGCTTGGCAAATCCAATTCAATTAGGCCCTATTAGTCCTGCTCCCATCCTACTGCTCACTCTACTCCTCCTTTCTGTTTTCCAGTCCACCCCCTTTTGGCTTCCCCCTTCAACCACCCATTGACTTTACCCATACATCTCCTCCACTCGTCCACTAGGTCACTCCATCAGGCAGGATGGTGGTGCGCATCACTGCTCCCTGGCACAGATTTGGTCGTCATTGTGCGTTGTCCACTCCCTCTCTTCCAACACTACGCTCATTCTCTTCTCTTTGCAAATGAGAGGCTTTGACAAGTGAGCAGAGAAAGAAGGGATGAGGACAGAAGAGAGGGAGGGAGAAAGGTAGGGCGGGGCTGCTGGATTGGGTCTTGTTGCATTCCTATGGAGCAAAAAGTTAATGATGGCTCTTTTATGGTGCTGGCAGTTTGTGTGACAGAAAATCACCACAAATGCGTGTGAGCAGCAACAAAAGAAATCTGGACTGATGAGGGCTTTTCATTATTCTTATTCACTATGAGAGGTTCTTCATTGTATGTTATGTTCACAGCCAACATTTCTGCAAATATCTGTTAAGTTAGTTAACAAAATAATGTCAGGGCTATTAAAAATGGCCTAATGTGAAACAAAAAATGCAATAGATTTTGAACCATTATTATATTTTATTACTGATACAAAACATTGTTAGCATTTTTAATATTGGATTTTCTGTCTCTCACACCTTTTCCCTCTTCACTATTAATTATCTCTCATCTTTCATTAATAAAAGTTACTCATATGCCTGTCTTGCCCACTTGGCCTAATCTGGCCTGACAGCTTCATACCATAATTGGTGCTAACACCCAGATGGACTGGGCCCTAATTTACTGTTCCTAATAAAGAGAGGTGGCTGAGGGGCGACAGAAAAGGGGAAGGCTTGATTTGTTGGTTATAGATACAGAAGCAGTAAACACCCTAGGCCTCAAGCCTGACAGTTTGAGCAGGCTTTTGTTCACACATTTGCTCAAAAGAGAGGGTACCCCTACCCTCCCTCCCAGTCTGGGCCTTAGTCATATCTGATGCTGCAGTCTGACTCTCTCTCTTACACCACGGTCTCTCTCTCTCTCTCATTCTCTCTCTCTTCATCCCTCCATCCCTCCACACATATGTTTGATCTGAATGCTCACACTTATACATGGTTGTGTATGTTTGTGTATAAGTGTTGATGAGCACATGTATCTCTGAAAGCTCATTTCAATTGTGCGCATGTGTGTGTGTGTGTATTAGTGTGTATTAGTGTGCATTAGCGTGATGCTGGGAGCTTGACCCTCTTGTTAATAATGAGGCTGCAGGTTATGACCCCTGCACTAAATGAGGGACAGGGAAGAAGTCTGAAGTTGAGGTGCTTATTCATTATTCACATCTATGCACAAAACCAATTCATTTCTGTAAGGCAGTTGGTCCAAATTAGTCTCAGAAACTTTATAAACTTAATTAAAACTTTAATGAAATAAATTGAGTTTAAATATGTCTGTCTCTCCATCCAAATGTATTCAAGAACACCAGGACTAAGAATAAATCAGTGAATATTTGTTTGTTTTGTTTTTTCATAAACATACTCATTGCTTTTTGCAGTTAAACAACATCATTGATAAAGAAGCAAGGAAAGATAAAGCATTCAAGGTATTTGAATGATTCAAGTAAAATCTCACATTATATAGTATTGTTTAACTAAAGATATTTAATCAGCAGGAACAGGTGAAGTTCCTTATAATCAGATAAAGTAGTTTTTGCTTAATCAAGAACCACAATATGTACATCCATCTAGCTGTATGCCCTAGGGTAATATGCAATATAAAACATCACTCTGTTGAATGGAAAATCCTTTAAATTTTACACAGCTGAATACTGAGTGATAGCCTTTGTGTGTGTGTGTGTCCTTGAAAGTTAAGTCTTTCTATGATTATAAACACTGTTTATATTTTACTGTTTGTGCACATTGAGTACACGACCATAAGCTAGACCAGACCACAGAATAACATGCAGGGTACAAACTGATGATATTTCAGTGTCTATGAGTCACAAATCCAGGAGCTCACAGTATTTCTTCCTAGAAAGGAGAAGCACTGGAGTCCACAGGGACATGGAGGCTAATTGATTCTGAACAGAGATGAGGAGAAACAAAACACATTCACAGTTAGTGTGTGGGAGTGCTGGTACATGGCAGTAAAGCAAAAGGCATAAAGACCAAGTTGTCCTTGGGCGGGGGAATGAAAATGGAAGTGAAAATTGGGGTCAATAGGTCTAGCAGTGAGGAGGTGGCTTTAGGTGGGAAACATGCTAGATTTTTATAGAGAATGTCTGGTTACACACTTCATTCAATTCCTCACATCAGAGTTACACTTAAAAGGAAGAGGCAGTCAACACAACATGCTGTCATTATAGTAGTGCACAGAGGTCATAACTGAAAAGTTAAATGTTAAAATAAGAAATTAACTGTAAGACATATACAGAGACCAAACTGAAGGATGAGGAAATGAAACAATTTAGTATCTTTTATTTCATGGTTTCACTGTTTCATGTTGACAACATTAACAAGGGGAAGAAAAACGAAGACTGACTGATGGACTCAGCCAAGGACATGTATTACCTATTAGATGAAAATATAGAAACAGTATTTTGACCTTCATGTGTAGTTTAAATAGTAATGTCAATAACACAAGGAGCTATAAAAAAAACATTAATAATGGACCCACAAAAGACTTAAGAAATTGTTCATGCTCCTTGCATATCAGCTGCTTTGTTAATTATATTGCTTTTATGTCACTGGATTTCCTCTTGAAGTCCCTTGAGACATTGGCAGACATGAAATTTATCCTTATTACTTGTGCTATTTAATCTAATCAGACATTTGCCTTTTTCATTCACACAGTGTTTCATATGAAAACACTGACTTCCAAAAGCATTTTGTAGTACACTTGAAATGTATTGGCCATTTCAATTCTAAAACATGGTGGGAAACTGCAGTTAACCAAAGCAAGAGCATCACCAAATTAACTTGTGTCATGGTTATAATGCAATAATAATATTCATTCTAATTAATTTTACCACATGTACCATATCTAAAGTATTGTCTATGTAAATAGACTAATGCTAACTGACAACTATCCTTAACTCTTTAATATTCGCTTAAGTGATTTTGTCAAATATTAGCAAATGTAGAATTTTTTTAACTGAAAGAAGCTGCTATATAAATAAAGTTAAATACTGGTTAGAAAAAACTATAATAGACATTTTTGCTTGTATGACCATGATAATCTCCTTCCCTGATGAAGAAGCAGTGTGATGGAATCGAATCTGTACATCAGGAGCTGATCAAGCACAGATCCAGGTGAGCCAAAAAGGAGTGTCTCTGGTCACACCTGGATGATCTTTAATCGTGTTGAATTAAAAGCTTCATATTTATCTCCGTAGAGCTTTTATCCAAATGTTGCTCCTATCTATGCTAGCAACATTTATGTAGCGTAGTCTATGATGTATTGTTTTTGTGTATAATAAAATATATTTTATGGTAAATATGTGTGTAGATTTATGTAAGAAATAATTATGTGTGTAATTGTATGTAAGAAATGAGTAATCAAATGCTCTTTTAAATAACTCAACAGAAGAGAAACTTAGCTATTTAAGCTGTTTAGCTTGTTAGGTAATTCATGTATTTATATTGCACAGCTGTTCCCAAATTAACACTGAAGTGGTTCCTGACTGCATTACAGCTGCAGTGTTAAGATTGTTTCATAAAATTAATAACTCAGAGGAGAATAAATGCTATAAAACATAGTGTTGCTGAGCTGCCCTGTCAAGTTACCCTGTCAAGCCTTTATTGGGAATTTGTGTCCAGTGCTGCCAGGTCCAATTTGGAGGAAGTTTTCATTAACATGTCATCGCATCACAATATGAAAAAAGAATTCTAGCAATGAGCAGAACCGAAGGTGGCAAACTAGATAGCTAATGTTAACTACGTAGTTTAAAGGCACATCAAATTAGACAACAATATGCACAGATCAAATAACAAATTATATAGAGAACACCAATTGGGTAAGAAAAACACACACACCAGAAGGAACCAGACATGTATATTGGACTCCATACTACCTTTTAGTTAGAGAGTTAAAGTCGGCCAGCTCCGTGTACTATAGGCCTCAGAGCTGCACAAAGCACCCCTGAGAGTGAATAGAGTTACACCACAGCCCTGTAAGCATGAAACACTGAGAGAACACCCTGTTTGTCTACAACAAGAGCTTGTGTTTTTTGGTATCAGGACAGCGATCCATAAACAGAGCGCTGCTTGAATAGTCCTTGTATGTATACTGACTTGTACTGACTTGCAACCTAGATTAATATGGAGAAGTACACAGAAGGATGCAGTAGAATACATGCTATTAAAATATTCATTCATGAGTAATTTACAGTAGCATGTTTCTACCAGAGAGGGCTTCTAACCCCCAAAACCATACATCTTTCATAAAGCAGCTTTAAAGCCTTTCTCTTCCACTAATTATTTGGCAAAAACTGAAACATACATTTCTGCATTTTTGGATTTAATTGTGGAATGGTACAAAATGCAAGGTTGCACAAACTGTAAAATTAAAGAAGAAGAGGAAGAAGAAGAAGTCTGAGGTAATTGAACAAGTGAATATGTGATATTTTATTCATAGAATTGTGCAGTATATATACTATGCAGCACTGTGCAAAAGTCTTAGGCACTCTATTTTTTTAGTACAAACTTTGCTATAGATTTTTATTTTATGACTTTTACATTATCGAGTCAGTACGAAAACCTTTTAATTAAATGTTACAGAAGAATGTTTGCATGTCAGTTAAGAAAGCAGCATATTGCATAAGAGACCACTTTTCAGACAAAAGACATAATGAAGGCTGCTGGGTTTTGCTGAAAAATAAGAAGCAAATGTGACAATCAAAGTCTGCAGAAGAGCTGTGGCTGCTTCTGCAAGATGCTCAGTAACACTTACAGCTCATTTCCTTATAAAACTGCACACTGTACCTGAGACTACTATTTTTTTTTAAAGCGAAGAATTGTCACACCAAATATTGACTTTGTTTACTGCTGTTTATAGTATTTTTTTTAATGTAGAAACATTTAGTTTCATTATTTCTGAAGGCGTCCTTGCTCTAGAGCTTATCTTGGATCTATGATGGAGACTGTATCTTAGTTATTGCAGAATACTTATAAAACAAAAAAAAGGTTTTGATTGATTTTAAATTATTTTTGGAGGAATTATTTAACAAAAACCTATAAATTCCCATTTTTAATTTTCATTTTATTGGTCTCTTTGTCTTTGATTCCCTCTTTAAACTTATTCTGTGATACTTTTGAAAGAACAGTTGTCTAGTCCCCTATAGAACTGTTTGTCTCTCATTCTCAACCCACACTTCCTTATTTTTCCTTTATGGAAGCCCACCTGGCTAAGAAGGGCCTGAGAGGGCATAGAGAAAAAGGAAATAATGCTCTCAGCTTTGTGTGCACCTTTTCTCTTAAAATAACACAACACATTTTCATCATCAGGACCTCATTCTACTGTATAAACATAGTGAAAGAGTAGTGAATAGTGGATCAGTGAAAGAGAGAGCGGAGGCTCTTTCTTCACCCTCTGCCTTACATATTCCTCCACACAGAAAAATTAGAATATAATACATTAATATGTACTGAGTTGGTCTAATAATTGTTACTTTTTTATTCTATACTTTATTACTTTTTAATACCAAATTTTTAAATTGGTGAATTGTTTGGCTAAAATTGACATAGAAGTGAAACTTTTCTACTATCCCTCTTTTTCTCTCTCCTTTTTACCTTTTTTTTGTAGGTATTCAGGGAGGCCTCATTGCTTCTCTACCAGGAATGTCGAATGGTTTCTTAATGGCCAAGTCAGCAGATTGTGTGAAGCATGTCAAAACAAGCAGGCTTAATCGCGCCCTGGCTGAGAAGAGTGGACCATGCTAGGAAGCTGATCAACCCTAGGGGTCAGCCTGCAATTAGTCCCCAAGGGGGCCAAATTTGAACTCAACCCACCAGACTTCCCCCTTGTCCTCTATGTCTCTCTTGCATTAATCCCGTTGGCCTCACAGCTGATCCAATTCCTCTCCCCATTCTGGCTGCCCCAGTGGATGATCTATGGCCCAATGCACCTCACAGTGGGTCACATGATTTGTGCAGGTGTGGAGGGGACCCCCGGCCCCATCACCCCCCCAATTAGCGACCCTAATTAGTGAAGAGGCCTCCTGCAGGGTCACTGAACAGGGACTAGGCAGAGCGGATGGATGAAGAAAAGAGAAGGAGGTAGAAAAAAGGGAGGGAGGGAAGCAGTACAGTGATGCGTGGCAAAAGCTGTGGAGGCCAGAACCAGACCTAACACAACAGGCTTAACACTGATTACTTTAACTCAAACAAGCAAAAAGAGAAAATGGAGCATGCAAAAGTTTCTACCTCATTGAAGGTTTAGAATTTTTCTCCTTTCATTAGACTCTGAATATTTCCCTGCTTCAAGGAGTCAAGGAAAGGGGAAAGGGTATAAAGGTTTATTCGATTTATTCTTAAAATGAAATAATTTTACTATAAAACTTCAAATTTAAACCTTGTATATACTGTAGGACTTTTTTGTTCAATGATTAATTTCATATTGATCTATGACTGCACATTGTGTTGAAGAATACCAGAATTTTCTCTTTTAAATTTATTGTAGTTACATGTACAACAAAACATCTCTTAAATAAAGGTGTTGCCCACCTTTATTCGTGGCACAGCTGTTAGGTCCTGCACCCCTATCCTCAGCTGCCCCACATAAATCACCAGGCCACCCATTTAGTGCTCACTCTCCCCAGCCATCCACTCTGTTGAAGAATAGACGCCAATCATTTTAATTGGCACCCTGGAGTTGATTGTCTCAGCAAGCTTCAGAAAGAGAGTGTAGCTCCAAGAGGAAGGAGGGCACCAAACCATGTGGTTAAACATATTGTGGCCGTTTGGGCCTGCGCTTTCTTGAAGAATAATCCAGTCGCATTTACAAGGCATAAAAGAATTTTATGTTTCCGCTATAGACAGTGGAAGATGACCTTATACTATCTATAGGCAACAATAGACTGATAAATAATTATGTGAATTAAAGGAAAGTTTTTTTTCCACAAGTTGTGTTCCTACCTTAGCTGGAAAAGAAGTCCATGTTACATGAATTGTTTGCCTCAATCTGCTGTTAATTGACACATTTTCTGCCAGAAACTATTGCCTCTTGCTGGTATTAAGCCTCAGGTTTCATGAAACCAATTATTATTATTATTATTATTATTATTATTATTATTATTATTATAAAAGTGACGTTTCCTTCCTGAGGCAACAACAAATCTTATTATTATTCTTATTAAATTTGATAGTTTGTTCTTTTTCCTTGGAACCTAACAGAGCATGTAAAAAAGAGTATATAGATTTTATAGCTTTACCGGTTTATAAACTTTTTTAGTGTTTCTGGGTAAAACATCACTGTACACATTACATATTCCACACACGCACATACATACATACACAGCTTTTCATACACTACGGAGGCCTGATGCATGTAGTCATGCTGCATGAAACAAATTCTGCAAAAGAATTAAATGACTCTTTTATTGCTGACAAGATGGAAGAAACTATAACATTCATGAATTGTGGTAACCTTATGATTTTCTCTTAACACACAAATGTTAAGTGATACTGTCTTATAGAGGACTGAAGAATTGTTCATGATCATATGGTAAACAGGTAATACGTGGTAAATGCTGGGGGTAAGTGATGGCTCGGTGGTTAGGATTCTGTGCTAGTAGTCAGAGATGGTGAGTTAAAATCCTACTATTACTGGAGAATCACTCTGAAATCACTTTGCCTTTTAGCAAGATACTGAACTGCTCAGCTGTGTCCTTGAGCTGTATATTTTCTCAGTTGTAGGTCATTTTCAGTAAAAATGTCTTTCAAATGAATACAGTGTAAAAAAAAAAACTAATGAGTAACTGATGTCTACTGTATGTTAAATTTAAAGAAATTGTATGTTAAATTTAAAGAATCATAAGAAATGAGACATACTCGAAGGCGAATTACATAGACATATATTTATATTCATATGAATAAAAATACATATACATATTATACAATATTTTGGCTTCCACAGCCTGAGCATCAAAATTGCTCCATCACCAAAAACACAAAAAAAAACTTATTCCTTTTAAATAAGTGCAAACTGTTAATGTGACAAACAAATGTAAAGCATTTTATAAAGGCTTTTTTTCATCTTTACTTTTTTCTTTTCTAACTGTATGATGACACGATACCAACATGAAAATACTGTGCAAAGACTCATATGGTATATTTACATATGGTTTGTGTTAACATTTTTTTTCAAATTTGTTTGAAAAAAGTTGATGCCACTTATGTTTTGACATGATTACAGAAAGAATTACTGTCAAGAAATGGTTTATGGCTTGTGTAAGAACAAGAACACTGATTCACACAATCTCATATCTCAAACATAAAACCAGAAAGAGTTTACATTACAATCAAACTAGTGTGGAACGTTATATATAGGCCTCTCTTGTACCCCATTACTTTGTTCTTCATCTATACCATATATTTCACAGTGTATTCTTGTTTTAAAGAAATATATTCAAGGTTTAAAAGGAATAAGTAGATGGTTATAGGAGGGTTAGGTGAGGAATTTAACACTTTACCACTAGTTTCAATTTGTTTCAAGCTCATAATGCTCCTCTCTCTTCCACATACACTTACTCACAACTAATACATGACAATACAAACATAGGAAACTGATTACTATACAATTAATTTTCTGCTTAAAATGCAATACGTTGGGGTATCTGAGTGTCAAATAGACAATCCTTTGCTTGGTAAAAAGATTAAATTCAGTAAGACAATTTTGGTAAACATAATCTCCAAGCCTCGAAACTCATCTGTCAGAGAGTTGTAAGCCAAGCAGAAAAAACAACAGTAAAAATTCACTATATATTTGTGTAGGCATTAAAAAAATCACAGGATTTAATAAAAGAAGATTTTATGTGAAATCAAACATAAAGGGGGAAACTGCTAAAGTTTAGCAGTGCTAAACTAAACTTCATAACTGCATTAAATATTTAACATGGGAGTCAGTGAATTATTAATACTGATTATTGAAAATAACACTGTTTCACAACAGTGTGGAAACTCATATGGTGCACACAGGATAACAGTTGCAAAAAGGCAATAGCCTCAATAGCTTTACCTCATTTACCAGGGTCAAAGGGTCTCAGACAAAGAGCTCTCGTCTTAGAACCCTAAACAAATTATAGCATTTAAAAGGGAAATCCAGTAAAGATAAAAGGTCAACCAACACTGAGTCAGTGTTTAAATTAACAGGAACAATAAACAAATAGGCTACTATGGCCATGACAGTTTCTATGGCTCATGGTTGCAATAGTGTGACCATGAGCTTTTGAGAAAAAACAGAAAATGATTGATTTTTGCCTCCTCTATACGTTCTGAGCCTACAGCCCAATGAGACATTGCCTGTTTCTGACACTCAAAGATTTCTGATGTCTTAACCTCAGTGAAAGCTCTGGCTTTCCAGCCACACAAAATAAGAGATACCTGTGACAACTAACACTGAAAATGTCTGGATACTACTTCATATTAGCCAAGAGTGCACAGAAAAATGTTAAGAAGTAAACATATATGAAAATAAAGTGCTTAGATCTCACGGCAATGAATGAGGTGCTACCTAAGGCATTAAAACCTTAAAGAATATGGAACAAATGGCAAACAGTTTGATGACTCTTCCTGAGGTCTATTCCACTGCTTTATAAGTCACTATAACAATCAGAGTCATGATGCAAGCTCCAGGTTCAGAAACCAATCAAAATGGTGTAAACATCTAAAAAAGCAGTTCCACAATATGTAGTGGAGATACAACAAAACCATGGCTAATCTTAGCCTTAGACTTTCGCCGATTTAGGAGAACTGAAGAGACTGAACAGACAGTTAAGAGTTGCATTTTGACCCATCAGATTTTACTACCAATGAATGAATAAACACTGCTTCCATGCTTTCCATGTGCTTTGTTAATCAACAGATATTGTTTGAGGCTGTGTGCATATGTAAATAAAATGATTTAGATCCTGTGTACGTTCAGACAATAAATTATCACTGTGCATTACACAATAATGGACAACTAAGACATATAACTTGCAGCCTGGTTAACAATCAGAAGTCCTAAGGAGCCCCTAGAGTTGCCTACATTTGGAAACAAGTTGCTAACTAGAAGTATGGGAAACAACACTGATGAGACAAGTTATCCTTGCAGTATCTAAGATGCTACACAATCATTTGTGTTCATGGTACAATAATTTTAAGGACAAATGATCTTGGTTGAACTTGAACTGCTTCCCCATGTTGTGAACATACATACAGAATATGACACCTAATTCATAATTTCCCATTTTCCCCATTTCTTACATTATTGAATTATCAATAATAATAAGTAGCTAATATTTACTAATATATGCTTGAGTGAATCACTATCTTTAAAATATACAAAACTGGGAAAAGAACTACACATATTAGAAAGCACAACAATTTGGCATTATTATTGTGTGTGTTTCTCACAAACCCACCCTTACATGCACATCCAATTAACAAGTAAAATAAACATTGATGATAAACTCACCCCTAATTACAATACCAGTTAAGAGCAGCATAAAGAGTACCACAAGGTCCAACATAGTGATATGATCATTCATTTTGTCATTTTTAACACCAATTTGGATACAATATCTGTCATAAAGCAGTATTTGCCTTTCACAATTACATTAGCAATGTTGAATCTTTTATATTACAGACAAAGACTAAGCCTGAGGCTGTCTGTAATGTACACACACACACAAACACATACACATTCACACACACACACAAGAGAGAATTCAAAAATGAAACAAAACAATGAGCATCTGTAAACAAGATGCCACTTAAACGCAGGATGCAGAGGTGGTAAATTAAATTGAGCTCACTCTTCCTGGAAAGCAGAGGCTGCAGCCTTTTTTTCATTATCTTAGTGTGGCAGTAAAGATCAGCACGGCTTGGCAATTTAGGAGTGGAAAGAATCTAAAATGGAGGTGAAAGCTCTCCATATTTGTTTAATTTTGAAAATCAACTCCTTCCTCTATAACCTTCACCTTAGCTGAAAAAGAGAGCACATTGCACCCTTTGGTAAACCTGGGGCATTCCTTAGTGGTCCAGAAAGTGATTCAAGTCTTTAGGAAATGGTCTTCTTCCCACCCAAGTCCCCATCTTTCCTCTCTGTCCTTGTATAGGGCTCAAAAGCTGATGATCCACACCCATAACTAGACGTGAGTTCGTGATGAGCACCACTCATCAGTGGCATGGAGAAAAGGGACGGGGGAGCTACCCCAAGCCTCGGTGAGGGCGGCGTAGCACCAAGTGAGGACAAAGATAGACCAAATGTTCCACCACCGCTGGCCACAATCGCTGGAGGAGTGCCCGTACTGCTTACCCCAGGAGAGGAGGAGGACACAGATGGGCCTCCAAGGAGCGAACCATTGGCAGCATGCGATGGTGCCAGCAGTGGGTTGGGAGGAGGTGCAGGCACAGACAGCAAGCGCCCCTGCTCCAGCAGACGCAGGATGTTACATGTGGCCAGTGACTCGGAGGTGGATGAAGAACGCTTGTCTGAGTCCTTGGACTGATCCTTCTTCTGCTTGGTACGTCGGTTCTGAAACCAGACTTTCACCTGGGGAATATACAAAATATGATTGAACTCATATTATAATATAGAAAGCATTCCAAATGTGCTGGGCAGGTAGTCTAAACCCAGATTTAGCATATAGATCCTTTAGTCATAAATCAGTAATGGAGGAGATATAATAATGGGTAGATATACCCCTAGATATAGCCTTAGATCTGAGAGTTATACTGTTTAAAATACTTGCATTATTTTGTTGGAATTATTCACTGTTATTCACAGCATGTCCACCCTAATGTTAAATCTTAAAATTTCAATTCCTTACACTTAATTACATTTAATTCCTTACACAAAATAAATTGATCCTCGTTTTGTGTGAAACATTTACAGATACTCCATCATGCACCCAGTGACTAATTGTATGAATACCCGAGACAGGAAGATCAACAGAAGTGCTAAACTCCTTCCTGCTATTGATCTCTGTTAATTAATGCTCTGTTGCTTTAATGCATAGTGTGTTGCTGCAGTCGACCTTTAAAAGTAGAGAAAAAATTCGAGACATGTGAAAAATGCATTTAGGCTAGAATGAATTTCAATTTTGCCTCATCCTATTACATCCAGACTTAAAGAAAATGGAGAGAAGGAACAGCCAGGGGAGTCATGCTATGTTGCATTGACTGCTAATAATAAAATACATTCTGGAGGGAAGTAAAATAAGAATACTGAAACATGCAATGCTGAACAATACTAGTCTGAAGAGCAAAGGAACAGCAGACTTCACCACTTGAAAATAAGATCCTTATATGTACATAATTAACATGGGAAACAACACAGCAGCATGTGAATCATCATATGTGTGCATTTGTGGGTGTGAATCATGACAAAGGCAACACACACATAATTACATATCTAATATATTTTTTCAGAGGAGCCTGTATTTATGCAGAAGGGTCCAATAAGTCCAGTAAGCCCCTTTGTGCAGTATAAGAAGCTGACCAGACAGCACAGTGGGGATCCACAGAGAAGCAAGCAGGCAGGAGAAGTGAGATCATGGCCTCAGCTCAGCCATCAGTGCCTGGATAATGAGATTGCTAGTGATCCCACGAGCATGCTGATGCCCCAGTCTTAATCTAAACACAAACATATTCAGTGGGTCTGGCATAGAGGGTATATTGCAGCTCAGGATCTTAAAATGAGTATGTGAGAATAAATATATACACCATTTTTAATTTTTGTGCATACTATGTCCACTGCAAGTGAAACACAAATACTAATCCTGCTCAATAACTCTTTCTGGCCACTCCCCTTGCCTGCCATTCATCTCTAGCGGAATTTGAAGTGGGTGGAACTTAGCCCACATTTGATATCACAGAGCCAGACACAAGAGGAACCATCAGGAAAATGATGAGAGAGACAGCAAGTCTACTCCATCGTACATCTACACTATTGGAATGAAATCCTTTTTAATGAGATCCAGGGTTCAGCCCTGGGGCAGAGATTACAAAAGTGAGATCTGCATGACCTGGATTTCCTCTATCACCAGAAACACACCAGTCTGCTCAGCTCTACGTTTTTGCTATGATGCAGTGTGCATAACCATGAATTCTGTTTGAGCAAGCTATTTAAGTATATTCCAGTAGTAGGTACTCCTATATACTCCTATACTATGACTAGGTACAGACTATACCATGATGCAGTTCTAAATACACAAATGCTCATAAAACTTAGCAACAGCATTGTGTTTTGTATGAAAAGATTAAATAGAACAAAAGTATTAACAGTAAATACAATAAAAAAGAGTGTAACTAAATTCAAACTTTTAGAGCATAATGTTACAGGTCATAAATCACATCTGTCATGCTGTGTGTGTTATGACACATATATGTGATGTACAAAATAAGCACTGAATGTATAAACCTGGAGCATTAATCTTTTAGAGTGAAGGGTGAAAATCCACACATTATGCTGACCGTTCTGTGACCCCATGTAGAGGCCCCTCAACACCTTGCTGTTGTGTGAAACAATGTGATGCATTCTGGTTTTTAGGTGGCTGCTTCCTGACCTTGCCACTGTGTAGAAAATGTAGGTCAGGGAAACAAAATACACTGTCCTCAAGAACAGGGTACTTCAGATTTTCTACCATCACTTCACTTAGGTCCCATGACATGTCCAATTAGTTGCAAAAATTGTTGTTATGTACTAATGATTAAAAAATATTTTTCATCCAGTACCCATGTATACATTTACCACCATTTCCATATCACACTATAAGAATTATGTGATTGGTTACAGTGAATCCACCACTCAGGAGCATTTCTAAATAAGGCATTAAAGGAAGAACTATATTCTATTCCTACTATTTGAACTGTTTCAACTATTTGAATTCCTGGCACTGCTTGTCATTTCAAAAAGCTCAGAAGAGCAATCATTCAACACTTCAAAAAAACTAACTGGTGTTCACTGTGTGTGTTTATTTCATGAAGTGATTCCAAACCCTCTCTCTCCCTCTCTCTTTCCACATGTATGCAAATAATAAAGTATGCAAATAAAAGTGAAGATTTTCTGTGGTTAGTCTTAAACTCTGGAACTGTCTCTCCTTTCACGAGAGGTCCCCTCCGTCTTTAGCCATTTTTAAATTTTCTCTTAAAACTTATTTTTATTCTTTTTCTTATGATGCAGCACTACTGTTATCTTTTGTGATTTATAAATAATATTTTAATTGACTTTACTTGAATAAACTCTTGTACATTTCTATATTACTCTTATGTCACAGAAACTTGCCATTAAACCGTCAAGGATCTTCATCATGCATCCTCACCCCTCTCCTACCCTGCTCAACTTCTCAACCTGATCATGGCCTGATCCTTAGCCCCAGCCCCTGGTATTACTGAGAGGCATGTTAAAGCAGGTTCAGCCAAGGGTCAACTCTGTCTTAACGAAGGGCTGGTAGATATGGCTCGATAAGCTGCCTAAATGCAAAAGCACTTGGACTATTATTAGTGCTGTGCCCCCACACTTACTGATACGGCTTGGCTCTTCAGCCCTGTGGCTTGAGGTGTTGATGTTTAGATAAAGTAATTAGGCTTACAGCGTATGGGCTGTGACTGAGAAGATACCTTTTATGCACTATATGATAAAGTTTGAGACATGCCAAGTGAGCCACAGCAACTCCACTGTACTTCAATAATACAATCTGGGTTAAAATGGCATCAACAGATAAAACTGCTATTATACAGTTAAGAGAAAATGACCAGAGATCATTTAGGTTAATGTTTCCCCAGAAGACCTGGAATAAAGAAATTTAGGGGAAAGGCCCTAATCTGAAATTAGAGTTGTTTAACTGTTCTGTTTAAAACAAATAGTTATCATTTTCTAAATATACATGTTTTTTATTTATCTAAAATGATCTATTTACAACTTAACACTATTTCCAACCACTGAGCCACCACTGTCCGAATGTGGTTATATATGTTGGTGTCCATGAAGCAGGTGAAGATTAAGGTCTTTGCTGTCTGGCAATCCAGGGATTTGAATTCACAGAACTCCAGTTATCAACATAGATCTTTTACTACTGAGATGTCACCAAAAGTGAAAGCCAAATTAACAGCATAGCGATCTGTAGACACTACCGATACAGTATAATACACAAGTTTATAATGTGCAAAGAGCTCAATGTTAGTCAGTGTGTTGATCCTGTGTGCTTAGTCTGAATGTAACATGTATAACACATTCTCAGACATTCCATTGGTGAATGTATCTTCTGGATTAGCAGGTTTCTTTTCTGCCTGATCCAATCAGGTAATGGAATTACACACTGCCTAGAGAGTGACACGACAGGCCTGTACACATGTACTGTGTGAGCACTTTACTCTGATCCAAGACACGTTTCCTATAGGAGTGGATATTTCCAGTACAAGGATAAGCATGCCAGGATGAGCCAGAGACTGGGTACACACACCATGTGCACAGCACACTTGAATCTTTGGTTAAAAAAACCTCATGAATTTGTGCCAGCAATTACATATAACAATTCATTATACAATGCAATTATATACATATGTTAAATATTAAAAACATAATAGTATGACTTGAAAACAACTTGGTGGATATCCAGTACTTAAAGGTTTGAAGAATCTACCACATAGTAGGGATGTAACCAAATACAAATAACTTATTCGTAATGAATACATAATATGTTCAGAGCAACTACAAATGCAGACATATAAAAGAGGCACACTATTTTTTTTTTTGTCTGAATGGTTCACAGGGAAAATGGTTGACTCTAGAAATGTGCTTCGGGATTTACTTTCATGTGAATGCAAGTATTAGATATTAACATGAACATACAGTGTTCATTTGTATATCCTCAGTAACTGCCAGGCTGGGTTCATGATGGTTTAGCTTATGCTACTAGTTTGTTTATATTTTGGGAAATAGAACTAAATTCATTAGAAAATATAGTGTGTAGGTACAAACAAAAAGAATATCTGTGCAAGCAGCATTTAAAAAAAACAGTCCCACATAGTCCATTTGGGTTTAAATATAAATACAAATACAGATATTTGGATATAGGGATATTTGAAGCTTTTAACAGATACAGATATGCATACAGATGCACATATATACATTGTTACAAAATTCAGGTTTGAATCTCACCCACATTTGTTGTCTGGAGGTAAAATGACTCAACATAGAAGACATTTTTATGCACTAACACAGAGGAAATAGTAGCATGAAAATCTAAATGATGCTTTTTATCCAGATATTTGCTTTAAGAATCACACAACTCCCAGGCATCACCCTTTAAGCCAATGCAATTTATCCTTGTATCGCACTAAACTTCGTCCACTTGTCTAAAGCTCTTTCCTGGCTTCTGAATTACAATGAGTTCTAATATATCTCACACAATCTCTCTTTTTAGTTCTCTTTTTGTCTCTAAATTACAAACTGAGCTCTCTTCTCCTTTCCAGACATTACAGCTGTATTAGATACTGTCTGGACTGGATACAGTGAACAAAAGCACACAGCAGAGGCATTCATTCACCAGTTGGATGACGTGTATGGCTAGAGTCTGAGACATGATAAATCATTACATTTGTTCCTTTACGTGCAAGGTATTACAACCTGATATGCTTTTAGAATATTTACAATTATCATGCCAACAAAATGCATCCCAGAGCATCACAGAACCACTGTTGTTTCTTTTGTCATCTATCTGTATATATCCAATAGTCCTCCTTAAGCTAACCAAACAGCAGCCAGGAAATCATTCATTAAATCATTAAATTGCAAAATTACACAACCATGTAGCAATAAAATATCAAGTCAGTCTGTTGAAAAGCCTTGCACCACCAGTATCACCAAGTTAAGTGCTGTAAATTTGCCTTGAACTTGTTTCTAGAATCACGAGTGGTTTAAGTTTTATCAAAGTGAGTGTACTCTAAAAAAGCCTTTAGGCTCATAGAGAAAATGATGTTGTCATCAAGGTGGTTGTGATGGGTAAATTCAGAGTTACTGGCCAACCTGTGGTGATGCTATAAACTTTGTCTGACCAGAACACATGCATTCCAGAACCTACAGCTAGTCTCGTTATAAAAGTTTTATGTAAAGATGCTGTGTGAAGTAGCAAATAACTTCAACAGTGTTAACTTTGACAGTGTTTGGGCTCTGAGCTTTATTCTGTGTCTACTCTTCACAGCAGGTCTGTTCAACAAATTGACTAATAGACACTCAAATGCTCCTAGTACTCTGTGCCCATGAAGTTAGACACACATACAAAGCAAAGGTCAAACTTCCTCAAATGAGCTTCAAAATATATGCAAATAACAGTAATACAAAAATTATTTTAAAATGTTAATTATTGCAAATGGAAAGCACCAACATTTTACACAAAGCATTCTGTCAAGAACTACAGAAGCGGCGAGTGAAGGCAAATGATCTAATAATTCAAATTTACAGGGCCATTGAAGAGTAAAATAAATTCTGATCTAAATATTCCAAAAGAGCTGGTAAAAGGTATTGCAGTTCCTAATATGATACCATGATAGCTTCCAATTTTCTGTTTCTATTTGCTCTTGGATCAAACCAGTTTAAGTCATCCTTCAGCATGGGAATCAGCCATGGCTTTATCAAAGCATTCAATAATAAAGACCATAGTTACTTCAATATCTAAGTATACACTCATAATATAACAAGTTCCTAAAACTGTTAATAATTCTTTAATATAAACGTAATATTTTATATATTATAAATATAAATATTTTAATACTTTATATATTAAATATCTTTCATATTATATAATTAGATAATCAAGCTGAATCATCAACATTCTTAATCTTACTCTTTAATTAAAGTACGCTTAACTGAACAGTGGGAAATTTTACCTAAGACAATCGCAAGGCTTGCTTCTGAGATGAAATATAAACTACTTGAAACACTCATACCTCACTCTGATTCTTGTATGAATCTTGTTCAGTTTTGCAATTGCCTATGCCTTGCACACCTTATTACAAAAAGGAATATCAGAAGGAAAATAGCGGAGTGTTGAATTCTAGCCCAGAAATTCTGTTATTCTGTTGATGAAAAACAGAGACAGTATCACTGACTGTTACACCCCAACTTTAGATATGCCCATTCTGTGCTACCTGACCATTTAAGCATAGCTCGATTACTGTCAGCATAATAAAATGGCAAATAAATTAGGTTTCTTCAGCATACAAAATTCCTCATAACCTATAATAAATTTGCATGTGAAAGGCAGCACAGCTCATAGCCGGCAATAAGATGATTAATGCTCTATGTCTGTTCCACAATATATCCCCAGTTGCCTGCTGATCCGGGTTCCCCACTATGTTACACTGGAGCGGGGAGCCACCTGCTGGGGGTGGCAACCCAGGAGTACCCATGTTCTTGAGCAGTACCAGGATATTCACTCATCTCTCTCCAGCACAAGTATGTGTGCTGTGCATGTATGGTGAGTTGCTTGGGTGGATGATTGAATTCAATGACCTCATCAGTTCTCCTGGAAAAACTTCAAAATAACTATGGAAGTACCCTACACAGATTCAGTTTAGCAAAAAAAAAAGCTTTTCTATTTTGATACCAGACGCCCAGCGGGAGAAATAAGTACGGAAATAAGATCTTATCACAGCTGTTTCTCTTTTATTGATCATAGATGATAATGATAGCTATGTCTGAGGACGAATTATATTGCTGAATATAAACATACCAATACAGACGTCTGTGCTTCATCTTGGTACCCTAATATGCGGTTTTTGTTGGTGTCTGGTATTTCTTTCTTGAGTCTTATACAAGCATATGAGTGTCAACCTCATTACACGGTTTAGACATTTAGACAATTACATAAAAGTTTTAAGCAAATTTTGCCATAAGCCTCTATTCCAAGGCACAAAATGCGAGCTCAGTAATGCTCAAGGGCAATGACCGGGCAAAGCCTGGCACATACTCACAGACACCAAGCCAAAACATCGGAGAAAACGGTGACAAAGTTTGCTAAGTTTTCTTTAGCTAAAGTTTTGGAAAGAAATATATATTAGTGATAGAGAATACTGATGTGGCAAGTAATGTATTTACCTAAGATCGTGAAATTGAACAAACAAAAGAGAACGAATGTAAATGAAAATGCACTTTGTTCCCTTCAACAAAAATGCGTGTTTACTTTCAGAATCAAATAAACAAAATGAGTGGCACATCCACACTGTTCACAAATAAAGAGGATTGGTGATGAGGAACAGTTTATGCCACGCATATATTAATTATTTTTTTTATTTTGAAATACCAAATTTAATGGGCCATCTCTGTAAAGCATTCTTAAAAAAAAATAAAAATAAATCTGAATTCAGTCCCTCCTAGGTTTTTAAGCAACTGACATTTTTCTCTACACTGAGTTGTTGGAAGTGTGCCATGACTAATGAATATAAATTAGGAGGAATATTAGCACTTACAACCTGTCTAAAACCGCACGTATATTTTTAAAAGCCATTTTGATAAAGCTAAAATGTAATTGCTCTCTACATTTCCTCTGGACGCTGAGCATTTAAGCAAAATTGAAAATGTTGGACCACTTTACGATTTTCAAGTGTATTTACTGGAAATGGCTTGCAGGAATGCTTCAAGAGAGATTTAAGAGAAAGGAAATATTTCGGGAAAGTGAAGCATAAATTCTACCAAATTATTATACCATAATTTCAGACCAAATTTTTTGCTAAGATTAATAAAGTATGAGTTCTATTAGAGCCCTCCTGATCATTAAGTTCTCATTAAGTTTACGTAGACCTAATTATCTAATATTTAATATGTAATATTTAGGATTTCATGGATGATTTATTATTATTGGTTCTACACTTATTAATTATTATTATTATTATTATTATTATTATTATTATTAAATGTTTAAAATGTTAAATACGTATAAAATGTAGGCTATTCATATTAAACTCTGGCGCCTATTTGGATCGAATGGCGAGAGTTTTCCCCCAGGCCAGTTCACGTTTCGTGGAGTAGTTTTGCATGGCTATAAGTGGAGATGTTTTAAGCTTTTAATTTCCAAGTAGAAATAGGAAACTCTTTTCAAATAGGCTGCTGGGGGAGAATACATTTTGTTTTGTTTTTTGTTTTGTTTTTTGTTTTTTGTTTGTTTGTTTGTTTGTTTGTTTGTTTTTAGGTTTAGCTGAATACAACGCTAAAATTGCTCATGGTGCACTGTGCATTGATGAAAAATATTCTCGTCAACAACAGCATATGACAGCGGAAATACACTAATCATTTAAAAATCTTTTCAGAACACGAGAAAGACCACGAAAGTATTAAGCCTATTTCATTAATGCCTTTATTGATCATCGATGATAATATTGAGATATGATCATAAAGCATAAAATTTGGATATATAACTTTTTACGCATTTAGCTTGCTTTATAAAAAAGAACTATTTTATCCTATGGTCTTTTACCCTAAAAGTGACTCATTTTATGTAGGTGTTTATTTGGCTACAATCATTTGGAGTAGTTAAGGCCTTTTATTTCATTTTTGGATTCAAGGTTATAAGATCATTTTTTAAATTTCCGTGTAACGTCATATATAACTTATTTGAGCAATAAATAACATTTAAACGTCAGCAATCTGTTTCAGCACCGAGGACAGCGACAGTAGCAATTAACGTACGAAACAATCACGAAAAAAGAAAATTCAATTAAAGAGTAAGTAATATATATCAGTGTATGAAGAAGTTTGTCTTGAATTGTCCTGTTTCTCTCTAAATATTTATTTATTTATTTATTTATTTATTTATTTATTTATTTATTTATTTGTCTTGTTTGTTTTTTTTTACTTATTTACTTGTTTATTTATTTAATGCCAGTCTTTAACAGCGCCATCAGGTGGTAAAGAATTGCATATAGTCCTTATTTCTGCAAATGTACAAACATAAGAGATATATTTATATTTTTAAACATTGATATTTATTTTAAAATGAATATTTCACTTGTTGGGGTGTTTATTTGTGTCAAATAAAACCATTTTTGTGAACTCCTAAATTTTAAGAAGTTGTAAAGCCGCTCAAAAATTGAATGCGCAGTGTGAATGCGCAGTGTGAATGCCTCAATAAATATTTATGTGATTTTAGCAAGAATGTCATGTTTCTTTTACTGTGTTACAATTACAATCCGTTATTTTCAGTGAATCTGACAAAAAACATAAAATGTTGACTGTTTATCCATTACACCTCTCATTCTCCTAAAATAAGAGGGTCTTTTTGTATACAAACGTTATATTTATATAAGCCTATTTATATAAGAGTGGGCGGAGTTAACTATCGTATATTTTTAAATTTTACATCAAATCCAGCTTCATCGTTCTCGTCATTAATAATCCTACAAATTTCACTTTACAGCTTAAAGTTGTTAAGAAATAAAAATCCATAATCCATATTGTAAGTCGCTCTGGATAAGGGCGTCTGCCAAATGCCATAAATGTAAATGTAAATGTAAAAATAAAACGCGGTCTGACGCAATGCAAGAAGGGCGTGGACGGCGCCCGGTTACCAGAGACTATTCTGTGTGTGTGTGTGTGTGTGTGTGTGTGTGTGTGTGTGTGTGTGTGTGTGTGTGTTTGCTTGTGTGTTTGTTTTGTTTTGCTGATTGAATGATAAATGTCCTCCATAACGCCCACTGTGCGAACGCACATTATGAGTATTGTGTAAACGCCAATACCACTCGATGCTGCATTTCCAGACACTCTTACATACAGCCAGCAGCTCATTCATTAAGACATTATGTTTTGATTACTTTCATATTTAGTCGTGAACGTAGCTAAAAGGTTGTAATAAAAATCTACAATTTAAGTCCCTTTTTGGATTTGGATATATAAGGATCTCTTTGCATGCTTTTGCATGAGTATTGGTGGAAATCTCAATCTTTATTTTATATAAAGCGATTTTTGACTGAGCTATTTCTAAAAATGAGTTACTTTAAATACTATTTACTCAAGCTTCGTGCTTCCCGTTTTCCTCTATACAGTTAAATATTTATATGGATAGTGTCTGCTATTTTTTATTCACTGGTGCATTAAAAGTATGTCAGTGATCATAAGGCGTGTGTGCTGTCAAATAATAAAGTGTTTCATTTACACACTCAAAAGTGATTATTGCCTTATTTAGCTTTTACATATTGATATAATGTCCATGTTACTCCAATAAATTAAGTTCGTTAATGTAGCCTGTGTTTCTATTTAATGAGTTTAACATAAACATGTCATTATTTACCTATTTACTTTCTGATGAAAATATTTTACTTGAAAATTCTGCCCTTAATATAAATACATTGCTCTAAGAAATATTTCTTTTCATCGTATTATGTGATTGATTTCATCATCTATTCAAAACTGATCTTCATGACTGAGATTATAATATTCTAAATAATTAGGTTGTAGTCTACTTCACCAGCACTGATTAAGGCCAATCATGCAAAGGAAAAAGTGGATGGCTGAAAATGTGAATTTTCCTATTCTAATTTTACCGTTTTTTATTTGACTTGCAGAAAATTGCGGGCACGTTAGACCTATCAAGCTAGATTAAATTGGCATCTATAGAAACAATCAAATAAAAAGTAAGAAATTATATATGATCCCTAAGCCTACGAGGTATAACAGGTACAAAAAAAATAAACAAACAAAATATGAGATAGCACCCATGAGCTTTAACTGAATCTAGACTATAATGGGGTGAAACATTATGGGTCATTAAGGCGACATAATTCTATTTTTGTTTTGCCTGTGGTCATTTTTATTTCACTGATTCTTCTATTCATTAAGTTTAAGGAAGAAAAAGAAGAAGAAGAAGAAGAAGAACAACAACAACAACAACAACAAAGACGAATTAGCATTTGTATAGGCCTATAAGAAGACCATAATCCTCAAACATTTATTTTATGGCAGCTGAACTGAAACTATTTTATTTTATCAACACTCTGCAGTCTAATGACGTTTGAAATGTGTAGCTCCTATAGTTTTTTGGGATTAAACAGTCGGCTTTGTTTTCTGTCCTACCTGAGTTTCGGAGAGGTTCAGCTGGCGGGCGAGCTCCGTGCGCTCGCGCCCCACCACGTACTGACAGCGCTGGAACTCAAGCTCGAGCCGGTAGAGCTGCTCAGCCGTGAAGGAGGTGCGCGTGCGCTTCGGCCGATCCAAGTCCAGGCCTTTCGGCAAAACGATCTCACGAATAGTGCCTTTAGCATCTGCGGAGTCAAAATAATACATTTACAGAGCAGCAATAATGTGTAGACTAATTTTTCTAAATATTCGTCATAATACTAAAAATAGATTTAAAAAAAAAACAGAGGGACTGTAAAGGTCAACTCGGAATGTTTATTCAGACTATAGGATAGATTAAAGCAACAACTACTACTACAATTAATAATAATAATAATAATAATAATAATAATAATAATAATGTGGACGCGTATCTCAGAAGCATATTTCAAATATAGGCTACTCATACGGCATTGTTTTTTTTTTGTTTGTTTGTTTGTTTGTTTGTCTGCCGATCGACTTCCGAACAAATTTTAGTTGGTTCTACTCTTATTAATTATTATTATTATTATTATTATTATTATTATTATTATTATTATTATTATTTATTTATTTATTTTTAACAATTAAATATTTAAGATTTATTTACTTAAAGTGTGAACAGAAAATATAAATCACATAACCGCAATCATCTGTTTTCCAATACACAGAGAAACATATTAGATTTTTACTTCATAACTATTAAGGGTTTAGGGTTTTTAGGGTTAGGCTCATAAATAGCCATGTCATACAGTAGAATGTTCTTATCTATTATTCCACTAAAGGCGTCAATGATATAAGATGGTAAACAAAATGTGAACTATATATAATAAAATGTAAAGAATATATGTGTAGTTTCAATTGGGTGATATATGTTGACCTTAATTTTAAAAAGGCTATATAAATATAGGTAGGATGGATACGAGGAAGATATTTTATATGTAAATATATTAACTATTGTATACTGTATATGCATACTTAAGCACAAACACAGAAAGAGAGAGAGAGAGAGAGAGAGAGAGAGAGAGAGAGAGAGAGAGAGAGAATGAAAACATATGTGAAAAATAAATCCAGGCCCTTGTGCGGTTAACTTGGAATCTGTGGTTCATCAAAATTTCACAATACAAAAATAATAAATATTAAACCAAAACCAATAAACGACACTGTGATGCTTGGGGCTGAAGCTCCACCTCGTTTAACTGTCTCCGTGGCAACCACATCAAAATACGTATTTACATTTATTCTGATATCAAAACCACTTCCACCATTTATTGACACATTCGGCAAATTCGGCGTATTGATGAGTGAGAATTTTTATAGTTCTATTTTGGGCATTTCAAACACCCAAAATGTTTCTCCTCCCGTTAGCACCGGACCTGCTGACCTTTCTGTGACCCTGGCTCTCACGCGCTCGATCTGCAGCTTTAAAAGAGACAGACAGACAGACAGACAGAGAGAGAGAGAGAGAGAGAGAGAGAGAGAGAGAGAGAGAGAGACTAGGGATGGCGGGCATAAAGTTCCATGTTTTAGAGGAGACTAGACCTAAAAGCTTCTATTTTCCACAGCAATTAAGTATAAATAAGCAAGCATCCAGTCGGATCAATCACTACTTGCATTATCGTGTTTAATCTCCCATTGCGTATTAAAGGTGCATTACACTAACCTGTGTTAACTTTCGGTGATAGCCCCAGCAGACATAATAATAATAATAATAATAATAATAATAATAATAATAATAATAATAATATACTTAAAAATTTGCAAATAAATCTAGCTGTCTTAAAAACCTATATCAAGACTTAATATTGATACTTTGATTGTCAGTCATCCATGTATATTCTAAACTAAGGTATATTGAGATGACCTTAAAACATGGTTAAAAATAAGCCTGAAAACTCGACACAGCGTTTTTAGGAGATCATACTAAAGCTAAAATTTCATTAAATTCGTATTTTGTTTTATTTATAAGTGTATTGCATATGAATACAATTGTACGTTACTGCTTGTATGTGCCTGGTAATAGGCTTGCAGATGGAATATCAGTAGCCTATTATTAGCTGTGAGCCTTTGTAAATAAGCCAGTCATAAAAAGCTACCAGTACTGTGGCTTTAGACAGTAATGCTCTAATACTCTAATCTAATATTTTAAATAATAATAATAATAATAATAATAATAATAATAATAATAATAATAATTATAAAATATAGGGTATCAAACAATTTACAAATTTATTATATGAATAATGAAAAAGAAAAACCCTACATTTCATAAGATGCTAAGTATAGGAATTATATATATGTGTGTGTGTGTGTGTGTGTGTGTGTGTGTGTATATATATATATATATATATATTTTTTTTTTTTTTTTTTTTTTTTTTTTTATTAAAAAGAATAGCCATATATTTCATAAAATAGATGCAATTTTAGCAGGCACATTGTGCCATGGCGTTTTATACCTTCCAGACATGCAGAACGAAAAGATTCGTATGTTTTTATCTTATACTTCATTCCACACTCATTTCAATTTAGAATTGAACCACATGCCCACAGTAAGTAGGCTAGTTAAGAAAGAACCTACAATATCCTGCTTTGATAGCCTAATAATATAACACTGCTAATAATATTGTTGGTAAAAAAATATACGTTTTCAGTGCAGTGATCATTATCAGTGGTAATGCAGCACTATATCTAGAGAGGCTACTCTTCTGGCTATGGACTATACGGGTGAATTTCTTTAGGGTTTAGCTTCAAATTTTTGGCTCTAAATAATCTTTTTCATTATGCAGAGCGTCTTACTCCTGTCACTGTAACACCGACCCCTCACCTCGGACTAAAATCCTGCGGCAGTAGTCAGGGTCCACTCCTAACAGTTTGTCGTGTCCGTCCTCGCTGGAGGAGCTCGTGGTAGACGCAGAAGTCCCCGCAGGAGCGTCGCCGGAACTGCGGCTTTCCACTTCCGCCAGAGTTTTAGCGTCTCCACCGCGCTCGCGACGCAGCGAATTGAGTCCACAGTGGTTTCGGTCCTCGGCGACTCCATCGCCCATACTCTTGGCTTGGTCAAACATGTAACAGAGGTGCAGTAGTCTTATTCAAGCTTATTTGTCCGCCGAATCCTGTAACTTCAGCGTGCGCCCAGTAATCTCGACTTTCGCTCTCCTTCACTACTTGGTCTAAAATGGGGGAATCCGTCCCCGAAACACATCCAATCAGATTCCAGTCAGGGAAAGACAAGTCCTACCGGATCCGTTCGGCATGTTCAGTGTAGGCCAGCCTTCATGGATTTAAGTGTGGGTCATGAGGAATGAGGGTCATGAGGCGGAGGAAGCCCTACGGACACACCAAAGTACCCTCAGTTACAGGGCAGCTTTCAGCCCCCTATAAAGTGCATAGCCTGGTGTGTATATATGCAGAGACTTGGCTAGGTCTGTGACAGAGCCACTGGGAGGTGCTTCACTGCTTAACCACGGAAGAGTACAGTGAAAAGACGGAGTGCAGACAGCAGTGGTAAATTCCACAAAACACACACAAACTTTCACCTTTTTGCCCGTGGATGTGGTCTGTGCTTCAGTTAATTTACCCTGTTCACCTCTCTCAGCAGTGATGAGTTTGGTCTCAGCACAGCCTCTTCGGTGTGGGAAAAGAGTTCAGATGGATGAGCGACAGTGACGAGAATATTTTTATATTAGGCTACGTAACTTTTTGCGCTTAATTAGAATTGCAACGAATATTAGCCGAATAAAATAATTTGTGAAATAACTTAAAAATGTTCCGGGCAGCCATCCACCTGTACGTAGACCATTTGGATATATGTGTCAGGATACATTTTTAAATTGACCATGAGCCTCTACGCAACTTCCTGTCTGTGCAAGAACGAGCCGTTGATTGGTAAACAAAGTGTAGTAGGAGCACGTTTTGGAGGAGAGGGAGGAGTAAAGGCGACGGAGATTACCGGTGTTAGCGAGAGGGAAAACCCGGATTAAGCGGTTTGTATAATCCTGTGTCTTTGTGCGATGCTTGTACCAAGATGTTCTGAAAGACTCACAGTTGCATAACCATGTTTTTGAAACGAGTATTATAGTTAGTTATTTATTTGCTATAATCACTGAAATCTCTGACCGATAGTTTAGGATATTTACGTAGTGGCCTCTATGTTTTTCAGAAAGGCAGTGAACGGTACATCTATTTCCACTCACAAATTAAGTGATCCAAAATGAGTTTGAAAGGAAGGGGGACAACAATCTGAGTGAAGAAATTGTCTGAAAAGTGTGATTTTGCAATGGACTTCAGGCTAAATAATAAAGTTTATATAATTGTCTTGGAGAGTTTTAATCACTTCTACCCCATACTTAATATTTAATGTTTCCCTGATATGCATTTGACGAAATCATATAATAAGTTTACTAGGATATTTTGTCAGACAGTTCTGATATCATTTAGTATCATAACGCAGCGCCGCATAAATTATGCTGTTTTTAGTTGCCACGGGTTGATGATTGTTCAGTATTGTGATGTTTTGATGTATAGCTATACACAACCACAGACATAGCAGTATTATACCAAGTGAAAAGTTCATACAAATTCACAATTCTTCTTTATGCGCCATCACAGCACCAGTACAGACCGAGCGCAATGACATAATTACAGTTTTCCCACTTTGCGCGATGTTTACCACTGAGAGCCGAATTGGCTTATGATTGAATTCATCTGCTGTGCACAGATTAAACTGTGAATGTAATGAATGGAGCTGTCAGTCAGAAAGCCACAGAGGACTTCCATCAAAGTGACAACACAGTCAAGAGAGGTCTAATTGGCTTCCACTACTCCAACTGGTTCACACAGTCAATCACGCAGTCGCTGTCTCTCCCTCTCTCTCATCACTGCCATGAACCAGCTGACGTTCAGTTTATACAAACCAGGAACACAGTTTATCAGCTTGCGCTTTTCTTTACTAGTTCATGCAGCCTACTAGGCACATTAGTATGTTTCCAGTAAACTGCATAATCTGTCACATTTCTTAGCGCCCACATGCTATGCTCACCCATATAGCAACCTCATCCTCACTCATCAGTGAGTTAGGCTGCGGTTCACAGTTTAAAGTGTGTCATGCCTGGAATAGGTCAATAGGTCCATAGCAGCAAGGGATATTATTGTTTTAGATTAAATCTGTTTGATTTGCATCAGTCAGGAACATTTACATCCCATTCTCCAGCTGTGAGAAAAATCTTGAATCTTTTGTAGCTACACATCGAAGAATAATGGTTTATTATAATACATATTAAAATGAATGACACACAGGAAATTAAGAGTAGCCTAGACTACGGCTATCTGAAATTGATACATTTATCGTTACAGTATTACAGCATGCATTTGCAAGACACATAGGTCTATACTGTTAAAGTCATACCTAGATCTACTTTTCAAAAAGTTTATTGACTATTTTATGGCCTTTTATTCTCTTTTAAAACAAAATACAGCTAATGCTCAGTAATAAATTTTACTTACAAGTCAATAATTATCCACCTTCGTTCAGCATTGTGCTCTTTGGTTATCACACTGCTAGAATTCAAATATATTAAAACTCTCTATTCACAAAACCAGTTTTTATATGTGTATTATTACCAAATTGTGTTGCTAAAGGAAAATAATTAAAACTATGAAATAATCTTGGAAATGATATCCACAGCAAGACCTAAATGAAGTTTCATGGCAAATTGGTGTTAATTGTACATTTTAATGAAAATTTCCATTTCGTTGTTGTTAAACATTCCTTGAAATAGGAAAGTGCTTCTTAAATAACAATAAATAAATAAATAAATAAATAAATAAATAAATAAAACCTTTGTGAAAAGGCACAAATCAGTGAAAGAATTTAGGTGTACACGGGCCTTGGCAATCTCCGAATACATTAAAGCCATAGTAAAGAATTGAACTGAGAACTGCTACGAACCAGTTATTCTTTAAAAGCAAAGATGTAAATTCTCAGAGAGTTTATGCAAAAAAGTCACTAACAACACTGAAGGAACGACATGGCTGAGACTTGCTATAATGGGGCCTGTTCAGCAACAAAATTCAATTTATTCACTAATCTGTCCTATGAAAGTTATCAGAAAATGTATGAATTCTCCATTCTTACACCATGTCTACAGAAATACCCTCAGGCATTTCCTCATTTCCTCGCTAATCGAACAGTTATTATTATTATTATTATTATTATTATTATTATTATTAAAGAGGAATAGGCAGCCTACACGATAAACTGTAGGATGAATGAATATTTTGCGAGCATATTCAGGCCCGAAAGGAGGGAATACGGGAGGGAAAGACAGTTTTCACAATATTATATATGAAGATAATTTTACAACATCACGCCTCAATTATAAAGACAATAGCAGGAAAGAAAAACTTTTAAACACATTATAAAAGGATATTAAAATGTAAATTCAATTCAGTTCAGCGGGTGGGAGGTTTTTGGTAGGAGTGGGGAGCTAGGCGCCAACCACTGTCATGCTGTGGAGTGTTTCGCTGTGCACCCTCTGCCGAGATCTCCCCCCAGCCATTTTCCACTGTCCAAGAGCAGAGTATACCCCTTACGCACACAGACACGGACTTGTATTTTATGTGTGTGTGTGTGCGGTATTATAAATATGCAATGTTAGCTGGAGTGGTTGAAATATGAGAGTTTCCCAAAGCAAAACACCACAATGGTTTTGACCTGGCGAATACATTTACTTGAAGTTGCTAGAGAGTATTACAGCGACAGTTTGCGCCACCACTTTTGTCAGTTTACACCGTTATAAGAAGAGATTACAGAATTAAAGAATTACAAGAATTAAAGTTAGAGAAAACTTAATGTGTGTTTCCCGATAACGATTAATCTTAGTGAATAACGAGCATGAAGGAGGTACGAGCCTGTTTTGCCAGAAGCCTTCATTATGAGAGCTTTAATGATCGAATTGTAGGTGTTGTTTTTTGACTCCGCCCAGCCCGCGTCTGGAGAAAAGCAACACGACTCGATAGTCAAACATTCGGGGGTTAATTTAATATATCAGTGTGTCAGTGATTTAAACTGCAAAGATTGACGCAGTTGGAAAGGCTTTATTAACATCGGACGATAGACGTAAGCATAAACAACAATTTACAATAGAAATTTTAACTGGTTGAAGTTTGTTTGGAAGAAATAGAAAAAGTTATAGAAATTTTAGGGAACGCAAAAAGGAACACAGTGAGAGAGGAAAATATTATGGAAAATTAGTATTACTATTTTAAGCAATTCTTGGAGAAATCCTTGGTTGTTTTTAGAGGTAGGTATAACATGACAGACCTTCAATACCAGTACCAACTGTCTTACCCAATAAACAAAGAGTGTCAAATGTTATATAACCAAATAAACACCGGGTTACCTATTTTGACCAAAATTTCATAAACTAGGCTTTCCTTTATTTTTGGTACACATTTTGTTCGTAGGGTACTGCTGTCAAATTAGTCTTTGCTTTTCTTTTCTTTTCTTTTTTTTTTTTATTACCATGGTATAATAGCATGTTTATTATCCAAAACATTAAAAAAGAGAAAAGAAAAAGAAACAAAACAAAATGACTAACCATTATATTACATTTCATAATCTCAGTTGTGCTCCCAAGTCCGTGGAAGTCAGGAAATTCTGCCCCTGCCATTTGCCCTTGCCTTCCTGGACTTCCACATTAGTAGGTGTGTTATTTTCCCCTCTCTGTTGTTCTCCTAAGCCTCTCTGGCTTGTTGATTATATAATTATCAACAGGCATATTTGCTATTTTCAATCGCCTATGGGCTGTGGATGAGAAACTGTTAGTAGCAAATATATGGAGAGCAAATTCACTATCACTCAGTCAACCACTGCTGTTGACCAAAATAAAAGGAATACTTCCCAGCAACTTCGTCACAATCTCTGTAAAAAGGTCACACTTGTTGCTGGGAATTCATATGGCAGCTGTAGATGGGATTTTAGAGGTGTGTACAGGAATGAGGTGTGCATTGCGTAGAATTACTGTATCTCTGAATTCACCAGTGGTGTAGTATTGTCGGGGCAAACTTCTGCAGGTTTCATCTGTACCCAACCAATTCGGGCCATTATTTTACACCTGTTTATCCTGTTTATCTCTGTGAACATATCTGGGTGACAGCTATACCACCCTTAAAATAAGCCCTGTCACCCTGATTGCCTCCTGTACCCTAAATCACATCTCTCTGAGATCTATTACTCCTGTACAATTCATTCAGACTTAATGAATCACATCTCGAGTTGATTTACACCTCCAATGTCATGTTAGCTATTTTGAACAATACCTACAAAACTACACTGTATTTGGAAAGATACATATATCTATATGTATTATAGATATTGTTGCATGCCCATTCATTGCGCACTAAACAGTGAATTAAATAATCAGAGACTCCACTTAGTAAACTCCGTCTCCACTGCTAATGTATAATCATCCAAATATTATTTCATTTGAGTGATCACCATTGTGAGATTAATTTGTATGATCGTAATGTGAGCAAACTGGACTACAGACCAAACAACAACAACAACAATAATAATAATAATAATAATAATAATAATAATAATAATAATAATAATAATAATTGCAGGAATAACTTTGGTTCAGGCTAACGGATCAGTGAGGATTTTTGTGTAGAAATCAGCGACCTCTGCCTTTTTGAGGTAGAACTGCACGCCAGCTCCAAATAAAGAAGTTCTTGGTGAATAATGAATGGGTCAGGTTACTCGTTCGTTTACAGACGAGTCTATGTACTATGTTAGTTACGAAGGGTTACGAAGGGAAACACTCGTAAATCAAAGAACGTTCTTAAGACCTAGATAACGAAATACTTAGTGTTACGAATGTCTCAGAAAACCCACCCAAGTACTCGCTGATGATATGATTAAAACAAAAACACATTTTTATGGCCCTGGAAATATTCCTTTACACAACTCCTGGATCCCTTTTACAGCTGCCATTAAGAATTCTCTGCAGTGAGAGTGCAGGTGTGACCACCAATGACTTCTTACAGACGGCCAAGCAAGGGCTTGAACATTGGGGAGGGGCAAACCATTTGGAGGGGGTGGTGGTGGGGGTCACAAATGTAATGGTCCTTTTTGGTTCTCTATGTAATAAAGGCCCAAATATATAGTACTGTGCAAAAGTCTTAGGTACTCTTTTTTTTTCTTTTTTTTTTAGTACAAACTTTGTTATAGATTTTTATTTTATGACTTCTACATTATTGATTCAGTACAAAAACATTTTACATTTCCAAACATTAGTTTTCCAGCACAAAATTAAATGTTACAGAAAAATGTTTGTATGTCAGTGAAGAAAGCAGCATATTACACAAGAGACCACTTTTCAGACAAAAAACATAATGACGGCTACTGGGTTTTGCTGCAAAAATAAGAAGCAAGTGTGACAGTCAAAGTCTGCAGAAGAACTGCGGCTGCTTCTGCAAGATGCTCAGTAACACTTACAGCTCATTTCCTTATAAAACTGCACTAAGTGTACCTGAGACTACTATTTTTTTTTTTTATAGCAAAGGGTCGTCAGTAAATGTTGACTTTGTTTCATTTATTACTGTGTAATGCTCTTTATAGTGTTTTTTTTTTTAAAGAAACCTCTAATTTCATTATTTTTGAAGCCATCCTTGCTCTACAGCATTTCTTTGCATGTGCCTAAGACTTTTGCAAAGTAGCACATATATATGTATATATGTATATATTATATATATATAATGCAACACCTTTACAGTTAGGGCCAAAATAACTATAGTAAGGTCAGTGTGTATTCACAATATGCACACATTCATTCTTAATCTTATGCCTAATATGTACATTGAACATCCATTGACAATAACACATTACATTACATTAATCACGTTAATGTTTGCATCCCTGGATTATCTGACCTATCGTAAGACAGTTGTCAAATAGCTATTAAACTTTAGCTATTCAGCTTACATCTTACCTCGCACTCTTTCACCATTAAAACTGAAGCGTTGCGCGGCTTCTGTGAACAGTAAAGCCCCACCTTCTTTCATTTGATTAAATAACTATTTTTTAAATAACTTTTTGTCATCCTAACAACATACATAGTGGTGCATAATGGATTGCAGCAGAGCAGCATCAAAAATATCATATGTTATGGGGGACAGTTTGGCCATATCTGATTCCTGAGGGGACGTGTCCCGCTCAGTGTGTGTGCTGGTTACGGCCCTGTGGTCAAGTGGCTGGTGAGGCCTCACTCAGTGCAGTGTGCCAGAGTGGAAAGAATGGGGACTGACTGATAGTGGATTTTCTCTATGTCTATTTGCTGTACCAACCAGTTGCTCACCCAGCCCATATACTGAGCAACAGTCCTCTTCTCAGGACTCACAGAATGGTGTAAAGAGAAATATGAATATTTAAAAAAAAAAATACATTTAGATACCTTGACAAGACAAGAGGTCTTAGGAGAATAGCAGAGAGGGGGAACTAACACAACTCCCCCGGAAGAAGAGATATGGAAAATCAGAACACAGCACTGCCTGAGGAGGAAAGAGGGCGCGACACCAAGCTAGAGTGGGAGCACAAATGGCACGTTCTCAGGTTTTCGTGTTATGTTTTATAAGCATTCTTCATATTTTGGTTAATAAAGAGTATAAATAAACTGTAACAGTAATAAACAAATAAATCAAGAAGACATTCAGGTGCATAAAAATGAACTTGTCAACAGTGTCTCACAAACTAAATCAGTAACCAAACTAATTATGTGCAATCCAAAACCATGTGTAAGCTATATGTAAATTTTGGCCAAAACAGGCAGCCTGTTTTGGTCAGAGAACAAAAGGCAACAACAAAACGCTTCCTTTGTTCATGAGCAATAAAGGTGATACTGATCTTGAAGACCTTTCATGTTGCATGTTGCTATGCAAAAATTGCATTTGATATTAAAATTAATTTTCCTCATATTTCCTTTCTCACTAATAAAAATGTATTTTTCAATTAGCACATATGGCATTGTTTTGTAGGACTTGTCGGTGTTTTGACAGTGAGAGCTGTATTTGTTCTATCTCTTCCAGAAGCAAAATACTGTTGATATCATCTTTAGAATTTACCATTGGCTCGTGAAGCGAGTGTTTGTCTGTTGACTTGTGCTGCTTTTCTCCAGACTGTGGTTGGGGCGGAGTCAACAAAGAAGCATTAGAACTCTGGTATCAAAGGTTTTCGGGAAAACACTCGCTAAACAAGCTCATACGTAACGTATACGTCCTTGGTTTAGTTTGTTCTTATTCAATGGGCAATGTATATTGTGTAAGTTCTGGTTACAGGTTTTGGTGACCCCGACACTGAGGACACTCTGTTCAAGGTTCAGTTCTTGGGTCTGTACCACCTTAAACTGCGGTGTTCCTTGGGACTTGTCCTGAGTGTTTCCAGAAATTCAGAGCTGTTTTATGTAGTCTATGTTTATAGTGGAAATCACCTAAAGTATATTGTTTTAAGAGTGTGACCATTATTAGGCCTTTAAAATGTGATCATTTTAAAATATGACCTAATAACGTTGGTGGAAACCAAAAAAAAACAAAGAGCTTCTGCTTAATAGCAGGAATGCTTTCAATTCCATATGTTAATTTCATACTTTTCACTAGAACTTTTCCAACCATGTCTGCCTCTCCAAACTGTGGGATTGTAGATGTAGGAGAAACAGCTTTGTTGTTAACAGAAAAGAAGCAGAAGTGATAAGTAATTATTAAAGCTGTTTTTTTTTAAATTAAATTACAATGTGGCTTTTTAGATTATAGGACCCAGACCAGGATTTCTGCTTGAACAGACCCTTAAAAGCCACACACACAAAAAAATTATTGGTTACTACTACATTACTTCTATTGTACATTGTTGCATACTGCATAATTACATGTTTGTAGGCTCATGGCAAAACATTTATATGAATGCTCACATTCAAACTGCACCTGAATTGGTTTCAATTTTACTGAGAATTATTTTGACATTGCTGATATTTATACACGACAGGGAATGTGGACAGGTAGCCTATGTCAATGTAAACATTGTCTTTTAGCCTATGCTAGATATGAAAATAAAAACAAATGATGCTGCAGGAAATCAGCAGTTACATAAACTAAATGCATTTTAGATTATATGTGTGCCTCAAATAATTGAGCCAGATATCAAATAGGCTATTTCTTGTAAATGTATACCTAACTATTGTATATTTAACCCATGTAGCTTAGGAATTCCTCCAACTGAAGAGTTAATGATGCCACATGTATGTCGAATGTGTGGATGAAAAACATAAGTAGCTTCTATTTTTTAATATAACATTACCTAAGTGGTAAAATATAAAACAATAAGTTACACAGAGATCAATAAGGCCCAGAGGATGGGTTGTAAATGCTATAATATTGCTTTTTTGAATATCAAACCTAGGCCAGTTTAATATTTAACTATTGCATAACTTATATTCAACACAAAATTGTTTCTGAAAATGTAAACCTGAGTAAGAGAAGAAAAGATTTCTAAACACTGCAGAATAGTGGAATTGTTGCCTCTGTCTACAATGTAAACTTGCAGTAACATTTCTAAACAGTACAGAAAATAGTATTATCTAGGCTGACTTCACTATTTGTCTAAGTATTAGACATCTTGTCATAAGGCAATGTTACATTCAATATATTTAAGCAATCATATAATATACATACATCATATAATTATAAAATCGATCATTAGCTTAAAGTTTACATTGAGTGTTTTTTTTTTGTTTCTGCATTTAAATTTTAGATAAAATAGGTGCTGTCCAGTTGAGCTACTTTGAGAGTCCAGAGACGCAGAGTGCACATTGCCCACTACTCAGGATCCAAAAGGTCAACATTCTTCTTTATTTTATTTTTTTATTTCTTTAAAAAAAACAATAACAGTAGACAAATTTCAATGAACGCATGTTTGTATTTACACCAGACCAGATGTTTTTGCACAGCAAATGAAATTTACAGGTATCACCGCAATCCAAAAACATTAACACGCACACTCCAGATTATCTCACTTTGAAGAATAATGTTGCACAAATGACATGCATTCACAGTCAAGAACCTCTGATAACCATTAAAGTAGAGACAATGATTTTAGGGAAAAAAAAATTCACTTTACTATGTATAAGTAAGGCCTCAGACATTTTGCATTAATTGGAGACAAGACAGTTACTGGGCCTTGTGGAAAATTGTAGAAATGAGAGAACAAATGACTTAGGCACTTAGGCTTACTTAAATTAATATAAACCATTAACTTTAAATATAAAAAGTAGTACTAAATTTTATGTAATGAATAAGCCCTTGATGTGTACCAGGTGAAGTACAAGGGGGAAATACTGCCCATAGTTTATATAATCCTTTTCTACTAAATATAAACAATGTGGAGAAGTTATGTTAAGCAGTTTTACACTGAAATGACCATTTCAATTATGTTGACTAATTATTAAAAAAAAAAGAAAGAAAAGAAAAGAAAAGAAAAGGCAAATATATGTTTACTGTTTTTATGGGACCAGCCTGTGCCCCAATTATGTAATGGTTGTCTATTATGGCTGTTCAGCCACATGCCTGTGTTAGCTGTCAAATCTGTAGTCAATAATGCCCCCTACTGGAACTGTAAACCATAGAGGAAGTGGATTGTTTGTAGTAAGTCACACTGAAAAATATAAAATGATCGAAAACTACAAAAAAAACAAACAAACAAACAAAAAACCATTAGTAAAACGCAGCCTGATAGCACAGTGACAAGCATGCAAGCAAAACCACAGTGTATTTATGTGTGTGTGCATGTGTATGTATATACACTCAGGCCCATAAGTATTTGGACAGTGACACAATTTTGTTAACTGATTTGAATGTAGGCAGTCCAGGTGTGATTGAAGTGTAGCCTTTCAGCTGTAATTCAAGGGGATTACCAAAAATATTGCATTAATCCTTTATGAATTACAGCCTTTTTTACATAGGCCCTCCATTTTCACAGGCTCAAAAGTAATTGGATAAATTAACCTAATTCTAAATATAAACATTATTTTTAATTTACTTGGATGTAAATCCTTTGCAGTCAATGGCTACCTGAAGTCTAGAACCCATGGACATCACCACATGCTGAGTTTCCTCCCTTGAGACACTTTGCTAGGCCTTTACTGCAGCCACCTTCAGTTGTTTCTTGTTTGTGGGCCTTTCTGCCTTCAGTTTTGTCTTCAGTAAGTGAAAAGCATGCTCGATTGGGTTGTGGTCAGGTGACTGACTCAGCCATTTAAGAACATTTCATTTCTTTGCCTTAAGCTCTTGGGTTGCTTTCGTGGTATGTTTTGGGTCATTATCCATCTGTACTGTGAAGCGCCATCCTATCAGTTTTGAAGCACGTAAACCCTACTGTCATCTTTACTTAAACAATCAAGTAATCATGACTAAACATCACTTAAAATGTTGCATTTTTGTACCCATAAATCAAAAATCTAAGCTTATTTAACTTATTTACCTACAAAAGACATAAACTTAAGATTTCAAGTGTTATGAACTCAAAATCATGATTCGTTAAAATAGCTCACTCTGGTTTTTCTTTGATGTGATTGGCCATGCAAGGAGTTCCGCCTGGCAACAAGAGAACTAATGTACTGATTGGTAGATAATTGAAAAGATGTTCCTCCTCATCTACTCTGTTGCTTGTACTGTATAGTGACGTTCTAGACTTCACCATTATTATGAGAAATGACTCTGTGTGTGTTTACAAAGAAATGGCAATCATGAAGAGTATGTTCTGTAAATAAAGTCACATTTTGCTAAAAAGTGTTAATTTCCCCTACGGATGGAGACTTTTGTGGCTCCTTGCATTTAAGTACACTTGAAATGAACACCAAGTTAAGTGAACTTAAATATACAATTTAATTGAGTATTACGGTCTCCCAAAACTTGCATATTTAAGTTCACTTAAATATACAAGTTTTGGGAGACCGTATTACTCAATTAAACTGAGGAAATGAGTTTACTCAATCAATTGAGTACAGTCAATTTGTTATGGTTTTCAGTGTAGTTCTATACACTTCAGAATTCACTCTGCTACATCTATCAGCAGTCACATCTTCAATGAACTCCAGTGACCTAGTTCCATTGGCTTTGGATCATGAGCCCTCCCTTTTCTTCTCCATACACTTCTCATACCATCATTCTGATACAAGCAAATCTTTGTTTCATCTGTCCACCAAAGAATCTTGTTCCAGAACTGGGCAGACTTTTTTAGATGTTTCTAGCAAAGTCTAATCTGACCCTTCTGTTCTTGAGTGTTACCAGTGGTTTGCATTTTGAGGTGCAAACCTTCTAGATGTTGTGAAGAGGTTTTTGCTTGACCAAGGCAAGAATTCTGCAATCATCTGCTTTAGTTGTCTTCTGTGATCTTCCAGGCCTTTTAGTGCTGCTGAGCTCACCAGTGCATTCCTTCCTTTTAAGAATGTACCAAATTGTTGATTTGGCCTCTCCTTGTCTACTTTGTTTTTTCAGCCTAATGATGGCCTCCAATTTCATCGACACCTCTTTTGACCACATATTGAGAGTTCCCATGAATAGCTACCAAATGCAAATTCAACACTTGGAATCAACCCCAGACATTTTATCCTTAATTTGTCATGAAATACTGAGCAAACAGGCCACACCTGTCCATGAAACTGCATTTGAGTCAACTGTCCAATTACTTCTGAGCCTGTGAAAATTGGAGGGACTGTGTAAAAAATAGCTGTTAATGCAATAGTTAATGCAATATTTCTGTTAAACACCATGAATTAAAACTGAAAGTCTACACTTCAATTACATCTTGATTGCTTCATTTCAAATCCATTGTGGCAAAATTATGAAAATTGTGTCACTGTCCAAATACTTATGGACCCCACTGTACACACACACAGTACTGTGCTAAAGTACTAGGTATATGTAAAGAACTGCTGTAAAGCAAATATGCTTTCAGAAATGATGAAATTAAACACTTCTTAACAAATCAATTCTATAAAGAGCAGTAAACAGTAATAAACTAAAAAAAAACAATATTTGGTGTGATAACCATTTACTTTAGGAAAAAAGCATCAGTAACCTCGTTGTACATTTTGTGCTGTTTTATAAGGAAGTTGGCTGGTAAGTTTTACTGAGCATCTTGGAGAATCTGCCACAGTTCTTCTGGAGACTTTGCCATATTTGCTTCTTTTAGTCGCACGCAGAACCCAGAGGTCTTCGTTATATTTTTTGTCTGAAAAGTGGTCTGTTATGTAAGATGTTGCTTTCTTTACTGGTATACAAACATTCTTCTGTAACATTTAATTTTTTGTTGGAAAAGTAATGTTTGGAAATATGAAATGTTTTTCTCCTGACTCAGAACTCATGATGTAGAACTCTTAAAACATCTATAAACATTAACAAAATTTTTACTAAACAGGGTGCCTAAGACTTTTGCACAGTACCGTAAATATACAGTGTGTGTGTGTGTGTGTGTGTGTGTGTTTATTCCAACATTTGCACTGTACCAATGAGAATATCTGAGAGTAACAGGTCACCAATTAGTCAAATCCTTGCCAATCACTTTGCTCTGAGTCATACTCAAGCTCAGCTCCAACACATCGTACCCCTTCTAATAACATAGGTGTCCCATGATGTCGATCTGAGAAAGAAAGACAAGACAAAATATTGCTGTGATTAAATCAGCTCCTCTTGTTCTCGTCAAGACCCATGTGTGTGCAGTATAGCACGGTAACAACAGTAATATAATTTTTATTATAAATATATAGCTGGTTTAGAGCAAATACTTTTTCTGTCTGTCACTATATTTGATGCCGATATTTTAGTGATAGTGTAACAAACATGGAGATGTTAAGACAAGTCCAAAGTTTAAATATACACATATCAGGGTAATATACCGAAAGGCATTTAAAGGTATTAAAGAAAAAATATGAAAAGGTCAATTATGAATAGAGACAAAATGACAGTTCACCAACTGTGCTGCAGCCACACACAGTTCATTTTCCATGTTGACATTGGTTAACTGCTATAAACACTATAAAATACAATATTCATACAATACTGCTAAATTGTGCAAAATAGGTCTGCAATTAAAACCTTTTATTGATTATATTTATTTGTTTTTTTCCCCAAAACATGGCAACTCCTACAACTATGTTTTTTTTTTAATTAGACTGAGTGCTATAGGTTACTACATACTAATTGTATCTGATCAAATTCCAGGGAAACACATGTTGCTTCAAGTGTTGAAAGATGAGTTTCTCTGAAAAATGTGATCTGCCTGTTTTTTAACAAGTCACTACAAGTCACATGATGACAGAATTTAAGCACAATACCCAAGAGCTTTATCTAAATATTTTGATTCACACCAACTACAACCACAGACATTTCACACTCCTACAATTTCATATATGTAGGTTAAGTTATTGGAACTTTTGATGATTTTGAGGTCATCTTTTCAGAACGGGCCTAACTGTAAAGCAACAAAGAGTCATGAAAGAGAAAATGAAAGTGTATGTGAAGTGCAAATTGGACTGAGAATTCTATCAGTATCCTAACATCATTGATAATTCTGACTATTATGTAAATACATTCATTGTTTTAATAATGTCATTATTACTGGATTTGGTTGGATTTTTGGTTGTAGTTCTATGGTGTTTGCACATAAACTCCAAAGTGTCTCATAGCCAAAACTGAAGCATTATGAAAGTTTTTTTTGTGCAATGACCTGTAGAACCACAATGTTTCTCCTAATTTGTTACAGATGAAACAGTTCCATCTGTTGTATTTAGTTATTACTTAGAATTTTTGTTTAAGTGGGGTGATAACATCGACAAAACCAGACTGTACGTAATGGGACAGGACTCGTCAAGGCACTTGAGGTCAGGAAAACTCTGTGCTGAAGCAAGTTTGTGGATTTTGAATTTCAAACCGCTTTTGGATCATTCCACCTACATCAGCACTCCACATTAATTTCTAACCATGAATTATTGAAATAGATCATGGCAGACCTGATTTGTATGAAAGTTTATATCATGTTATTTGTTCTGTAAGCCAAATCATGTTAACCTGTGCTTCCTTGAATTGCTAAGTGTAATGTGTTGTAATATATTGGAATAATAATTGGAAGTATTGGAGGTGCAAACTAAAAGAAAAATATTCATCAGTATATCGTAAAAGCAACTCACTTTAGCCCTGTTTTAGCCTTTTGTTGGACTTTAATCTTCTTATTCATAATCAAACTGAATGTTTTCTTACTAAGTTGTACTTTTTATTAAACGTCTTGTTTCACTAATCTGACAACTGCTTTTGAAAAATAATTTTTAAAGATTCATTTTTAAAATACTTTAAAAATAAAAGTACTATGTTGTTACAGATAGTAAATTGTATCTGCTCTAAGGTACCTTTGAGGCATTTCCATCTGCATTTGCAATTACGGCAGTTGGAGAAGAAAGTGCTTGAACTGATTTTTGCTCACCAGCAGGGTGCAGCAGATACCAACTAAAGAAAATAGAACTCGTACTTCCAGTCTTTGCATTGTTTTAAAAATGATGTTTATGTTTTAAAACCCAAAAGGTGGTTTAGAAAATAGCTTATATAGTCTACTAATATCAGAATAATAATATAATATATAATATACATAATAATATAATAAAATAATATCTCAGTGGACCTCTCCTGGTCTTCCCAATGAGGATCATATTAAAATAATTTGTGTATGACAATACTAGTCTACTTAAAAAGTGGATGTCATACATATTTTGGAGATGCCTGGACCAATAAGTGCTAATTTTATGGAAGATAATCTCTCAAGATGTAGCTCATATGTCCATGTGTATGAAACTAATAAACTCAGCCCAAGTTAGCATAGTAACTTTGGCTTTAATATGCATAAGTGCAAAACTGCAGGCAAAGCAAGGAACATCATTAATTAAACTTTCTGTCTATGTATTATAATGTACACAATTACAGAAATGGTCAAAAGGTCTTGCAGTTGATTAATTTCTCAGTCACATCTAATTTTATGTTCATGGAGAATAACTGAAATGTGGTTGCTTTATAGTTTACTGATCTAAGCTTTCAGAAAGACAGGAACTTCTACATTATTTGGATTTAGGGTAGCATTTATGTGTGCTGACATTCTTGGTAGATATTCAGCAAGAGTGTTTTTGCTGAGGCTGGCTGTGCTCTGTCAGACTATAACTCACCCATAACACGAGCGTGAACTTTCACCTTCAGGCACACATCCGCTTTGCTTTCACTGAGTATTAGCATCTCCTCACACAGCACTCCCTCCTTATGAGCCACATACTCACATGTCACCTTTAAACCTCCTACAAAGAGACAGGGGAGAGTTAATGCTATATGTGATGACATGAAGGAGTAATGTGGGTGTGAATTAGTGAGTGGAATATAGAGAAGTAGAAATACCAAAAAACAGGAATAAAACTCGAAGCTACTTTTGAGAAAAGCCATGTTAGAAAATCAGAGCTTTAAAAAAAGATTTTGTGGTCTGAGACTAAATTTGATTCATTTGGTCTAACACGAAAGCATGTTTGGCACAAGTTAAATACAGCCCAACACCCAGTTAACACCATTCCTGTGATCAGGGTGGTTTTCAGCAGAAGGAACTGGAAAGCTTGTTGCCCTCACAGGCAACAAGGATGGAGCCAAGTAAATTGTTGAGAAGAACCTGTCCCTGTCAGCCAGACAACTGCATTCAGGGCAAATGCAGAACAGAACAATAAGCCAAAGCACACAGCAAAAACTACAAAGGAATGGCTTGAAAAAAAAGAAGGGTTGTTCTTTGGAATGGCCAAGTCAAAGACCTAATGTGTGGACCTAAATTCAACTGAAAATCTGTGGTATGACCTGAAAAAAAAACAACATCCTCCATTTAATTTGGCAGAGAAAATTTGCATTGTGGAATGGAAGAAAATGCCAAAATCAAAATGTGCAAATCTCATACAGACCCATCCACCACAAATCAAATTTGTAATTTCTGCAAAAGGACAATTAATGCTGAGGGGGTGAATACTTATCAATTAAGCAGTTTTTAGATTTTTTTTTCCAAATAATTCTGAAAACATAATATATAATTTTATTCTGTAGACAGTCACGTCAAAAGAAGCAGAAAAAAACTTCCCATTCTGATATGCTTAAATATGATGTTGCAATACAGCAACAACAAAAAAAAGAGAAAGAAATAATCATTGGGGGGTGGATATTTTCTAGAGGCACTGTATTTTAGTCAAAAGTAGTGTGAATTTTAAATCTGGACTGCAAAGCAAAAAAAAAAAAAATTCTGTTGTTTGGCACTTGACTTCGTTTCATGTAAAATGTGTTCGAAGGAGTTTTACTGAACACTCAGTGCCGAATATCTTCTGCATGTCACATTCAGAAAGACAAAGAGAGCTATGATAGCAAAACCAAAGCTAAATTTATAAAACCCTAAAAAGTTCTGAGCCCATGGCTCAGAGCTGAGCAATTTCCTGATGTAGAAGACCCCCAGGTATGAGACATACATATAAAAATCATAAAGAGAAGGTGGGAGCATACCACTAGGGGCTGCAGTAAGATCTTTAATCTGAAGGTAAGGGTTGGGAACAGGAGCTGGACACACATCTTCCCCAAGCCCTGGAACCTCTGGCAGCGAGAAGACAATTTCATACCTGTGTTGAATCTTCAGGAAGCCGACCTGAAGAGAACACATAAAGGACAGAGTCACCAACACTGGATGAAAGAATCATTTTCAATATCTCATTACAGTTTCTGTAGTCAAATATAGTATTTTAAGGTTCTGACAAAACAATAAAGCTGTTGTTGATCATTATATGAATAGGGGCTTCTTAGCAAAGCTGGTAGGAAGAGAACATGGAAAGTGAGGAGAAGAAGAGAATCTATTTGGCAATTTGTAAAGCAGAGTGTGCCAAACAGAGAAGGGATCATTATATTTACATCATTCGGCTGACACCCTTATCCAGAGTGACTTACATTTATCTCATTTATACAAACTGAACAAGGTCAAGGGCCCTGCTCAAGGGCCCAGCAGTGGCAGCGTTGGGATCTGAACTTACGACCTTCTGTGCAGTAGATCTTAACGACTGAGCTTTTTTGGGTATTATGTCAAGCACTTCAGAAAATACAGTGCCACTTACACAACAGCCACAATAAAAAAAAATTTTAATAAAAAACACAATAAGAGACAACTCTGTGTATATATCTGTGAGTGTGGGTATGTAAACGTAATATAAAGTGGGATGTGCCAATAAGACGACAAAGTGGTGTCTTTGTATGATTGGAAAGAAAACCAAATTTTATTACCCAAAAAGCTATTATTCTCTCTTAACAAAACACACTTCAGGCAATGTGTGGAGTTCATCGGAAGCAACACTGTCATTGAATCTCAATTCACAGTTTTCAACAAACACAAAGCACTCATTCAAAAACTTGGTGTGGAGTGGTATGGTGTTGCCAAAGGCAGCATATCACAAAACATCCACAATGAAAGAAAGCGCTGGCATATGAAATAAACAGTGCACATACATACTCATCCACAGCCATGATAATAGTTGGGTTAAGGTAGCAGTGAGTGAGTGAGTGAGTGAGTGAGTGAGGGAGGATCAAATAAGCAAGCAGAGGGTCTGTAGAGATAATAAGTTTAGCCTCTCCTAAAAGGATCTGTCCTCCAGAACAAATACATGACCTGAAAGTTAAAAGCAGGGTTCTGTTTTAGCAGTAAGGCAGCTGCAGGTCACAAAGTGGTAATGGTGTATGCGTGTGCACATGTATGGAAAGGATCTCACTAAATCAAAGACTGCCTATGAAAATCTAATATACCCTAACCTAAGCCATCATAAATCACATAACCACCATGACTGTCAAACTCTTTTCCCCCTTTTATATTATACTGACACTCCAAGAGATGCAGTTACAAAATGTTTCAGCTTAATTAGTTTGTTTTAATTCACAAAGACCATAGTTAACTACTATTTTTGTGACTTAAAAATATAATGCATCTGTGATATTAACAATATTCAGAACTGAACCTGACAAGCTTAGCCATACATGCTACCCTGATTAAACGTTAATGAAAGCCGGCCTGATGTCACCTCCAATAGACTAGTTGCTAGCAAACTACTTTCCTTGATCATAAACAACCCTTGAATTTTGGTTGAACTTTTAAAGCCTTATTTGTTGAGCATGAAAGTCATAAACCATATGCCACTGTTCTCTCATACACCAATTCATATCCCAGCAATAAGCTATATTTATGAGAGCCAAAAGAGCAGCAACTGAGTGCTTTTCCAACTTCGACAACACCACACTGACTGATGAAATTCCTCTTGGTTGGATCATTCTTCTACAAGTCATTTTATAATTTATGTGACTATTTCATAAGATGCACTTTTCTCAAAAAAATTGCTCTAAATTAAATGCGGGTATATATGTATTAAGGATGCTATCAACTATGAATACATTATTCAGATTGAAAAGATAATGAATACGAGGCAAACTATTTTTTTTTTTTGCCAGAAAGGTTGACAGTGCATCTAGTTGACAATAAACATCGGGAATGGAATCCTGCAGAATGCAACAAAAAGTTGTGCAGGCAGAAGGTTTTTACTTTCACCAGGGAGCAAGCAAGCAAGGAGCAAGCAATGAAGTTTATGAGACAAAGACCATGGTGTCCAAAACATTTACAGCATCTATTTATGACATGCTGACAGTGCTGCCATTTCTACTGATAGTTTTTTCCAGCATTTCTGGGAGCACAGTTGTAGGATTGTAGGATTGTAAACTCCAAGTAAGGCCATGCCCACTATAGGTTTAAATCCCAATACTGATACAAATATTTGGAACACTAAAGAGATACTGGTGAAGACACAGAGAGTGATTGTGACATATGTACTGCATGCATGTATGCATGCATGTATGTATGCATGTATGTATATATGCATGTATGCATTTACAAACGCATGCATGTAGCGATCAGTATAGTGTGTGTGAGCATGTGTGAGTTTGTATGTAGGTTAGGTTAGGTTCTACTTTATTGTCATTGCCAGAATACGAGTACAGAGATGTATGTATGTATGTATGTATGTATATAAGTAAAGCAGAACCACTGACTCAAAACTCACCTTAACCAAGAAGTTTCCATCAGACTCAGGAATCACCATGACAACAGAGTCGTGCAGCTTCTCATCAAAGTGCACATGGGAGTGAGCAGCAGCAGCAGCAGCATTTGCTTCAGCAAAGCGAATGCCCCCTGCCTTTGAGGAACCTGCAGTAACACATGCATTCATTAACACACAAAAACAAATCACATTTTCACACAGGAAATCTCACTTTTCCACCGTCTCACACATTCCTTTGAAATGTTTCTTTCCAAGCCTCTTCATAACACTGCAAGCACACATCAGTCGCATTATAAAGGCAGCAATAAAATTTCTGAAATATTTTATAGTGCTCAGTAAGAGAGAGGCATTTTATAGCCTAATTACTCAGACCTAATCTTGCATCTTGATTTTTTGAGTAAAATTATCTTAACACGTCCTTTATCAGCCTCAGAGTTTGAGATAGCATATACCCAGTTTTGTACACTTTACAATGAACAAAGGAAGCAAGCAAGTACTATGTTCATCTCTGCAATTTCTAATTACAGAGATTACTTAAAAACATTAACATATGATGTTTAAAACAAAAAAGTTAAACTATGATATTAAAAGGCAGTGAAAATAAAAAAAAATCAAACAATGTGACTGTACCTACGCGTAAATACCTTTCCTGAATTTAAATAGGTCATCCATTCAACAGGCCTACTAAATGTTATAAGGTGAATAAATTATAAAATTAGGGATATTACTTTAGCCCTATGTAGCCGCCTACTAATCATGATACAGAAAGGCTATACATTGAAAATCTGTGTCCTCAGTGCAGAAAGGTCGTAAGTAGAAAGGTCATATTTGTGCTGGTGAAGCCAGGAAGTTTTGGTGTGTTGAAAACCAAGAAGATGACTTGTGTCAAGTACAAACTACACAGCACTTAATATTACAGCCTATTCTGTTGTCACAATTTTAGAAGACATTGTGTTTCAGATAGTGTTTAGATAGTGTTGACTCTACTATTTTATCAGTTTTCATATACAGTATTTCACCAACTACATTATATGCATTAAATCATAAGCATAACGGGCTATTTCAAGATAACGTATGGCCTGCCTATTTAATATGGTGTGTTTTAGAACACATTCACTTTGGGCTGATGGTGTTTATGCCTTGTGATGATCAACAAAACTTTTTTACAAATTGTGCTGTATTTGAAATATTTAACTTGGATTATAACTTCTATTAGACTATATTAATGTTTTACACAGTGCTCCTGATTTTTCAACACAGGGAAGAGTGAGCAGCATGAGCAGAGTGGATAGCATTTCCAGATTGTACTACTCTAGATACATTATTATGTTATAGCTTATGCTATTATAATCTTCATATTCAACAAGAAGGGGGGCACTGTAAATCTCAGCTCCAATTTGACTAGAACAGTGACTTTTTGTAACTACAGAGAACGGGATCAAAAATAAGCTCTGTTATCATTGTGTCTTCACCTGTGTCTTAAACCTGCTACACACTCCGGCATGAAGAGAAAGGTAAGTAGTCTTTGTAGGGCATGATTTTAAAGTCTGCTAAGTGCATTCCTTTCATTGGCTAAGAAATATCTTTCCTATCAGGTTCTGGAGAAACGTTGTCTCATTTCACTGTGTACTGCGTCAGTTGAAATGACAATAAAAGCCTCTTGACTTGACTTGACTTGACCTGTTTTCATTAAATATTTCTTTTTGACTGGCTGTCTTTTTTGAAGGTTTTTTCCCTCTCTCTTTTTAGGTCTGTTATTTTTCACATTATTTATTTTCTTCTTTTTGGGGGGGCTGGGGGGGGGGGGGTAGTTCAGAGGCTCTAAAAAAAAATCAGCAGCCTTGCCTCAGTCTCATTTCTGTTTTCACAGCAATCACCATATGAGTGGTCTTAGTCTCTGGCGTTCACTGAGAGACTTACCAGACTTAAAAATGTTAATAACATCAATAAACCAGGCAAGAACTTTAGCTCTGTTTTGAGCTATGTGTTTAGTTGTCACTCCATCTGATTTGACACACAATGTCAATCACATAGGCCATCCAAGGCCAGATTACTGTATCTAAATAGCTAAATCCTGGCAAATGGAGGGGAAAAAAAGATAATGCACACCCACCTTTTTTGGCAGTTGCCATATTTGTGTTTGTTAAGACAGAGAATCAGTCACAGCGTCATGATGAAATCCCAAGAATAGCCCTGTAAGCAAAATGGAATAGGGTGAACAGGGTGAATAAATGGAACATAGGGTGAAAGCAGCAAAAGAAGAAATCATTCAGGGTTCCGAAAGTCTGATTAACCCATGAGGAAATGTTGCATTTAAGATTATGCCCTCTTGACGAAGAAAGACCAAACACAAAAGGTCAAATTATATTATCTTTTTTAAACAACACTTTATATGTTTGGTGATAATATTAGAAATATTAGATAGAAAGAACAAACTTTGAATAACCTATGCCTAGCACATTCAAAGCCTGCACTCATCATGGATTGCTTTCACATTTCATTACTTTACACAGCTGTGCCAGACATCACAGCAAGACAGACACCCCACAAATAAATAAATATAACAAAACACTTTAAGAGGATTAGATTAGACCAGGAGTTAGTGGTACTCAAGACCTTCACTGTTTCATGGAAATTTCCCTGGGATTGGTAAACAGAAAAGACAGAACTGGAGGTCATGTTGGACAAATTTTACCTCATATTGTGACCTGAAAAAACTTTGGCTCGAACCTATTGGAATCATATATCAAAGAAAATCAATAAGCTGTACTGTAATAATTGTTCAGGCCTGAAATGTTCTGCAACTTGCCAGTATCTATATAAGAATAAGCTAAACAAATTAGCTCTTCTGATCTTCAGACTGACAGTTTTATTGCTTTTTATATCCTCTGCTGAGTTTTTATTAGTGACCATGGAAGGCTGAGCAACTGCTAAGGGTTTGTTATAATTCACTTCATGGAGCTGATGACTGTCTGACGCAGCTAAACACAGGAGATCATACAAAGGCACACACAATCTTTCATGCATAAACTGACACAAACCTTTCTAAAAGACTATCATCATGTGATCTTTTTTCTGTTTTCACCATGATACAGATACAGTATTTGAGTACTGGCTGATACCCATTTTTCACTTTAATTACTGAAAAGATTGTTGCTCTGAGAACATTCCATTTGCCTTTATTTTCTTTTAGCAAACGATGTGGGAAATAATTATCCTAACCAAGCCACGAGACAAAAAATAAATGTCAACACATGCAGTCATGAATTAAACTAAAAATATTATAAGCAAAAAAATGAATGAGGTCAGAGAACGTCACCTGCAGCTGATCCACTGTTTTAGGCTAATATCAGGCAATCATATTAGATCATGATCCAATCATCACAATTACTATTTTATTTTTATAGTATTCATGTTCATCAAATATAAACTAACTATGCATTTATTTAATTTCAAATATTTTAAAGAGTTTGCTGCAATGGTTGGGTTTACTTCTTTTCACTTCAACAAAACAAAAAAGGTCATTTGGCTGGGGTGCCCAAACTTTTGCATACAACAAACAATTAACAGTGCAGCCATATAATACAATGCAGTCATATAATACAGTGCCAAAAGGGAACAGAGAGACCCTGCGGTGCAAAAGGAAGCGTCTGAGTGACCACACTCCTTTATCTGCCAAAACATCTTACACATAAAGAGAGAGAGACATGTGCATACTTATTTTGCCAAACTATGATTAAGCATATATTTCCTTGGAACTCATACATGAATAACATTTCAAAATGGCTTACAACAGGGATGTACAATTACTGCAAAAATAGATACATTTGTCAAATCACTGACCAACTCAAGAAAATCAATTTGTTCAACCAGAGGAGCACAATACAGACACTAATAATAAACAAATAATAAACAACATGAACAAAACATATGCATACACTTCACAAATGCAGCAAGTGATACAACATGACTCAATCAGTTTCTTCATAATTATACAGCAGAACCTAGATTTAGACAGTGTATGGAAACCAAGACAATGTCCTGTATAGTCTTGCAAATTGCTTTGAGCACCTGACAAATTCTTTTGAAGTACGCTATACTGTATGGCCAAATGTATGTAGACACCTGACCATCACACCTATATTAGCTTGATGGACATCCCATTCCAAAAACATGGGCATTAATATGGAGTTGTTAATTACAAAAGGCCGCTTGGTGCTTCACACCACTCCAGCTGACACATTGCGCATAGTGATCTTAGGCTTGTGTCCAGCTGCTTGGCCATAGAAACCCATATCTTGAAGCTCCCAACACACAGTTCTTGCACCGCTATTGGCTCCAGAGGCAGTTTGGAATTCCGTCCTGAGTGATGCACCACAGGATAGGCCATTTTTATACGTTTCATGCTTCAGCACTCGGTGGCCCTGCTCTGTGAGTTTGCACAGTCTATTGCTTCATGGCTGAGCTGTTGTTGCTCCTAGACACTTCCATTTCACAATACTAGCACTTACAATTGACTGGGGCAGATCTAGCAGGGGAGAATTTTCATGAACTGACCTGTGACAATGGTTGCATCCTATGACAGAGCCATGTTTAAAGTCACTGAGTTCTTCATTATGACCCATTCTACTGCCAGTGTTTACCAATGCCAATTCTACTAAAAATTAATTAAGAAAATTTAAGTTTAGTTGCCAGCTGCATTCCACTACCTTCTAAGAAAGTTTGCACTCATAGGTCAGTATTTACTATAGTGTAGGACTGCAGAAATCCCATAACCTGTGTGGCAGTGACAGATGTGTGTGACTACAGAGCGATATGAATAGTCTCAATGCCAGATTGCTACCCCAAATAGCATATATCTGTTCCAATAATACCTTTAATATCATTCAGAATTTCTTAGTTGCAGCTCCCAGCACAACTGAACCAGGTATCCAATGTTCTTGATTCCTTGGTTAACATAAGTTGGGATATGAAATGGGAACCACCGTGTGAAAGTCTGTCGTTGATAATGTTATTGTCTGTCGTCATACTTCTGTAAGTTGCCACGGACATGGGCATCCACCAAATGCCATAAATGTAAATGGTAAATGTAATGACACTGATTTTTGCTCTGCTTTTGTTAAAGAAAAAAAAAACAGCCTGACAAATTTCAAATAATACTGTCACTCTTATCAGCTACCCCATACTGCATCAAATCAAATAACTTTCTTTCTTGTGCAAAGGTTTTTAGGCTTTATGTTAATCTTTTAGTTTAGTCAGATGCTAATGCAGTTCTACCAGAACGTTAGGTAAGAAAAATAGTTTAAGACAAGTGCAAAATAATTTCTTCCTATATGTGCTATGCTCTTGACTCCAAAAATGATAAATCATGGGTGATCTTCAATTCTTATCACCAAAACATTATGAGGTTTTACTCATTATCACACATGTAACCCATTTTGAGCACTGATTTTCACTATCCAGTAGAACTCAACTTTTTGCTTTCCTACTGCCTGTGAACAGGTCTGGCACTGTTTTACAACCAGCTGTCAACACTATAAGGCAAGTGCAAAACCCACTTCAGACCAACATAACTTCCAAGTTACTTCAATACCACAATAAGAGATTTGTTAGGCTAAGCCATGGTTTAATATTTTTATATTTTAGTATCATGCTAATGTAAATCAATTTCTAAAAATGTTTGAGGAAGTTCATGACAACTGCCAAGACCTTGACAAAAAATTTAGGGAAGGAAATGGATGTCTTGATGCACAATTTTATCTTTCACCTCAATTCACCATGGCCTTGATTATGCATGAAAAACTGAGGTGATGTTCATATTACTGTCCATGTTTTGAGTTCTGAGTCGCTCTTGTCCACGTGTACTTGAATTGTGATAGGGTTTTGTCAAATGTTACTTAACAAACAGTTAACTTTTACTTTGCCTCGTGTCTTTCTCTTTCTCAGCAATATTTCCTTGTTCGGTTAAAACATGAAAAGAGAGTGCAGTCAATGGCTACGTGTAAACAAGTATATGAATTGATAAACGGCGGATAAAATCAGTATTCACAACTTCAAAAAGGAAGAAACAACTTAACGTAACAACTTAACGTAACAACATAACATAACGAGGTTACACGTTTATGTAAATACGGCACATAAACCTTAAAAGGGTGCGGTGAGAACACGCGCGCGCGCAGACACACACAGAAGAAGATAAAAAAAAAAAAGGGAAGAAAAGCCCACTGCCAGAAAAGAAAAATATGCAAGTTGGAGCTTTAGAAAAAAACTGACGGTTGCAGCGAACCCTGGAGCTACAGCACACGCACCTGCTGATGTACAAGAACGTGTAGGAAGGAGAACTCGAAAACATGGCTGATTTTGACTTTGGAACACAACTGCACCTGCACGCCTATTCAGAATTTACATGTAAATTTTTGGATATATAGTGACCAATATACACATAAATTGGGTAACTAGGTGGATAGTATGCATACAAATAGGCTGCCATGTTCGATGACAGACCTGTGTTTGGGTAGACACAGCTGTATGAAAACAGCGGATAGTATGTTTCAGTAACGTTATCTGCAACTAGTTGGAAAGATTTTAGACACCGAAATTAAATTCTAACGAGCAACTAACCTTCAATCGTGATCTCTGAAGACGGAAATAACCACTGCTGTTGACTGACAGAACGTAAACTCCGCCCGTGAACAAGGAAAATGCTGCAGTTCGCAATCGGTAGCAGAACTAATCCCGCCTTCTGCATGGTGATTGGCTAGTATCAATCCAATAGGGAGAAAAAGAAAACTATGAGCCAGTGGGGTGAAAGAAAGGAGTGATATGT